>CP136890.1:1202500-1802500 GCA_034359265.1 Canna indica | reverse complement strand
AGATATCTCATAAGTACTCACACAGTCACACGGAGGGTAACCTGACTAACTGACTGTTAGGGCATAATATGAGATTAATACCTATTATTAGTTTAATGCATGAATTAAAAAAGAAAAGAAAATGTAAATAGAACATTATTTATATCCTATCTACACCGAAACATACCATTAAAGTTGAACATTCAGGGTGACAAAAACTAATCCCCAGATTGTTTCGCACATGGATAATAAAATCAAGTGAAAGCAAGAAGAGGAAAACACAAAGCCTCTTGCCCGGTCTCATGACGACAAAGATGTCAAGAGAGAGAACAATGACCCTTTGAACCTCGGGCAATGAGAGATCAAACGCCCACCAGGATAACACAATACAATCACAAGAAAGGAATCCCAGTTGACAAGGTTCTGCCTAGAGGTTAAGCATAATGCTGTGTACCCAAACGGCTTATCCGGACAAGGAAAATCCAAATTATCTAATCCATCGACCCCCTCTTATCCAGTGCCTTACTTCAAGTATGAGGTTCCGAAGACAAGTAATATGTTTAAACACAAGCAACCAAGATCATGGAATCCATATGTTTTTATTGATGAGTAGAAGAAATGCATCTTGAATCCATAAAACATCTTGCATCAAACAACTATTTGAGACGTTTACAACACAAAACTGTATCCAGAGACACGAATGAATTTGAAGTTTTTCAAAAGCTAAAGTTGAACTCACTTTGTTCATGAATAAAATCCACCTTGGTTGATACAAAATGAAATAACAGGACAAGGAGACAAGTCACCCTGTTCCTCTTTTAAATCTAACACCATTAAACATAGACTAAAATTACCAGAAACATAAAAGAGACTAAGTGAAAAATGAACAGTACCCAATAACATCACTTTTTAGTCGAACAAGCTGAAACCCATATCCTGCAATACCACAAGAAGAACCAAGTCAACACATTGATCGCTTATAACGAAAAGGGCGAGACTTTTTTCGCTCAATCATAAGAAAAAATATATAAATTTTCTTTATCACAAATGAGAGGGATTAAGAAGCTCACATCGTCGGATTCCTCCTTCTCCTCCACCTTCTCTTCCTTCTTCGGTTCCTCCGCAGCTGCTGCGGCACCACCACCGCCGGTGGCGGCAACAGCGACGGCGGCCACACCGCCGCCTGACGGGACGGATGCGAACTTCTCCCTTCCGGCTGCGATGAGTTCCGCGAGATCCTTCCCCTTCACTTCCGACAAGAGAAAATCGATCCTTCCGTCGTCTACCTCAGCTCCCACTACGACCAAGCAAATGAAATCAGGCGACTAGACCGAGCGCGACAGCACAGAGAAGGGAAGGGAAACAACAATTGGAGAGGGATTACCTGATTCAAGAATACATTTGAGATCTCCAGCGGAAGGGCAGGTGTTGCCGCCAAGGACGGCAAGCAGATAGGCTGCGATCACCTTCATCTTCGCTTGAACAATTGCCGCCGCCGCCGAGACCTCAAGGTTTATGACACGACGATGCGCGAAAGGATCGGCTGTTATAAATGAAAACCCTAGAACTTGCGTCTGCTGTGTCCGCAGCCTAATTTGACCTTAACATATTCCTATGTAGCTGTATGAATCGAACAAACAATTTTTTAATCGGCTAAAATTAATTTATCTTCATATATATTTACCCAATAGGCCGATAGAATAGTTGGTATTTGAAAGGTAGTGGGCTTGGGCTTTATCGGCCCATAAATAAACCTAATGGAAAGAAGACTAGCGAGTGAACTTGTCAACTTGTGGCGGCCTCACACCATCACTCAGGTCACGGGTCCTTCGAAACCACTATTAGCCAGTTCGTACTCGCATAGCAGTACGCACACGAGTGCATTCTACTGTGGACGACTGACACGCTCACAGTCTCAAAGCGCTCGCCCAAAAGAAAACACACGCTTCGTCTTCATCTGCTCGTACTTGATTCCCTCCGCCCACAAAACGACGATTTGCCTGCCAATTACTTCGCCGATACACAAAATGTTATCGGATATAGCCGTTGCAAATTGCAGTCACCTTTTCACGGACTCCTCACTCCTTCCCCTTTAAATTGCAATTACCTCTGCGATGTCTCTCAAGCATCTCTACTGCATTGTTCTACAACACGGGAAGCAGCAAATGGCTGGAGGAGGAAGAGTAGAAGCAAGATTCATCTCCCTGCTTACCCTCTTTTTCGCTCTCCTTTTGCCGTCTCTCGCGTCAGGTAAGCTGCTTCCCAGTAGGATAGTAGGATCACTGCCTTGATTTGGGTTGTGCCTTTAATTTCTAATGGTTCTTTCATGTGTTCACAGGGGGAGAGATAAAAGCGGTTCAAGGACAGGTAAAAAAGATTTGCATGCATCATCAAATGGAGGAGAGAAATCTTATATACAAGAAAAACATATACTGGAAAATGATGTTTTTTTCCTCCTCTTGCAGAAAACATGGTGCGTAGCTAAACCTTCGTTAGATGAGGCGACATTGGCGGCGAACTTGAACTACGCATGCTCGCAGGTGGACTGCAGCATACTGCAGAGAGGCTTCGCTTGCTTCTACCCGGACACTCTCATGTCTCATGCTTCCATCGCCATGAACCTTTACTATCAATCCAGGGGCAGGAACTTCTGGAACTGCTACTTCAAGGGCTCCGGTCTCGTAGTGACGACGGACCCAAGTGAGTCGGCAAGTTGGAAGTCTTAACTGCAATTTTTTTTTACTGTCTGTTGACTTGACGAGAAACAAGTCATTGATTTGATTCGTCGATGTTGCAGGTTTTGCTGGCTGTGTCTATGCGTGTCCCTGAAGAGCAGCAACCTCTGCCGAAGGATGCATATTTCCTTACTCTGCTAATGTACTTTTTGCTGCTTCCTTTTTTTTGTTTCTATTTCAAGGTCCTGGGTTGTCATTCATTATGTTCTTGTTCGAGACCAGATGGAGTGTTCCAGATGGTAATTTATGTAGTGATTTTAATCAATGAGAACATAAATCTGTTCTACTTGCTGTCTGCTCACGGAGTTTCTGTTTTAAGTCGAGAATAGAGCTGTAGTGATTTTGAGCAATAAGAATGAATCTGCAGTGAGAATAGAGCTCACAGTGATTTTGAGCAATGAACCAAATTGGCTCATGGAGTATTAACGAGATTTGGAGCCGCATGCAGGATTTTTAAATTTTGAGCAATGAACCAAATATATATGGCGTCTTGATTGAATTAAATTTGTATTGAAAAAAATATATGAGCGTCGTTTGAGATTGTTAAATTTGAAAAAAAAAATTGTGATCGAGAAAAAAGACATTATTTGGAAAAAAAGGCAAAAAAGGAGAAATGCCTTTATCAAGTGCACAATTGATATGTTTGAGATACAAACTAACCAGACAAATTGTATTGTAAGTCCACTGTACAACTCTAACTTACTGGGTGGGAACTTCCAAGATCACCCAGTTTGCTGCTCTTCTTTGTTTCCCCTCTACTTGATGCGCGATTTGTCCGTCCCACAGTTGATCTGGAACATTTGGTCAGTTGCCACAGAATAATTGCCACAGAGTGTCAATCCAGTTTCAATCAACACACTATCAAGCATAACAACAACCATCATCGTTATGCCTGAAACCTATCAGAGGTATGATAATTTCGTCCACCGTTATTTTCTGGATCGCTGGAACTGTAATTATCCTTCTGGGCATCGACCTCCGTTGTTCCTGCCTGGTTCCTTCGGTTTCTCCGATCCTGCGAATTGCAAGTTAACATCAGTCTTTTGGTGCTGGAGTTTACCTTAGAAATCACATTGAATTGTATTCATACCTCACGGTATGGAACTTCATCTGCTTCAAGCATTCGAACAACCTGCCCCATCTTGGGTCTTTTATCAGAATCAGGATCAACGCATCTAAGTGCAACCAAAAGGGTTCTTTTAAGCGGGCGTGTAGCTGGTTTCACCTCAAGATTTGGATCCACAACTTCTTCTGCCCTTCTATTTCCAACCATCATTTTAAGCCACTCAACTAAATTCACCTGGCAATATAAACACAGTGAGATAATTAACTAATGTGTGTGCACAAACAATAATGAGATCAAGAATGTAATTGAAAGAGTCAAATACTAGCTACAAATGTCCATCAAGAATGTAATTGAAAGAGTAATAATTAAGTTGCTGGCCTTCCATAATCCAGCAGTCGTACCTCATTTGCTGGCCTTCCATAATCCACAGGATCTCTGCCAGTTACAGTCTCCAGCAACAGTACTCCAAAACTATAAACATCACTCTTCTCATTTAGAAGTCCAGTATTAGCATATTCAGGAGCCACGTACCTGAGAAGGAATCCTCCAATTTATTACTAACATAATTTACAAAATACCAATGCTATCAGATGGATTCATTTATACAATCAGAAGTCAGTATTTCACATACCCAAATGTTCCCATTACTCTAGTCGCGACATAGCTTTTATCTGATCCCAAGAGCTTTGCCAATCCAAAATCAGATATCTTTCCATTGTATTCATCATCAATTAAAATATTACTTGATTTAATATCTCGATGCACAACTTTTGGTTCAATAGCTTCATGCAGATAAGCAAGCCTGGAGAGCATTCAGTTCCGGATATTTGTTAAAGGAAGACACTATTCATGATTTAGAATATGCCGCCCTCTTGCACCATTTACAATGAGCAACGAGGAGAATGCATGTATTGAAAAAAGAATCATGCTTGATGCAACACTTACGCCTTAGCAGTGCCAAGGATGATCTTCATACGATTCTCCCAACTAAGGACACCATGTTGACGCATTGCTCCATGCAGCCACTGCTCTAAATTTCCATTGTTGACATACTCATACACAAGCATCCTGCAATATATAAGGTAATTAATAAGAGCTTGATGAACTTCATTAAGGCCCCTGACTATCAGTATATTATCTTGTGTAAATGACATTTTCCTAGGCGAAATGATTTGTAGTGATTCAGACCTTATTGGTAAAAAAGGCTGCAGGTCACAAGGACAATTTAGTTCTATTTCTCAGTATAACTGGATGTTACTTGTGATGTCTGCTCTTTGCCTTCTCTGGTTATGGTTCATGATTTAGCTGAGGTCATACTTCCTTCTGTTAGACCTCACATATATGCCATTCATGGTCTCCATTAATTAGCTAGTTTACTTAATGCACCAGTTAAACTAGTTACAACTTAACAAGATTATAATAAGCATGTTGACTTGTTGCTCCATATGAATACATTAATAAATTTTAAAAAATTGTTCATCATGACTGAAATTTATTTCCTAGTAGTATGCATCTCCCTTCTCCAGCATGGAATAGGTTTACTTCCTGAAGCATGTCGATTAATTGTTAATTTGATAAAAATTAAGTTACTATGATCGAAATTTGGAACCATTAGCATATGTTTCCTTAAATTTTTTGTTCAACTAAAGCATCAAAATAAGGTTTTAAAGAAACCTTTGATCAAACTAATTGGAAATGGGAGCTGGAGAAATAAGATAGACTTAGTGTTGATAGATTCTAATCAATTAAAAAGGAGAATCTACAAACAGAAAAAATGTGTGTAACAAATAGATTGGTTAACAATTTTTACCTATGAATTCCTTCTATACAATATCCCAGAAGCCTCACTAGATTCTTGTGTCGAACATGACCAATGGCTTCCACTTCCACTCTAAACTCCTTCTCTGCCTGTCCGCTGCACAATCCAAAAGAATATATATTTAGGAAAATTGTCAACTATAAGAACCAAATGTAGAAGAACAATGTGGAAAAGCACTGAACTTACAGGTTGTTTAGCAGTTTCTTCACTGCAACTTCAGTTCCATTTACCAATCGCCCCCGATAAACGACTCCATATCCACCCTCCCCAAGGACATTTTCCTTGGAGAAACGATTTGTAGCAAGTTCAAGGTCCCGTAGAGTAAACCAGTGACCCCATCCAAGATGTGAGGATTCTGGTAATCCAACTAAAGGAGATGCAGAGACAAGGGCATATGCTGAATATGCTTTCCTAGTGGGTCCAGAGCTACCTTCATCACCAGAATATGAACTCCCTGCCCTGTCGTTGTGGAACACAGAGCTGGACTGGCTCATGTTATCAACATCACTTGACTTGCTCATGGCCAAGTGTGCTAGTGTCTTTCCTGAATCCATATCGCTAAATTTGTCATGTGGAAGAAAAAATGGACCTTCCCTGTCCTGGAGTGTTTGAGCAAAACAGTGGTTACCAACTCTGTCGACTGTAATTTCCTTTGAAACATTTGGAATTTGTATTTGTGAGATTGGCATGGTGTCAAAAGTTCTCTTTGTCTTCCTCTTGGAAGTGACCCATATAGACAAGATAGATAGAATAAACACAATTAATACACCAACGCAGATGCCAATGACTACCCATAGTCTCAGACCAAAAACTGGTGTCTTCTGTGACAATTCAGCGTTTAATGAGCTATCAGATGACATTTTCTTTGTCCCTGATATTATACATAGCACACAATTAGTGATTGTTTGACATCAATTTGCACTACAATGAAGATATAATGATCAAAAGTTCTCAACAAGAAGTTGCCAGATTTAAATTCAGAGCGCTAAAGAGTTATTACAGGCAAAATAACTTGATACAATGAAAAGAAGTTTGCCTTTAAGAATACACTTAAAAGCAGCACATTTACAGAAAATGATGAGAAAAGGACAGTTATTATTAACACAGAACACAAAGGCCCACATTGCTCCCTAAAATTGAAAGCAAACATCAATTAACACTGGGAATTGGAATACTGGAAGAAATCATCTTATATTTTGGAATCGTAAAAATGCAAGATCATCTGAAAACGTGGGGAAAAAAGTGATCTTTTGTTTAAGGAAAATTTAAAAAAAAGATAAAAGAGAAAGAGTCTAGCCAAATACCATCATGAACAACAATGAATCGGCATTTATTATTTAGTAGCATAGACAGAAGAAAGAATTTAGGAAATAAGGAAAAGTTACCGCTTTTGATGCTTCGTCTTGTTGATCTTACGATCACCAAGAGAAGGGCTTCTTCGAGACAGAAGTTAGAGACATGAAGCTTGAAACCCTAGAAGTAATATTCCCAAAATATCTTATGGAAACTAAAGAGCAAATGCAGCTAGAGTCCAGCATCAAAGAAAAATAAAGAAGAAAAGAATGACTAGCACAGAACCAAGCGAACTAAGAAAAAATTTCTTTTTCCTAAAAATCTCTTAGAGGTCGGAAGAACAGAAAGGGGCAATTTACTGGCGATCTAGTGATGAAATAATAGTTGGCTGATGCTGGTTTGGAGCGGGGAGGATGGGAAGAAAGAGATCATATGCTCTGATGCATTCGGGCTGGAGTATGGCAGAGACTTGAGAGGAATCGATGAGGGGGAGAGGCAAATGGCTGGGGAGAGGGAGGAAGAGAAGAGGAAAGGCGAAAAACAAGAGAAAAGTACAGGTCTGGCATTTAAAGTTGGGCAAGAAAAAAAGAGAGGAATAGATTAAAATGCTAGAAAGAAATAAATGTAGAGAGAGAGAGAGGATGATGGGGTCAACTTGGAAGACAAAACTACAAATCCAGCTTGCTGGCTGTCATTCTTACAGGTCAAGTTACCAATTTGCCCTCCAAATTGTGCAGGTTGTCCACTCTTCCATTTTGCAATGACTAACCTACCCTCACAACGGCTATATCAATGTATTCTATTAGTACGGAAGTAGATTTACCAGTAGTTCACTACAAGTTTCCTCATATGTAGATATTATTTTGGAAAGTGTTCCCAAATATATACGGCACGAGAATACTACTAAATAGTGCAGGACTGCAGGAGAAGTCCATTAATCTATCGTCTTCCTTCAGCTTAAATGAAAATTAATTTGAAGAATTGATTTTTATAAAGAAGGATAAGAATAATGAATAATTCTCAATGCTTGGAAGTTTTACGAAATGATATGTAAGATGCTCTACAGTGCTCGTGATGATGCCTTTATGTATTTCTTCAAATAAACAATTGCCAGATGCTATGAAATGTGTATAAATAGGAGAGGTGGTAGTGGAACGTCAGTAACAATTGATTAATCTATTATTTGTGGAATAAAGGCTGGCTCTGGGTTGATTACGATACATTTTAAGTCATTGATACCGTAGATTTGGCACCCAGACAAATGAACCCTGGTTTCTGTGATCGTCTGCTCCTCTCTGATCAGTAGTTTAATTAATTTATTATTACACAGAGACCATGTTCCCTCTATATATGGATCATGATCAGCACAATAGTTTTAAGTAATGTATTGGTTGTTGTCTTCACCTTTGCCCCTTTAAAAAAGCTTTCTCCAGGTCAGATGCTTCCTGTCCTCCTTCATCAAATCCTTTTGGATTGGTTACTCTTAAAAAAAAAAGATGATGAATTGTTGCCTTGCACGAGATGTGAAGAAAACTTCCATCTTTCGTGGTCTTCATTTTTTCTATTCTCTCTCTCTCTCTCTCTCTGCACATCTCATTCACAAATACAAAACATCCACTTCATCTAAATTGACCACGATAAAAGAATTAATAATATTAGTCACATTTTTTCCTCATTGTCAATATCAAATCCCAGAATATCCAGTCCGTGGATTCTGACCATGTCCAAGACATTTAATTAAAGTGATGATTAATATAGGTTTTAGATTGGGGGCATGTGAGCATTATTGTGGCATGCATTGTATGGCGAGTGGGAGGAAGGCAATGTGGTCACATGCTGGCCACAACACAAGCAAATTGAGCTGTGATTCTCGTGACAGCTCGAGCTAGCTAATCGGACAACCTGCAGCCGTACTATGGCAAGGCTTGAATGTTTCATATGAACTTGGATGAGCCACACACCACCCAACACTTTGTAGTTGTAGGTCGACAAGCTTTGTCTTCCTTATCATATGTATTTTCCCTATCTCTCTCTCTCTCTTCTTTTTTTCTTTAAGGTAGTTTGCCTCATTGGATTACTCGGTTATTGATTAATGCGGCTATATATATTGACATAGATTTGGCAACCGATACCAGTGAGTGGCTAAGATTCTGTCATCCACAACCACACGATTTAAACCAGTATACATGACAAAATCGGGTGGTTATTTGCCATAGTTCTTTACAATATTAAAAGAAAAAGAGCGAGTCAATTTGCTGACAGAAAAAAATATCTACTATAAATTATAGATGAAAAAAAGGATTATACTTCTTAACATTTATTTCACAATAACTAAATATCTTTTATATATCTATAAAATATTCTATTTATCTCCATGCAAGTAAAAGTCATCAAAAGCTAAGCATACAATTCATATAAAAAGGCTATGATAGGGCATTGGAAATGGGAATAGCTCTCATGCTTACCTGTGGAGGGTCCAAGAAGAATGTTGGAGACGATGCACATGGACGCCAAATTGGCAAATTCTTACCTTGTGAGATGAGCTAATAACAAAATAATTCCATGTGCTGTCTGTTTCAGCGGACACTCAGTGGTACAAATTCCTCACTTTAATGATTATACAAGTTCAAGAAACTATAGCAAGTGTTACAATTAGGGAAACAGATTACAAGAAGCACTTTTTCAAGTCGAGGAAAATGAGGGAGGAAAGACATTCAAGCAGAATGGTGACTTTAGATGACGACGGAATGCTAAGTTTGGATCTGCCTTGTTAGCCTAACATCATCGTCCCAATATCGATAATGCCAAGGGCCCTGAGGCTAATGATGTCTATGTTTGGTTAATGACAACTTTAGACAGCTTAAGTAAATTGCCAGTGGCGAGATAACACATCAAACAGGCAAGCCAAATGGTGATTCTTGGTTTAGATTTCCAAGTAGAGTTATTCTACTAAAGCAGAATGGAAGCCATGTGAAAGGTCCATGTCATCACTATCTTAGCATTTCTTGAAGTTGAAGCACTTGGTTCCTCTGCTCTGGTGGTAGAAGATTGATCTGTTCTGGTGTGAGGCTCATAACTTGCTGAAGCAATGTCTTCTCCATTTCTGGTGTCAACTGAACCACAACCGTAGAGAGGATGGATCAATAACAGTAATATAATTTTGGGTTATAGAACAAAATTTCAGGCCCTGAGAGCTAGTACCGCAGGAGTTCGGGGTTGCTGAACACTGAAGCATGAGGCCATCTGACCAGAAGCCATGGGTGGTGGTCCTAGCAGTTGAGTCCCTGCTGCAGTTGTTTCTGATGGGCCAGGTCCCCAAGGAGATCCTCTGTCGGTTTGCATGGAGGTGCCAGCTTGGGTGCCATAGTCTGGACCTACATGTGAAGAACCAGCCTGCTAAAAGAGAACAAGTTTAGTTTATTAGGAGCTATTTCATCATAACTGCCTTCAACTAATCAATTTGTTTATAACACAATGACACAACTTATTGTGTAGATCTAAAAATAAAAGCTCAAGCAAGCTCAAGACTGTGACTCCAAAAAATAAGGAACGAGGAAATTTTAACTGTATCTGGTAGTATTGAATAACGTGACCACGCAACATATGGGAGGAATACCTTTTGTTGCTTTTGCTGCTCAAGGAATTTTAAAAGTTTTTGATCTAGTATACATGCAACCAAATAACTCAACATTCTCTTGATCACTGGACATGTATTGTTTCCTTGGGTTGTTTACATTGCTAAACATTCTAAGCCAAACATTTTTTTATTTGAAGCAGAATCAGGAAAGTGCCTGGTAAAGAAATTCAACCTAACAACTCAACATTCTCTTGACCACTGTACATGTATTGTTTCCTCGGGTTATTTACATTGCTAAACATTCTAAGCCAAACATGTTTTTTATCTGAAGCAGAACCATGAAAGTACACCTGGTAAAGACGCTGAGGTGGTGGACCTGGTGGCTGACTTGGACGTGGTGGCTGACCTTGTAGGAAGGAAGATGGAGGAATGCCCGACTGCACAATTCAGAAAGTATGTAATATTTTGCTAGGCGGTCCTTCCGCACATAAGATTGACATCAGATCCAGTAAAAGTGGAAAACTTACATGAAACAAGGGTTGTGATAAAAGCAATTGAGGTGCATTTGAATGTTGAAGACCAAGAGTGTGAGGCATCTGTGGATGAAGCTGATGAGTAAAAGGTGGCATTGCAACTGGTCTAGGATGAAATGGTAATGGTGGCTGCAGGGACTGGTTGAATAAGCCAGGATTTTGCAAAGCTTGCTGTAGTTGTATAGGTGCCATTGGTAAATGGGGTGGCAAAGTTGAGTAGTGCGGTGGAGGAGGGGCAGGTAAAGATACATTTGGAATTTGGGAAGATTGTACAGGTGGCATTGAAGGAGCTTGAACATTTAAAAAACTCTTTGTCTGTGGCGCTGAAAGTCCTGATGGCGCTTGAGAGGGGAAGGTTGATGGAGGAATAGATGGAAGTGGCATGGAAATGGATGGTTGTGGTGGCTGTTGTTGTCTAGCTGGTATCATGGTTTGAGATGAATTAGGTTCAGACTGTGCTCCAACTTTAGCTGGTAGTGTCTGAGAACTTTGAACACTTGGTAGTGGTCCAACTTGTGCTGGTTGTTGTTGAAGTGGATTTTGTTGGATATTGAGCATCTATGATATTAAAAAAAAGACAAAAAAACATTAATTCTATGCAATCATTGATGCATGAAGTAGCTTGCGAAATAAATAACACAAAGATTACCACATTAGGAGGCTGCACCATTCCAAGCATTATTTGAGCCTGAAAAGAACCCACCATTGCAATTATATAGAGTTTAAATATTTGAGCACAATAAATATTAGAATGATGGGTGTCAAGAGAATGACAACATGAAAAACTTGTAACCTTAATGAAAGATTATATGTAGCATTAGAAAATGTATACTGTTTCTCTCATAGACAAAAACAAGAACTTATTTCCTATCCTATTTGTCCTCATAATTGTAACTACTGAACAATCATGTCTATCATAAATTAGGGCATCCAAAAACAGCTCCATTAGGTCAGAAACTTGTAATCATCTTAGTACTAGCCTAATTTTAATTATGTTAGAATCATATGCCTGATGTAGCATAACATACATAACTTATTATATTCATCAGCTTTAAGATCCCCACCAACATTCTAACATAAAACCTACTGGACCAATTTTGGCTATACAAAATTTCACTCAAGTTGCATATTTTGGTTCATGTCTCTTAAACCTTGGAATATCTTCACTCATTCAGCACTGTTGCCAGTAGGTGTATTATTCACTAATCAATAATCAAGACATTACTGGAAATAACATTCCATTTTTACTTGTGCAGCCATTTTGCCAATAGCTGCATCTTTCAGTAATCAAGACATTACACTAAAACTAGTGATCCAGTTTCCACTAATTTAACCTTTAAGCGTAATGACATACATTTTTGCATGTTCACATAATCATAGCATACATCATTCAAAATACATCTAAGTCTTACTTTTTGTCACCTTAACCATATATACTGGGCTCCTAGAAAGTCCAACAATTATTTTTTCACACACTTGGTGGGGCCCTTTTCAGGAATCCGAAAGTTACTGAGTGAAGATTAAAATATCCACCTTACTTTAAATGCATACCAGGACTTCACCTTCAATGAGTTGAGCTCCTAAATGAGCATGAAACACGAAAAGTCCAATTAAGAATGAACTTATAAGAAATGATATTCTATATGTTTTATATCACAAATCATATGAAATGATTTCCTTGAGATACAGCCTTGAGCATGGTTTTACAGAGACACTAGTGTTAACATTTAAAAACAATCATAAAGAGATTCCAATGCTTTTGCATTCAAAGACTTGGATCAGTTGTAGTATTAATGAGCAAAAAATCCTCCAGTGTGAAGGTTAGCATGAGATTACCAAGTAAGAAACCAGGTTGTTCAGAAATAAAGGATACATATATGAATTTGAATGATTGGAGGATTGTATATCTCCATTATCTTAGATTACTAATAATTGGAACGTCAAATATAAACCAGCCCAATTGTCTAATCCAAGTCATCAAAAATCAAAACAACCAATTCTTTATTAACTCAACAACAGATCCTATTAGCCAATATGACACATGAAAAATTCAAAGGGATTATAACCTGGAAGAGAGCTCGGGTCAGCATAGGGTTGTCGATGAGAATCTGCCTTGCTTGCTGCTGATTCTGATCTATCAAAGCCTGCAAAAACAGAAAAGAGAAAAATGCTCAAAAAATCAATTTTTCTTTATTAGTTTACTGGATATAAAACAAAAAAAGGAAGAATTTTGTTTCCTTGAAGAGGTGGTCAGGAGCATACTTTCACTTGAGACATAATATCATAGAGCTGGGCTTTTGGCAAGCCCGCAAGCGGCGAGGTGAAGCTGTTTCCATGTTGTTGCTGCTGCTGCTGCGACTGTTGCATGGCCATCCCTTGTCACTCAACTCCCCACTGTCTTCTTGGCTCTCTCACTATCGCTTCTCAAGTTTACCAATAGATAAAAGATGGGAAACCTAACAGTTAAAAGAAGTTCCCGGAGAAATGGCGATTTAATCCGACCTACAATATGATTTAGGAAAACTAATGTTAAATCCAGTCCCATAAAACTTTACTTGCTCGATCCAGGGCCATGCTCATCTTACTTGATACAAGTTCGCTATAAAATCAAACACAAGCACAAGAACATTCAAATGCATGCTACAAACTCAACTAAGCAAAAAGCATCAAACGTAACCAAAGTATCCCATTAAAGTACCAACGCAAGAAGTTTGATTGCACTAACGCTTCGTAATTTGAATGTAATGACCATCAAAGAACAAATGCTACAACTTAGGTTTTCTGAATTACACGAATCTCTATCTAAGAAGAGCTGGAAGTGAGACATTCCCAAAATAGCTATAGTACTATCATTTTCGGGGGGAAAACCGAGGATTAAATGTGAAAATGATCAAATTATGAAGGCGGCAATTCGAAAACAAATATGTGAAACAAGCAATAATTGCCAGCGAATACAATTAATTATTGAGAAGACAAAACAAGCACCTAGCGAGAACGGGGAGAAAGATGAGTTGGAACGTTTTCAAGGAAGTCGGAGAACGTTGGAGGATCAAACCGACGTTCTTCGACATAAAAAGTTTCAATTTGAAAGGGTAAGAATAATATGAGAAAAATCAATAATCCACCACGATACCGGACTAATCCGAAGACTGAGAGGGAGGCGAAGAGGACGCACCTGTTCGTCATCGCGGCTCTGCAGTTTCTGCTCGTTGCCCTTTTTTGGCGACGAGAAGACGAAGAAGAGAAGGACGGCGGAAGACTTCGGGTTGTTTTGGGGCATATTATTGTTTCGGGTATCGGGTGTGGTGTTCGTTGTCAATGTGCGGAGGCCCATATTTGACAGGGCCCAAAATTGGATCCACATCCGCATAATAACTTCTTTGCGGAGCGGTTGTTTCGGGAAAATTGATTACAACTTAATTAAAGCTTTTAATAATTAATTTTTTTTTAATAACAAAGATAGATATTTATTCAATTCACAAAGGTTTCAATACAAATATCAATGAGAAGTTTATACAAAAAGAAAAGATGAGAATATCCCAAACATACAAAAACTAACCTTTGATAGGAACAAACTTAGGAGAAAAGAGAAATATTAACATTTAGCATGTAATATTCTTCTGAGAGGAAAAAACCGAGGTCCAAATGTCAAAGAGAGATGTCATTTTATTTTCAAAGACATGTAGATTTCTAGCAAGCCATAGATGCCATAGAAGAAAAGCAATCACAGTCATATGTTCATTTCCATTTGGATTGAGTTTCACCTTTTTAGATAAGTCCAATCACCAATTTCAGAAGTTATCACAGGGAAGATATCATTCCTGACTAATGAAAGGAATCATCTGCCAAAGAGAATTGGCTCGTGAACAATATATAAAGCAATGTTGAACCGTTTTCATATCATCATTACAAACTGGAATATACAACATCAATCTGAGAAAAGCGTTCCTTTAGATTCTGACGCACTGAAATACCATGGTGCATTAGTTTCCAAAATAACACTTTCACTTTTGGGGGCACTTTGAGTTCCCAAATAGACTTTCATATTTTCTTATTGGCCAAGAAAGGAGTGCACTCTTCTATAGGAGGATGAAAGAATCGGAATGCTATCTGATATCCTGAAGATACTAAGTAAGAACCATGGCAAGTCAATGTCCAAACAAGTCTATCCTCCTGTAAAGAAGGCTGAATTTGAAGGATATTATCTGCAATCTCAGTAGTGAAAGATTCTCTCACCAAATTAGAATTTCATGATCTATATGAGTTCAACAATTGCCTCACCAATAAGATGGAGGGATTTAAACAAGCCTCTGAAGGAATGGAAAAATGATACTTTGTGTGAAGTAGGGGTGAGCATCGGTCGGTTCGGTAAATTAACCGAACCGACCGGTCGGTTAACCGAACCGAGATTTCACTAAAAACTTTACCGTTTACCGAACCGAATTTTTCGGTTAACCGACCGAATTAACCGAAAAATTTCGGTTCGGTTCGGTTAACCGACCGAATTAACCGAGAATTAAGCTTATCCATACATAAAACAGAACAAGTGAATTTAAAACAGAGAATTTAAAACATAAAACATAAAATACATAAAACATAAATATTATCCAATAATACAGAACAAGTGAACAAATTAAGCTTACAAGTTACAACAGATTAAGCTTACAAATAGTTTAACTGTTTAAGTGAAAAATAGTTTAAGCTTACTTAAGCTTATCCAATAATAGTTTAAGCTTACAACAGATTAAGCTTTACAACAAGTGAACAAATTTGATCTACTCAAGCTTATCCAACAAGCTTCCAGTTTCCAGTTTCCACAAGCTTACAAATTTGATCTTACAACAAGCTTAATTAACAAATTTGACAGTTTCAGTTTCCACACTTGACACTTCAAAGTTTCTTCCAAGGATATTTTTATACTTCAAAGTTTAGATCTTACTCAAGCATCAATTGAGATATCCACCATTACCCTTGCAGTAGTAGAAAATAAAGCAAGTTAGCAAATAAAACATACATAAAAAATAGTACATCTCATGATGAGTTATCAAAAATTATTAATCTATGCACCCAATAAATTAAGAAGACATATCACTTTCATTTAATAGTTTCAGACCACCACTCAACCATCCTTTTGCTCAGAATTACTAGTAAAAGCCATATGCTCATTGTATAACAATGGGTCATTTGAGTACTTTGTTACAGCCATACAAATATACAATGACATGAACTATTGACATCAACATGCACTGTAAGCTCAGAATTCAAATGCAAAGTTGACTATTGCTGTGTGTTCTTGCCTCTAGGGAGGAAAATGAAATCTATTAATCAATTAGTTGAAGATGACTTCAATTAACAGGAAATTAGGAATTTAATAAAATTGGTTGCATGGAATTAATAAACTTAGATTGCCACGAATTTCTTGGTCCAATTAATCGATCAAATCATCTACTTGGATACAGTTTTCAGAACATTGCTACAAGAAGATATCTAAAGTTAAAATTGATGCTAGAGATCAAAGAGATTATACAGAATTACAGATTGGTAGAGCCAGATGGGGATAGAAACAGACTACATCACATATTATTATCTTTGTGCAAATAAACAAGTGTTGCCAAAAGCATGATGTATTTTAAACAAGGAGGAATAAAGTTTAGGTTGTTGCCTTGTTGGTGGTGTAGGTAAAGCAGTAAACTCCTGTTTATTTTGAACTACACTTTCTCTTCTCTACCAAAGATTCTACATTTCTTAAGCTTTCACTTGACCAAGCATAAAGTGCCGTCAAAAACCTTAATTAATCTTACCATATATATATAAACCAATCATCATTCACCACGACGGGAACAAGTATATACTAAAGTAAACATTTGATTGCAATGAACTCAATACAAAACTTGATATAAATAGTAAAAGCAAGCTGCTATAATGAAAACAAGATACTTGCAAGTTATAATGAAACACACCCGTACAAATCTACTGTTATAATGAAACAAATCTACTGTTATAATGAAACAGTCTACACGACTACACAGACTACTATCAAGTAGATTTATTAAATCTACTTACTACTTACTAATTAAATCTACACAGATGTCACGTACTGTCAAACTAATCGAAAACAGTAACTGATTAAATCTACACAGATTTATTAAATCCGACTTGAAATCTACACTCAACATCTAGTAGATTTATTATATCTACAATTCTACACAGTAACTGATGCTTGGCAGCAATGCAGCATGCTCAATGTGTTGGTTACTCACAGTCTCACATAAGGATAATACTTTACTTTCACATGAAAATGGCAACAAGAAATCAAGAATCGGAAATACAAATCAAAGAATCAAAGATGCTAGCAACAAGAATCAAAAATACAAATCAACTAGGTATTTTAAAAATTTAACCTTGCTTAAGATTGAAGACCGGCTGTCGGCTGTCGGCTGATGAGGAATTGAGGATGTCGGATGTCGGATGCCCCGGGAAGTAGATGCTCACCCCTAGTCCCCTACTGCCGCTGGCCTGGAGTCCTGGCGATTTGGCGAGGGCCGATTTGGGGGGGAGGCGACTTGGCGAATGCGATTTGGGGGTGCCGTCGCTGCCGACGCTGCGAGTCTGCGACGCTGCGTAGCCTGCGTTCGCCCCGGCGTCGCCCGCCTGTGTAGTTAGGGCCGGCTGATGAGAGTCGAGTGCGACTGTGCGAGAGGCCGAGAGAGTAGAGACGGAGAGAGTGGAGTGATCGAGTCTGTCGAGTGTCGACTGTATCGAGAACATTAGGTTAGGATTAGGAATCGGGTCGGGCGGCGGGGCGAGTGGGTATGCGGGTATCGGATTTAACCGAACCAGCTAAATAGCTAATAGTGTTTGGGATACAGATGTCATTAATTGAATTGTTGGGGGTAAAATGGTATTTTTTTTTAATTTCGGTTAATTCGGTTAAAACCGATTTTTTACGGTAAATTAACCGAACCGAACCGAAAACCGAAATCCCGGAAAAAATTAACCGAAAACCGAACCGAAATTAATTCGGTAAATTCGGTTCGGTTAATTCGGATTCGGTTCGGTCGGTTTCGGTTCGGTTTCGGTTAATCGGATAATTCTGCTCACCCCTAGTGTGAAGCCAAGGATCCGATTGAACCCTAACATCTGAACCAGATCCAATCTGCCATCTAAGTCCTTTTTCAATCACTTTTCGGCCTTCTAATAAACTCCGCCAAGCCCATGATGGATTGCTACCCAGAGAAGCCTCCAGAAAAGTCACATGTTTAAAATATTTGTTTTTGAATATTTTATGAAATAAGGAATGCTCCTTTGATATAAGACGCCAAGCCTGTTTACCCAACATGGCTAAATTGAAAGTCTTCAGATCCTTAAATCCTAAGCCTCCTTCAGCTTTTGGTCTACAGAGAATCGGCCAACCTATCCAATGCATTTTTCTTTCATTGCCACGCTGACCCCATCAGAAGTTAATCATCATTTTATGAAGGTCGTCAAGCAAAGTATCGGGCAATTTAAACCATCCAAGAGTGTACAAGGGGATGGTTGTTCCCACTGCTTTGATCAAAACTTCTTTGCCACTAGACGACAACATGCCTCTTTTCCAATGATGCAATTTTTTGGCCACTTTATCTTTGATAAAGTCAAAAGTAGCCCTTTTAGAGCGGCCAACCAGAGACGGTAATCCCAAATATTTATCTTGGGTGCCAATATGCTGCACATGAAGAATGGAGGCCAGGTGCGCCATATGAGACTGAGATGTGTTTTTACTTAAAAAAACTGAAGATTTATCCAAGTTGATCAGTTGACCACTCAGAGCATCATAAATATGAAGGATGCCCATGAGGTTCCGGCAATGGAGATCGTCAGCTTTGCATAAAAGTATGGAATCATCTGTAAACAAAAGATGACTGATGGAAGGACAACTGCTATTAATTTTCACCCTCTGAAATTTAGTCTGTTGTTCTCCCTTGTTAAGTAATGAGTAAGGCCCTCTGCACAAAATAAAAAAAAGATACGGGGATAGAGGATCTCCTTAGTGGAGACCTCTAGATGGTCTGAAATAACCAAAAGGTTGACCTTCTACAGTAGCATAGTAGGAGACTGTAGATACACATTCTTTTACCCATTTCATCCATTTACCATAGAAGCCCAATTTTTCCATGTAAACCAGACAAAGCTCCACTCCACCCTGTCATACGCCTTACCCATATATAGTTTTAAAGCCAAATCAGGGGATCCAAACTTTTTATTTTTTAAGTAATGCATGCATTCATGAGCAACCAATATATTATCACTGATCAATTTGTCTTTCACAAAAGCATTTTGGTTGGAGCTAATCAGTCTACCCATGAATCTCTATAATCTGAACACCAAAATTTTGGAAATAATTTTGTAAAATACAGAGCATAAACTTTTGGACGTATCTGAGCCATGGAGGTAGCATTCTTGACCTTGGGAATTAAGCATAAGTGAGTGTGGTTGAAACTTCTCAACATGCGTCCACCTGAGAAAAAACTCTGAACTGCTTTGCCTACATCCCTGCCAATAACATCCCAAAAATTTTGATAAAATTTTGTCGTGAAGCCGTCATCTCCTGGAGCAGCCCCGGGGTCAATGGAGAACACCGCAAATTTAATTTCATTTGTAGAAATGGGGCGTATAAGTCTCCTGTTCATGGTATTAGTGACTTTAGGACGTAAATCCTCAAATGTAAAGGAGGGAGCCGGAGGAGAGGATGAGGTAAACAGATCCTCAAAATAATGAATAGCATGATCCGCTTTACTTTCAGAGCTACTATACCACCCACCATGACAATCATCAAGACACCATAAAGTATTATGCATGTTATGCATTTGGAGCTTGGCATGGAAAAATTTGGTGTTTTGATCTCCCCATTTCAGCCACTCCACTCTGCCTTTTTCTTTCCAATACCTCTCTTCTCTATTATAGGCTGTCACCAACTGCTGCTCAAGATGAAAAATATATGTGTTGTTAGAGGTATATGGGGAAGATTTTAAAACTGCTAGTCTCTCTTTGATGTCAAGAATTTCTTTCTTTTCTAGAATTTATATTACTATTTTTTTGCCAATTCACAATAGCATGCCGATAGTGCTTGAGTTTCTGAGATAATCGAAACATAGGAGAACCCTGAAAATCCATTTTCTAGGTTTTCGTTATGATAGTCTTCATCTCCTCCATATCACACCATCTTTCCTGAAACTTAAATCTCCTTTTCTTTAAGGGAGGATCAGCATTAGAGTTTAAAAGTAGAGGCCGATGGTCTGAACCATTATCATCAAGATGATATATTGTAGCTGAAGGATATTTGAGACGCCATGTACTAGAAGCCAGGCCTCTATCAAGTCTTTCCTGGATAAGGTTAACCCCATAGCTTCTATTATTCCATGTGAATCTATGGCCCACAAATCCCAGATCCACTAGTTTGCTTGTATTAATAAAGTCAGAGAAACTTTGGATGGAAGAATTCGATTTCAGACGGCCTCCTGCTTTTTCAGTAGAAGAGGTAATGGCATTGAAGTCCCCAATAAGCAGAAGATGAGGCCCCGACCGGCTTATCAAATCCAAAACATGATCAAATTGTTGTTGTCGTTGGCGTTCCTCACTATGGAAGTGGATAGCAATTACATCCCACTCCACTTGCTGAGTCAGATCATTCCATTTAAAAGCAATGAAAAATTCACCATTGTCACAGATGATGAGAGTAGTTGAATTAGACCAACCAACTACTAATCCGCCTGCAGTGCCTCGTGGGTTAACACAGAAAGTGTTTTGAAAATCACACTGACCCAATTTTTCAAAAATAAACTGCCGACTATTTTTAGTCTCGCTCAAGAAAATCATCTCAGGGGAATGGGATTTGCATATTTCCTTTAGATTATGAATTCTCAGATGATTCTCCGTACCCTGACAATTGGCTCGTCTAGTGTCATTCTGGGGCTGACACCCATGCCCATAGTTGTCTTTCCCTCCAGATTAGTACATCTTTTTTTCATGTTACCAGCATCAATGCTATTTTCCTCCTCCTAAATACTGCGTTTGATTCTTGCTAAAGTACAAGCACCCATAGCTCTATTTCGAACCAACTTCTTCAACTTCAATTGATGGGACTGTCTGAGTTTCTTACTGCTCATACCTGAGTTCAATTCTGCATCAGATCTACCAATTAAACGACATCAGATCTTAAAAAAAAATTGATGCTACCATTGCGTTTAGCACGCGAAAGCCTATAACTATGGTATTTATCATGTCTCCATCCGACAATTTTAAGTTGTCCAAATTAATTATTTTTTAATATTAAAATTATTATATTTGCGGTCCGCAATCTTGTATGCCGATTTTTTTAGCTGCAACTTCTTTTACGACTGCAAATAATATTAGGAACACAACTTATAAATACTAAATGCTACAAAATTATTTTTGCAATCAATCAAATAAATCTATTTGTATATTTACTGCAACTCTATATTTGCACACGTGAACAACTAAACACCCCCAGAGTGATCTGGAGTTCTCGATTTTGCATGAATTCCTACCCTTTCCCCATGTATTTGTTACATGAAGCTAGTGTACGTATCAGTCTGCTGGGGGTTTTCTGCTTTATGTCTGTTCCTGATATCAATCTGGAGACAAGAATTCCATCAAAAAATCTGGAGACATGCAAGAAAGATGGTGTTCCTTTTCTCGTTCTTTTTTTTAAATACTCTTTTGATTGTTTCTGTCAAAGCTCTTTATTCCTCTCTGCTAGCTTTAGATATATATATTGCAATCTGGATTCCTTTCTTGGCTGAAAATTTTTGTAGTGAAAACCTGCAAACTTTACCCAACTTATTATATACAAAGGACTTGGTTGCCGAAGATTGAGAAGGATACTAATTTAAACAAGAAAAAAGGTGTAATAATTAATGAAATGCTAAAACAAAATGGTATTTATTTCTATAGAATAAAGCAAATTGTTCTATAACATTTCCTGCTACTGGAGGCTCTGCTAGGAATTAAGTGCTTGCAGTCAATATTTGCCGAGTCTCTGGAATGTGTTCTCAAGAGGCTTTTTGCAGTTGGACTTGTGCTTCTCTTTCTGCCTCTTTTCTGTAGCGACTAATTCGTAGTTGCTGTAGCAAGCAATAGCCACGTTAATGTCTATTTGAAGACATCTAAAAAGTTCAGTGGCATCAGGAGGCAAGTAATGGCGATGAGAAGCGACATGCTGCTGCTTAACATCAAAGCAGAGTCAGTGGTAGAGTCAGTCGTAGTGGCTGGAGGAACAGATCCAAAAACATCTGACCCACTAGGATACGTTGTACTTGTGTTTGTGTTGCCGACACTCGAGCTTGTGCTGCCAAATGCAAGCGCCAAAAGTCAATTCCTTTTCTTCGGTAGTAATTATTCATCACATAAGCAACAATATTTACCTTGAAGACGGATAATGACACGTTGAAGTACCTGCGACATTAAACAGGGAAAGAAGAAACATTAATTCAGATTAAAGAACGCAAGCGTTTAATCTCGATCTTGATAAAACGGCGACTCACTTGGATCCACGCTGGTGACAGCGGCAGTTCCCCCGAAATCACAGCTCGTAGGAATTGGATTCTTCTGGTAGTAATCGTTGAACGCATAGGAAGCGTGGTCGCGAAGAGTATCAGGGTTGAAGCAGCTCCCACCTTGCTGAATGGCCGAGCAGTCTGCACCGCCATATCCACATGCATAATCCAGAGCAACCTGCAACGCGGTCTGCGATGCGGATTGGCTCGCCACGCACCAGCTTTGGCCCGACGATGACGACGGCGGTGAAGGGGTCACCATGGTTGGGGTCGAAGGAGGATTTGTGATGGGAGTCATGGTGGGAGTCGTCGGAGAAGATATTGCAGGGGGGAATGGATTGTAGACGGGGGTTGTGGTGGTCGGCGGGTATGTAGGGTTGATCACCGGAACTGTTGTTGTTGGAGTGACGACATCCATTTCAGAAAGCAGAGTTCTACCGGAGAGTAGGAGCTTCTGCAGCGAGAGATCATCCACAACTTCCGCTGCAGGTTCAATGTGTTGATGTATATTTGCAGATAATTAACGATTAAGAATGGAGAAGGGAACGGAGAAATTGGACTAACCAGAGCAGGAGACAAGTCCCAGAAGAAAGATTAGACAGTAGAAGGCGCTCGCCGTCAGGCCCATTGTTGTCGAGTATTGCTCGGAGTTGAAAAAAAAAGGAGACTACTTAAGCTGTGAAAAGGGAATTAATTTCCAGGGATTTAGAATATATATATAAGAGGAGAGAATCGGAGGTTCCTTGGAGATGGAAAGGAGAATAAGAGGAAACTTGAGGAGGGAGAATGGGAGTGTCGGAGGTGCACGCAAGAGGGGGTGGTAGAAAAGAACAGAAAGGAAAAGGTTGCAGAGGAGGGAAGCAGGGAAAAGAGGGATTGGTTTGGAGGAGAAGAATTGTTGTGCAGGTTGGCATTTGGTGATGGTGATGATGACGAAAGGTGGGAACATCTCTTTTATGCTGCACTTTTGCTGTTGCAGGGGACTAGATCATATTGAAAAGGTGGTGTTTGGGATTGGGTGATCTCTTCGTCTATCTCTATCTATCTCTTTTTGTTTTAGGAGTTAGTAGCAAATATTTGATCTTAATTTTGAGATCGTGTTTGTTCTTTGCAGCCTAAAGTTGGAGTATGGAGACTGCATGGCGGTGGTGATGGTTTAAAGATGCAGATGCTTCGAGCCCCACTGTTCTTTCTGCGAGCTGCTCAGAATTAAAATCAGAAATGCTGTCACCTAACACGATCACTGTATTCTTCAACGCTCGAGTTTGATTCGTATTGGCCGAATGCTGTTTAGGCCAATCAAAGACATTTTTTATTCTGATAGGTCTACTGTGATGATGACCCTATCAAACATACTTCTTGTTCTTGTTTAGATACCTCAAAGATAAGAATATCACTTTTGTTTATCTCCAGGTACTACTATACATAAGGTTTTTTTCTTTTCTTTTTTAAACAAGAGCATATATGAGTGACTCTGTATGCTAATTAAGTGATTGTTTTATATTTGAAACGTTAATCAATTTTAAATAATATTATGGATTCAACTTCTAAAACTCTTTAAGTACTTTTACTCCTTTGGGTTAATTATATGAATGTAATTTAATTTAAAAAGTAAAAAAATTATAAATATTTTTAAAATATAAATAAAAAGTTTGTATTAGCTAAATGATATTTTGTTAAAGTCATATAAAATTATTATTTCAGTGAAAAGTCAATATTAATAGCTAGAAGTAAAGAACAAAAGGGGAGAGATAGAGACATATATATATATATATATATATATAGTGGACTTCTCTTTATCAATATATTAACAAATGAATTAATCCTGTTGATTGAAATTTTCAAATGCTTGAGCTAATATACAATTTCTTTTAAGACGTCGAAATATATATATAGTACAAAAGAGCATAAATTCTTCCTCCTCAACGACAGTCTGCATGCAATGACTTTTGTTACCAATGTCACTGCCTTGATCACTCCTTCCTCAACCTCACAATGTAACTCTAATTGAAGATATACACGTACGAGATGTAAATATATTCTTGATCCATTCATCTCCATCGACGCAACATATTTCTTTTAATTACTTTTTTCGACAAAGATTACATACATGTACTTAATTTGAATGTATACTTGTCTTATCAACACAAACTAATCAATTCATCCTTTTTTATTGAAATGAAGGGACAACAGAAATACACCAGCATAATATACATCGGAATAGAACTACATCACCTATTATTATAGTCCACAAGTATATACAGTATACACAAAGATTGATTCAAAACATGGATTCACTAGACACTAGTCCTAGTAATTAATGATTAAAATTTTAAAAAATTAAGGCCAAATTAATAATTTTTCTAAAAATATGAGGATCAAATTAATTTTAAAAAAACTTAAAACTTCGTCCAAACTGAAATTAACCCTACTGCATATACGTACAATATATTTAAAAACCTTAATTTAATATATATGCTATTAATTTAATACATTCACTCGGCTGACGTGGTATTAAAAGATTCGATGATCTGATGACCTGTCTCCGACTTGTAGGCAGCGCACAGATGCCGGATCGGCGGCGATCCAAACGCGTCTTCCTCCGTGAGCTCGCTCCATCGTTGTCGCATTCCGCGATTCAACGCTGCCACGAACTCGCTCTGCCGGGCCTCGCCATACTGCAAGAACTCAGCGGACCAACACGATGATCCATTAGATTCACGGGAAGAAGCGTGAGCATTACTCAAACTAATTGGACCGAAGCCTGCTGCCGCCGCGAGGTACTCAGCGACGGCGTCGAGCAACGGCTCGGGGGCCGTGCGCCGCCCGTCCCACAGCCAGACTCTGGCCACCGCCCGTTGCACCGCCGCGGCCAAAGCGGCGTCAGCGTCGACCACTGACATGAGAATTGGGCTGAGGTGAATGGTGTAGTCGCCGCCGGTGGCTTCGTCTGCGCTGATCGACGTGGCGGAGGCGAGTTCAACGCCGGCCAGCTGCAGAGTTATGCGGTCGACAGGCTTTCTTGGATACTGCTCGTCTGGGTAGAGAATCTGCTCGACGAATTGACTTGCCCGGTGCGTGATCCGGTAGGCTCTGCCATTGGAGACGAACTTAAGGTGGAAAAGGTGGGCTGCAGCGGCATGGGATTTAGCTGCAGAGTTGATGATGGAGATGTCGACGCCCTTGGAAGCTTCATGGTTTGCCCAGAGCGCGAGGACGACGAGCGTGAGGATTGCTGTTAGCCGCGCGAGGATGGCCGGCGTGGTAGCGGTAGGGTTGGCAGTGGTCTCGTTGTCCGATGAGGAAAAGGAGGCGGAGGTAGAGGAGGAGGAGGAGGAAGAGGTGGTGGTGGTGGTAGCGGTAGGAGATGAGAGCAGTGGCTCCTCCATGGCCATCGACATGTCCAGAAATAGATGTGGAGCATATACTGAATGAAACTTGGACCTCCAAATTAATAGGCAGAACACACACATATATATGTTTGGCATAGAAAAATGCTTTATTATTCGTGAGGTTCTAATTAATTATAAACTGTGTGTTGTTTCAAATCCAAGCAAGATTTGCTGAGTTCGGAAATATATGTATTACCAAAACCACTCCCCCAATAAATTAGAGGTTTAGATATCCTATCCATGTCACTATGTTTTTACGTAATATTGGATCTAATTATGTGTTTAGTCACGTATGCTATCAGCCCTCAACTTGTTTTCAAAAAAAAATGTGGCCCTCAATTTTTCAAACTTTCAATCAATCATGCATGTGTACGTTATGTGGCCCACATCATTATGTTTTGTTGAGAAAAAAACTGCAAAGGTTCATGCATGTCGACAAGTCTTGTGGATATATATATTTATATATATTGGCTATCAAGTTGCGGTAATTAAATTCCTAAAATATTTTTTTTGAAGCAAAAAGGAAAAGGTGGGTGTGCGTAAAATGCATTCATTTCTGGTAAATTATCGTGATCATTAGCTCATTTTGCCTTGATTTAATATGCTTTGATTTGAGTTCCAACAAATTTATTATATTATATATGTTTGCGATTTAATTTATATACGTTCATATATTTCGTTAGAGATTCAACCCAACGGATTGCAATTAATTAATGTATGTGATGAGCAGCATGAGCTGATTATGGTCGACAATTAGGCTATTAGCACGATAAGAAAATCCATGTTATTCTACCAGCTACCTCGGTTCCGTAATAAGTAATATTTTAAGTTTTTTTTAAAATTTCATATTAAGCGATACTTTTGACTTCTAACGTAGTATTAATTATTTTTTTATCAATTTTAACTTCTAATAAAAATTTCTTCCACCAATGGAGTACAATAATAAAAGTATAAAATTTAAGGATCACATTATGAATAATTTAGTAAAAAAAAAAATTATATTAAAAATTAGATTATTAAATAATATTATTCATGTACGTGTTAAAATTTAAAAAATCACTTATTAAGAAACGAAGAGATCGAGTAATATATACTTAAGATCCTGTACCTAGAAGATGATCTTCATGGTCTGCCCTATTTTTGAAGGTATACCTGCATGTGTGATAGCTAGTTCACATAATTTACTAAAATATATCTTCTAAAGGTTCCTATATATAATATATATGTGGCTATCCCTAGCTCGCTCTAGGTGAAACAAAAATGTCGTTTTATGCGGCAGTACTAATTAAGGCAATCGTGGTTGTAAACATTTCACTGGTGTAATCAGTGATTCAGTGGAACATGTACTTGTCCGAGAATTTGACGTAGGCTACAAACTAATTACAAAAAGTGGGCCGACTGTGGTCATGCAGCATTAGAAAATTCCAGATTAGCCCACAGAGGGTATAAATAAATCATGTTGGAAATTAATCTAAAGAACCTTATTTTAATTTCTTAACTGCATTTTTCACTAGGAGAATGCTTGATTGAGCCGCGGAGTTAGAAGATTTGTATTAGCGAGCGTAAATTATTTGTTATTTGTTATTTGTTCTTTGTTATGATAATAGTTAAGTTCAGATAATATTTTCTCTGTTATGGTGGAATAAAATAGCATCGTTTAGCTATTACAGACGCTCAAATCTTCCAAGCTAGCTAGGAGCCCCGAGTACCTGACTCACTTTATTGCGATTGCATACAAGAGTAAATGCTATAATAAATAACCGTACAAGAACCTTAAAAAGATAACTAGACAAGAGAACAAGGCATTTTATTTCATAACAAAATTCTGATGTAAACAACTGTATACGACAGAGTTAGGACTGGGGAATATACAGCTCGGGACAGGCAAAATGAAAATCGGGTACAATGATTAAATCTAAAAAAGCTATTTGGATGAATTAGCAATTCATAAATATGATAATAGACCTCGAGGAAGAGATTCAGTAAGCTGATGTAGATAAGTATACGGAGATAATGACGTCTGGAACAAACGTATATATACTACTCTTTATTACCAAACTTCTTTGCAATGATTGGACGAACGTCCTCTGCATCAACAAGGGTCTCGAGGAAAGGGAGCAATTGAACTAAAGCATGGTCCGATGGGTCATCAAACCAGCTCTTAATTGGTATGCCGTTATTAACTTGCAATTGGAAAACCTGAAATTAAGAAATGAAAACACATGCCTCAGAAGCTACACACCCTTCTTTCCGTTCAAATCTTTTCAATTGGAATTTTCATGGCTACAGCCTATTTCTCAAAAAATAATCCACTATTCTGACTAGAGAAAAATGTTTCTTCTGAGAAAAGTTGCACTGAGAACAACACTATCTAGTATCTATCGAGCCTCAGAAAATACAGAGAAGGAATCATACCTGTGGAGAATTGTCAATTATGGCTACTTTTGCTAGGTCAACCTCCAAAACTGTTAGGTCCTTTGTATAGCAACCGTCTGAGAATACACATGATTCACGATAAATACGCCTGGAAATTATTTTCTGATCTGGATCCAGTATGTCAAGTAATTGCGCAGCATATATGCTTAGACTAGCTGTGAATATAACAATTTCAAACATTTGGGCTACTCTCTCAAGGAACATCTGTAGGAAAGGCCTCCTTCTTACATACACAGTATGCTCTTTCATGTTAAAGAAAACTGAAAATGTGAAATCAGCATCATCACAGTGTTCGAGTGTAGAATGAACCAGAGTTTCTGCACAAAGAGAACAATTAGTTTTTTACATTAAGAGGATCAAGCAAGATCTAATAGAACAGGTATATGCTTTGAAAATTTTCGATTCTTTAGTGGAAGTGAACTCAAAAGGCAGCAATGACAGTAATATTACAGTTGAAAATCTCTAAACATGAAGATGGAAAAGATTAGATACCATCTAAATCTAGTACAAGAGTTATGGGCTTCCTTTGTAGTATTTCCTTTGGCATCAGATTAGGACAACTTGATGGAACTGCTTGAGGAATATCAGGTGAAGGTCTGAAAACCAACAGTGGATTCAGGCATTCAATTTCTCCTAAATCGCTAGAAAAAAAATTCATGTCAAATTCTTGATGAGTTGCTAAATAGTAGCACGCATCTTCAGAGCTCAACATGATTTCTTGGTTTGGTTCATCATCATGAACACAACTAGTTTCCATTGCCCTCTCAAGGAATGGCAGCATCATGTATTTCTCCGCCATATCAATCAGTATGTCAGAATTAGTAAATTCATAATGTTGGCAAGAAACATCAGTAAAGCCCATGCTACTATCAAAAGGTAAAGAAGGAACACTCTCTGAGATGCAGATATCCAATAAACTGCAAGACTGATAATCAGTCAGCGTACTATTTCCATCTTCTCCTTCGTCTGCAACCAGATTAGGAAGTTCAGGACTTTCACCATCACCATGATTATTTTGATTTATCTGAGAATCCCCATCCTCAAAATTAGGTGAGAAAATTGTTTTTAGTTCAGGTGTTATTGTTGTCGATGTTGAATCCTGCAGATGCAAGTAAATAATCATAAGCCAAAAAGATAATAATATAATAAATTAATCTAGATAAGAAACATTGGAAACAAGAACCTCAACAAGTAAAAAACAATGAAGATTCCTTGTACCAAAGACTGGCATGATAAAGCCAATAAACAGTCATTATAGATGGAAGCTGGCATCATCCAATGGCAAAACAGTCATAATGAAATTAATGCAAGAATTCTCATTAGTTCTCTGAAATCTGAATGAATTATCAAGGTAGACAGACAGGAATTCTAATCTCCTTAAGGATACTGGAAAAGAAGTCAGATATACCCAATATTTGTCTAAAAGATCAACACTAATTGCTCCTCAATCCTTGAATTTATGAACTAAATCGCATCAGCAGAAATGGTTGCAAACTACAAAGCAATTTCCTGTGTACATTATTTTCTTTTGATTGGCATACAATGTCTGTATTATCAAAAGAAAATTCAATCATCACCTTCACCACCTATTATTGCACATTTTGTAGTTCCATGATACTAGAATAAAAGTCTTCTTGTTTAGGTTTAGCATATCAAGAAGCAAACGTGAAAATTGATGCAATAAGATCTAGGCTAATTCCATCTGCCAAGAAAGCTACAAATGAATGCCTAAACCACAGCTAAATCAGTTTTGGTATTGTACCCTTCCTTTAAAGTGAATATAGGGGTTTGTTTTGTTGATAATCTCTAGAAGATTACCCAGCGGATCAGGAATAAATTACTTCTTTCAGTCAAGATGATTCTCGGTTGTTCACAGTCATTCAATAGGAATCAGATTGAAAGTTGATGTTTGGACCTTGAAATAGACAGCTCAAGGTTCAGCACATTGCATTTGAAAGCAACTCATGAATTTCTTAGCCTCTATTTATCTAAAATTACTCTTGTTGAAGAAAAGGGTTATCCATAATTTGATATAATTTCAAAAAATTCACTATTTCCTAAATATTAATATTTTTGAGAAAATCTATGCACAAGTGCACATCATCAGAAATTTCGATATGCCATCTTGAATGAGATTCCATTTATTTATATCCCCATAAATATTTGGAAAATTTCCAAATTATTAAATAATTTAAAACATGGGTGTTAGAACCTTATGAAGAGGTATTTACGGAAGTATCTAATGCAGATAAAAATCTCCAATAAGAACTAAAATGTAAAAAATTTGAAATGAACAATCAATTTAAGGAATTGAAGTATATCCTGTAGTTTTAGAAGAAAAAAAAGGTACCATTCTTTCAAAAGATAAAATATCAGGTGACAATGAGGACAAGTTCAGCAGTTTGCTGGATGCTGATGCTCCATCAGGTTCTGTCATCATAGAGTTGCATTCTAACTCATCAGCACTGGTAGCAACTGTGTTTGAAAGCTTCCCTGCAGCATCAAATTTCAAATAAAGAACCTTAGGTAACAAATAAGTATCTCTGACTGGAATAGTTTTTTAAAAACAGTAATATGATTTTTAAGAAAAAACAAGCATATAACTGTCTCTGTGTATCTGCTAATCAAACAATCTTCATGTATTAAAATTGTGAGATGGTGTCATATATACTAGACGAGGATGTCAGTGACGAAAACAAAGTTTATATTAATGAGAACAATACAACATACATATTATTTCCGATGCAAGTGCATTAGCAAGAAGATGGTCCTACAGCTTTCATTTTCTACAGTCAGGTAGTCAGGTGCCAAAAGAATAGAATCAATGCATAAAAACTGGTGCCTCATAGATGATTCCATAGGGAGGTGAAAGATGACAACAAATTTAATGTATTATGTGGGGACTGGGGAGACACAACATGAAGAAGATCAGGAATAAGATCTCACCATTTTCATCTTGATAAATTTGACTGGAAGTGTCCACCTCTATGCTGATTCCAGATGACAAGTTCTCTGATCTTTTGGTTTTCTGACGATCATGGACATTGTGCAATCTTACATATCCCTTATTAAATTTCCTCTTCATCCTCAATGCTGGCATTTGAACTATATATACTGAAGTTGAATCTGATCAACATAAACTTCAAAAAGACAAATGTAGCTTTAGAGCAAAACTATAACCCAAACAATATATGTAATAACATAAATATCATTAAGAAAATCAACAAAATCAGGATAGGCACATAAGTATGGTACTTATTAATATGCTTCCATGCAATCAAAGCTTCTAGTTTATTAGTTTAAACACGTAAGATTGTATTAAACTTAATTACTTATTAAGGAATATTCTAAATTAACTCATTCCCGTTTGCTGTCTTATTAGCATTTGCTCCTTTAATAACATTCTGCTTTCTATCAGGTTTAGAACCTTAATCTCTTATTGTTTGTCTAGAAGAGATGTTGAATCTTTTGAAGAAATAACCTAATTGTAGAATTATGTTGAATAGTTCCATAAGGCATTCAGGAAATAGTTTGATGGGTAAAAAATAAGTACATTCAATGTAAAATCATCTCAAAATAGGTTGTGTAATGCCCTTCTGACACAAAAAAGTAAACATCACTACACTAGCATTGAACAGCTATGAGAAAACAACCCTTGTTGAGAATGACATTTTTGCAAGAAAGAACGTAAAATCCAACAGCTGAATCAAAGAGAGAGAGAGAGAGAGAGAGAGAGAGAGAGAGAGAGAGAGCAAAGATTGAAAAACTTGTGGCACAAAATAATGCACCAAAAGGTAAGAAAAAAAGAGAGATGCGTGTGAAGATTATTCAGGATTCTATGTGTCGTGTGACGGCCACTACTACCTACTGCCTCCATATTGCACAACCCCACCTGTCAGCTACCACCTCACCTTCGCGTGGGTTGCATGGGACTACTTTAACTCTACCCTAACTAGTCACTTGCTGCCTCAATGCCATGTGGCCTTTAGTATTTATTGTATTAAATCTCGCCTCCACTAATTCTCTGGTTCTAGATCCACCACATAATGGACCAGCAAGCTTCTTAGGTTGTTGCTTGTTGGTAATAGTGCCACATTGACCACTAACATTTTGGTTTATGTGAATGCTATATATCTGAGCTTAAGAATGCTTACATTCTTTCAATGAACATATTTTGGCTACTAAAAGAGTCATCTAATTGTATTAGCTTACCTCTTCCACATTAAGATTAGTGTCCACTATTTTTTTTTTTTTAAAATTATGAACAAGATTAAGTATTTCCTTCTCTAGTGCCTTAGAGAAAAAGCTAGGTTAGAACTACAAAGATTATGAAACTAAATGAAAACTCATTTTCACTAGTTTAGTACTTTTTACCATCCAGAAAATTTTCTCATCAACTCTACTACTTGCTTTTGCTAATAACTAATAAGAAAGAAGAAGAAAAATCAAACCATGAGGAGAGTTTCATTTTTCTCATACTTCAAAACTTGAGTTCGGAAGCTAACAAGAAAAACATCCAAATCTTTAGTTACAGCATTAAATGGATCATCAATAATCTGTTGCGACTTCAGATAAGAAGTTTCATATATTTATATAAAATGAAAGAACATGAACGATAATAACAAAACTCTAAGCAAGAAGCATAACCTACTCAACATATGACTCGGAGGGAGCATAGAAAGTTATAACCCTAATTTTCCAACATATTAAAATGAGTTAATAAACAAGTCAGTTTAAACCAAAAACTTAAGTGATGCATGACTAAGTAAACAAAGAACATAAGTAGCAACAAAGTAGGCTTTAGACTTCAGATGCTTCAGTTGTACATACAGTGTCAAAAAGATACGAAAGGAAGATGCTATCCTTGACTTGTATAAGGCTGCACTTGTCTATATGCTCGATAATCCTTCCTCGATTTAGGACCTGTACGGCTCTACCTAGTCCCAAGGTACAAAGATGTTATTAGAAAAGAAAAGTTACTCATAAAGCCAAAAATAAAACCAGAAGGCCACATCCCGATGCTGAACCTCATAGGACAAAAAACATATTCAAAAGAAGGAAGATCAAATAGAGAGAAATAGTGGCCAATCTGCAATGTTCAATAGTAAGACCGACCATTAGATAAACTATAAGAAAAGACCGTCTCAATTAAAAAGCTAAATCAGCTGCGTAATTACGCGTTTACAAAAACTTTCTTTGAAACACATCCCAGCTAAAACCCATGAAACAACTTAGTTGACATAATTGTAATGAATTGATAATTGGACTTTAGCATCTCTAAGGATTATCTTAGATATTACTGATTGAAAAAGAAAAAAAACCCAAATTAGGGTAAACCCTAAAATAGAGTAAACATCAGCCAGCAGAACCGTTGAACAGCACCGCAAAGCGTAAAAGAGTCAAACTAGAGGGGAAAACAAAATTAATAAAGAAACCCACACCAATAAGCCGCAAAATTTAGCATCGATAAATCTCCCTCCAACAAGAGTCAAGGAAACAAGGGATCGAACGAATTCTCAATAACACAGTGCTCACAGGGGAATTTCAAAAGTCATATTCAAATTAAGCGAGGTATACTAGAGATGAACAGATAATAGCAGTCAAATCCGGAAGAAAATTACAAATACAACGAAAATAGATCGAAGTACAGCAAAGCAACGCAAGACGGAGGTCAATTATAATTACTAAAGGAAGGAAACAACAAACAAAGATCAGAGGAGCAAACAATCAAGTGAACTTACTAAAAGCCCCAGTTCGTCGCCCTCTCTCGCTCTCTCTGAGCCCCAAAGGAAGCGGGAATTGGAGAGAGGGAGAGGAGAACAGGGTTAGGCAAGCCAAAGGGGAGAAGCTGAGGCAAACAAAAGAGGGAGAAATCAGGGACGGTCTTCTCCCTCGATATAAAAAACGACGGCGATATGAATCCGGACCAAGAATGAACGGCCTTGATGCGGCGTGCACCATTTCAGCCGGCCACTAATTCATCGACGCGTGGATTGCTGCGCTCCGACTCAGCAGCGGGTTATTTGGTACGTGCGAGAGCTTCAGGAATTTGAGGCATCCGCCGCCACGAGCTCGCGATCCGGGATGTTTCTTTCGATCACGATACCCGATAAATTGCTGACGCGTGTCCCGATTAAGGAGCTCGTTCCCTCCGATGCCCTCACATGGACACGCGTCATGTACGGAAGCATATTCGAATCTGAACGATGTCTTGGGAAGGAGAACTTGAATGGGAATGTTAAGTACACGCCATTTTATATTTCTGTCTGTCAATCTGTGAGAGCGTGTGGTGGAAACATAAGTGGGCACACGAAACAACGGAGTGTAAATACCAAATGGGATTAAAGTTCAGACTCAGAATATGAAAGGCGGTTGACTAGATGGGAAACCACAAACGGCGCCTGATGTTCACGTGCTTGTTGCATTTAATCGGGAAAGGTAAAGTGGAGGCCACAAATCACAAAAAAATATAAGTGGACATATAAGCTTCAGGATATACGACCATCATCTATTTAATTAGAATTCAACCAGACTTAATAAACCTTAATAAATTCAATTATATGTAGGCTTTATTTATTATGAAAAATGCTCTCGTTACAATTTAGGCATGCGGACTTGTGTTGCGCCTCATGTCATTAACTCTCAGGTGTTCATACCCAACGCTCAACCTAATTTGTTTAAAGAGCAAACATTGGTACACAGACGCAGAAATAAATAAATAAAGTGCTATAATTAGAGATTAAATTCATAATTTTTTGACATCATGCCCGAATGTATAACCATTAAGCTATTAATGAGTCTAACCACTAATCAAACATCCCTTATTTTCTACATAACCAACCATATCGTGGGAGAGCGGCATCGGCTTGAGATCACCATGGAGGAAGTGATAGGCGGTGCTCTCGAGGCCCTATGCTTGGAGCGCGAGCTCTACCACCAGGACCAGTTGAGCGTCCTCTATGCCCACACAACAAGTAACAGTAGTGCACTCGCTACCCCATGTGAGGATCTACAAAATGCTTGCTAGCCAGTGCAAATAACAATTTAGGATTGTCTTCTCCACGCAGAGTAGAGAAGGGGTCTAAATGAATACAATAAATTTAAAAACTTCCACATAAATGGTGATCGAGAGGTTATATATAGTATTTGTTTCTAATTAGCGATACTTAAGCTATGGAAATTTGGACAAAGAAAAGTTGACCTATCGGGAAAAACTACTATGGAGTCATGCTTCATAAAAATTTGATCTATGGAGTTCCACGTATGAGTGAACTTAATATTTTTAAAAATGAACCTAGCTAGAATTATTAAGAGTGAACTGAAAGTAAAATGACTAGATTCTCATTTGCAATACATGTTTACTCTTAATTTAAGTTCGTTTTGAATTATACTATGTCTAATGTTAATAAGATTAGATTCACTCAGTCTGAGGGGAGGGGGGCCCCTCCAGAGAAACATCTAATTAGTTGCACTCCATCTCCACCAACAATATAATGACTCTTTTGTGAAAGCAGGAGAACTAAATATCTCTAGCTAGCTTCTGCTTTTTTAATTTTTTAATTATAATTCATATTATAACATGAAATTTACAAGAAGACTTACTTCACAACCAATAACTAATTGGTTCATAGAAAAAGCACGTGTATATATATACTTTGAACCCAAACAACGTAGATGATGTTTCTTCAAATTGTATGAGTACTCACTAGCTCGTTTAATTCATAGAATAAGCATATATATATGACTAGCTATAAGAGTGGAGAGACATAGTTATAAGCCCACTCAAAGTCGATGCAGTCTTAGTTGAGCTCCATGTTGAGGTTGAAGAGTCAACAAAATCTGGGGAGCATGGATGTAGGATGGTGATAGTTCAAATGAGAAACTTTGAAGTATCATACTCAGTCCCATCTTAGCTTCTAGCAGTGCAAAGTTCATCCCCAAGCAAGTCCGAGGGCCCCCGCCGAATGGGAAGAATGCAACTTGATCCTTCGATGCCTTTGAAACCCCTTGTGCGAATCTCTCGGGCCTAAATTCGTCGGCATCCTCGCCCCAGAATTTTTTGTCGCGATGAGTTAAGATGATCGGCATCGCAATCAGAACACCCGGTGGATAAGTCACATTCCCAAGTTTTATCGTCTTGTATGTTTGCCTAGGAATTGAGACAGCCGGAGGATATAGCCTCAGAACCTCATATAAGATCATCGTCACCTGCCACACGATTTTAAAACAATATAATATATATATATATATATATATATATATATCGTATAATTGGAAATATTTTTCTCTGTTCAAGAAGAAATTATGAGACGTGAAGTAAGCTTACTATTTTGAGGTGAGCCAAGCCATCAAAATCTGGCGTGTTTTTCCCAAAGACTCGCAGAACCTCTTCTCTTGCTTGTTCTTGCCAGCTTGGGTGCATGCTCAAGACAATCATTGTCCACGTTAGCAGCACAGTTGTTGTCTCATGTCCTGCAAAGTAAAATAGCTTGCATTCTCCGATCATGTCGTCCATGCTCATCCCAGAATCATTCTTATTCCCATGTTCTTGGTACTCTTTTGCATTAGACTTCATCAATAAGCCCAGGAGGTCATCATTGCTTGCTTCGCCTCTTCTTAATGAGTTCACTCTCTTCTCTATTATGCCTTTTAGAAGTGCTCGAACCTCTCTATTTACTGCTTTTCTTCTGTTATTAATTGAGGTCGGAAGAAACCTGTGTCCATATAATGCATGACCAATATATTTAACTAGCTAACTAGTATGATCGATCAGAAACAATTAATTAACTCCTATTGTTCACAATTTTAGTAGAATATATCAGATGAAAAGTTCACCGATAGCCAGGAATGTATAATCTTTGTGCAGCCTGACTGAAGAGTTGAGCTTCCTCATTAATAAGCTGGAAAATTCGTTTTCCTTCTTCATAGCTGCTACCGAAAGCTGTTCTGGATATGACATCACCAGAGAAGTTTAGGAACTCAGGCCAAACATCTAATTCCCAACAGCCCTCGGTGCTCATCGAATTCTCCCACCTTTCAACCAGATAGCTACAGCAAGCAGCGAATGCTGGCAACATAAGCTGAAATCACCGCAATAGATTAAATGGACTAACTTGATGATAGAGAAGGGGTCGATAATTTTTCAAGAGATAGCTTTTAATTATTACCTTTAACTTCTCCATATGGAAAGCAGGATTCACAATCCTCCTATGTTTTGCCCACTTCTCACCTTCATGGTTTATGAGTCCTGTCATTAACAGCCGAGCGAGAGGCGGTATCTTCGGCTTGGAGAAGTGGCCGAACTTGTTCGATAGAACTTCCCTCACCAACACGGGATCCGTAAAAATCACTCGGGGTACAGGCCCAGACCAAGTAAAATATAGTTTCCCTGAATTTTGACGGAACAAATAGCAAATTAATCAAACAGTACTTATATATATAGGTTCCGCACTACAGACTCTCTTTCCAGTGAGAGATGGCGCATATGAAGTTGATGACTCTACAAATTCTTTTTCCAAACACACACACACACACACACACACACACATCTATATATATATATATATATATATATAGAGAGAGAGAGAGAGAGAGAGAGAGAGAGAGAGATCTTGCCGTATTTGTGCATGCCATGGACGAACAGAGGAACAACGCGGGGAGCGATGTCGTGGGAGAGAGGCATCGGCTTGGAGCGCGCCTCCTTGATGAGGAGCGCGTTGTCCTGGAGATCACCGTGGAGGAAGCGGTAGGTGGTGCCGTCGAGGCCCTGCTGGCGGAGCGCGCGCTCCAGTCGCCGCGGCGTCCACCAGGCCCAGATGAGCACCCTCGCGGCGGCCCATAGGAGCAGCAGCAGTACTACTGCGCTCACTCCGCATGCGAAGCTCCACAGCATATCAACTCTGCCGTCTCTGCAGCTAACAAGCTGATACAAATTAACACCGTCAGGGGCCGGGATTGATTTAATTTAAAAGGCCGTGGTGGAAACTAGTTTCGTGAAATAATTTCTTTTGCTTTTGCTTTTGGTATACAAACATTAAAACCACAAGATATGGAGGCAATTAATTGGATAAATCTTTTGTGGTGAAAGTTGCAACAGAAGATATCTAGTGATACTGGTTCATTACGTAACTCAAAAATCCTCTTCAAGTCTCAGCCATAGGAACAAACTAGATGCCACTTAAGAATCTCAATGGGATCTTCCTATCTTGACAAGGACATGACATTTTTTCTTTTTACATTAATTAATTGCCATCAAATTGTATGTATGATTTGTTTTACCGAGTTCAATTTTTATGAAGCCAGACTACAAAAAAATTTATGTGAAACTCTTGTATGAATGAATCTAGTCTTCTTAAGTAAGATTGAATCTAAAGTAAAAATGAATTAGTGTTGCAAAAGAGTTGATTCTAATACTTTTATTTTATGTTTAATCTTAAGTGAGCCTCTATAAATTTTTTTGTTAAAGATATTGCAGCACAATTTCAAAGATACACGCAATGCTTGCATGATTGAGTAAGTCGTATAGTTATCCTTCAACAAACCAGTATTATTTACTTGGCAATTATAGAATTTTTAGAATTTTTCTTTTTTTTATTTCACACACGTCTCCTCTCTCCCTCTCTTTCTCTCCCCACTTAAATTATATTAATTATTTTCTTTTATCTCTCTCGGAGGTTTCCTCTCTAAATTAATTTGCAATCGATCATTACTCATTCTACTCTCATTCTTTTTCCAAAACATGCATTTTCATGTACTCCTCTCTCATCTCTCTCGTGTAACTATTCTCTCCCACTTAAATGTTCTCTTAACTTTCTTAACTGTTCACATCTCTTCTTCTTCTTTTACTTTCTCACGTCTCTTCTTCTTCTTCTTCTTCTTCTTCTTCTTCTTCTTCTTCTTCTTCTTCTTCTTCTTGAGTGAAAGCCTCGGTGATGGAGAGGTCAACGTCGTCGTCGCTCCAAATTTATGGTGGGGCATAGGCGCCAAATCAATATGCTCCTCCAATGTCCATGTTGGAGATCGAAGTACGTGGCTCCTCGATGATGCTTCCGGCCACATGAATGATCACGTCAATATGGTACTACCATGGGAAGGATTCCTTGCTGCGACAAGGTTGATCGGTCCCTAGACTTTCGAAGAAGACATCATATTGGCCTCCTATATCCAGGAGCACGACCCCGACAACTGTAGATCCGTTCCCAGTGACATTGGTTCTTCTTCTTCAAGGATTCCTTGCCGCGACAAGATTAATGGTCCTTGCAGTATATATAGCTGATCCAATTATAATAGCTAGCTACTAGCTAGCAATGACGTCTTAATTAAATTACTTTATGCTAGCTAGCAGTTTCAATTTGATTTTTGTGTCAGGTTGTATAATGAGAGACTTCATTAGCAACTTCAACATTACATATGCAAGTGAAAACCTTAATGTTCATCTTCACATCTTCGGACTTCTTCTTCTTTCGATTAATAGAGTATACCGGTGGGATTCAGTTTTAGTCTAATTTCAATTTGATTTTTGTGTCAGGTCGCATACATTAGAGATTTCATGATTGTAATCATAGACCATGCGAGCTACATGTCATAATTGAGTGTCAATATATTTAGGGCCAAAATTATCTTTGTCAATACATAATTGCTACGTGTCATTTTTCACTGTGGCATCTTATGTTGTTGAGCTTCAATTGTCACGTTGGCTTTCGTTTGCTGATGTGGACTTCCGTTAAGAAAAAAAAAAAAAATCCAATTATATAACATCGAGAGCAATTTTGATCAAAAACATAATTAAGATATAAATTTGCACATTTTTCAATACTTTTGAGATAAATTGATCTTTTTCCTTAGCTTTAATGGTTAATGAAAGTATATTTTGTTGAGATACTTTCTCTTGGATTGCTAATTTTTTTAAATGGTACCTTTAAAATATATGTTCCGCTATCAAGTTCCTATTTATTTTTTTTCTTCTGCTTCTAACAATTTTATAAATTTCATATTAAGGTTATAATGCTAAAGACAAATGAATATGGTTATTGTTAGGAAGGACGAACTATTTAATATTGTATGTTAATTTCTTTATATTATAATTTTGTTATTGTAGATCTATATTTGATGCTTTTGTTGCATAGTCATAAATTTTTAATCATTTGACCTATTTAAACATATGATTATGTATTTTTGACTCAAATTATAGTGTACATGCATACATTGTTTTCAAAGATGAGCAATCAGCTAAGGCTCTATTATCGCATAATATGTTATATGTTAGAGGTAATTTAATTTTTTTCCACCGACAATCATAAATTGCACTTATCTTGGACGCATCTACAACTTTCAAATTGATATGTTTTTGGAGCGACCAAAGGTATATAAACAAATTGATACATATAAGTTTTTCACATTCACATCATACAAGTTTTTCACAATATGTATATTTATAATTTTTGGTCTTTATGCATAAAAGTAATTTTTAATGTTTTTTATATAGATAAATATTAATTATTAATGTAAGATAATTTTTTATTTTTATACTCGAAGAAAAAGCTTTTTATTTTATAATTTTATATTAAATTTAATTATTATTTATAATTAATTTAAATTAAATTGTATAAATATACATACAATCAAATTTTGACATGGCATAAGTTTTTCTTATTATTTATATTTTTAATAATTTATCTACGTGCAAGTTGACTTTTTTTTCATAGCACCTATTTTGTTCTTTTTGATTTCGTATTTATTATTATTTTGAATAAAAATTGAGAATATTTTTTAATGTGTTGTATTATTTTTATGTTAGTTTTTGAATTTTTGAAATATAATTTTTTTGTATTTATTTATTTTTCAAGTAAAATTAATATATTATTTTAAATCAAAGAAATTTATGTAGTTTAAAATAATTTAAATATATTATTTTCTAATTTTTCTCAAAATTTATCTTATATCTATATTATATTTCATATTTACTCATAAAGATGTTATTATTTTTGTATTTTTGTATATTTTGATTGTTGAAATCTATATGAATTTTGTTATAATTTGCTTTGATTTTTTTCCATGTAGAATATTAGTACTATTAATATATTCCTTTAAAAAATATTCTATAAAACAAGTATATTTTAAAGCAAATACATACAAGTATATAAAAGAATTATTTATGTATTGAAGTCATTTTTTCCCTTAAAAATATTAATGTAACATTTTATTCTTTTTATGAGTATACATTTTACTCTATTTTTTATAAACATTTATTTTTATGCAACTTTTTAATAATAAATTTATAATTATGTTATATATTTGAGTAGAATATTATTTATAAATAATTTTTTTAATGTTATATTAACTTCATTTAATTATTTATTATTATTTAATTAAAATTATATATATTTATATATTTGCTCAACACAAGATTATCGATTAGTTATTTTTAATTTATCCTATTAATTTAGTGGGTAAAAGAATTATTGCAACAGAAAAAGAAGAAGAAGAAGAGAACTTCATTGGTAGCTGGGACCATCTTAAAAATTTGCAGCATAAGAGAAGGAAAAAATTAATTACAACGGACCCACCTCTATTTTGATGTAGTCAAAATTGCAAGGAGTGAGCCGTCGGCCTTCATCCTTGCTAGGGGTGAGCAAAATTCATCGATTCACAGAAAAAATTCATCGATTCATCGATTCACAAAAAAAATTCATCAATTTTCAATTTAGTAAATTAACTAAATGGTTAGGTTAATGTACTCATTAACCGAAATTGATTTTAATATATATATATGATTTGTTTTAATGGTTAAGATGCTAAAATTATATTTCATTGACCCATGTTTGAATCTTAGTTAGGCGTAACATTTATTCTATTTTGATTATTATAGATATAATAATTTCGTTGTAAGATTTATATTAGATAATAATATTTGTTTGAGTGGTTGAGATGGTATATATGTATTTGAGTGGTCCAAAGTTTGAATTCTGATTAAGTATTGATATTTTTTAAAATCATTTTTTCAGTGAATTCGATAAATTAATCAAATCGAAATGAAAAATTCAGTTAATCGAACCAAACCGAAAAATTTGATTAACCGAACCAAATTAATTGAATTCTCTGGTTCGATAAACGGTTGGTCACCTCTAATCCTTGCAATAAAAACAATGGACCCATCTTCAAAGAAGGAAGGAAAGCTATTAGTTGATCAAAATAGTAAAGAAATGAGGAATAAATTAATTCGGCTTGGGCCTCACCATTATTATCGTGATTTCGGCAACAAATAAAAAGCATCATGCATACCCTATTTTTAAAATATGAAAGAAGATTATCTCCAGCGAGATCATCATAAAATTAAATTTTCGAAAGGTTTCATTGTTGCTCCATCGCATCGACTCCCGCTCTGATTTTGGGAGAAGTCACGTTGATCGCCACATAGTGGAGATTGCGATCGTGGCCGACCTCGCTTTTTCAGTAATAGTACGTAGGTCTCCGAAGTGGATTTTTAGAAATAGTTGTCGCCCAAAGAGAGAGAGAGAGATAAAAAGAATAGTCTCACAAGATTTCGTGAAAAGCACAGAATAGTCTTGTTGGGTCGTCATGAAGAGCATAGAGGACAACCTCGTCGAGCCCCAGTGAAGAGCACAAGGGTCAAGGGATAAGTCTCGCCAAGTCCTTGTGAAGAGCATAGAGGACGAAAGAAATTTCGTCGAGTCTATATGAAGAACACGAGAGACGATAAAAATAAAAGAAATAGAAGAGATATAAAATGTGTACACGAGGGAAACAGACAGTCAGACACGTGCGTGCGTGCGACATTAGACGAATGATGGTGATCAAAAGCTTGAGATTGTGAAATTGGTGTTGAGGGAGAATATCGACGTTAGACGAAGAACGATGATCAAAAGCTTTAGATAATGAAAGTGGTGTTGAGAGAAAGTATTGAAGATAATGCAACGAATAAATCAATGAATAAAATTGGATGACAATTTGAATATATCATATAAATATTATGGTTTTGAATAAATATCATAAAGTATTAATGATTTTACCCAAATGTTTATAATTTTGTCTAAAGAAAATAAATGCAAGTGAAAAATAATGAGAATTTTATTAAAAAATTATAAATGCTTGGCAAAATTATAAATGCTTTATGGGTTAAAAGTACTTAAAATATTTATAATATTATCAATAAAGTATAGTGTTTACGAACTTGTTTATTTTGCTAATAAAGTATAAAAGTATAAAGTATAAAGTATAAAGTGTTTACCATTTTACCAATAAAGTACATACAGTGGTAAACACTAGGCAAAATCATGAATATTTTATGGGCCAAAAATATCAATGCCAGCCAAAAAATAACTGGCAATTTTAAATTAGTTAATTCATCCCAGGAAATAGGCAAGGCGGCGTCTCCTAGGATTTTTTCGACCGTGTGATGGAGAACCTCCTTGGCTTTGCACAATCAATTTCCACCGTAGGATTTGCCTTCCACCCTCTTTATAAGTTCTCATGGAATCTATTCCAGAAGCAGCAGAGACCACCATCTCCTCCAACAAGCAGACATGGCGTGGAGCTCTATATGGGGACTGGTTGCTCTGCCTCCGCTATTGCTCCTGTTGGCGTTGGTGGTGAGGACGCTCGACTGGGCATGGTGGAGGCCGCGGCGGCTGGAGCGCGAGCTCCGGGCCCAGGGCATTAAGGGCTCCCGTTTCCGCTTCCCCTACGGCGACCTCAAGTTGAACGGCCGCCTCCGTATGAAGGCGTGGGCCAAACCATTGCCCTTGACCCATGCGATCGCCCCTCGCATTGCGCCTTTCCACCACCGCGCCATGCTCGAATACGGCACGTACTTAATATGACCCTCCTCACTATTTTCTCATGCTTTCTTCCAGAGACGCAGGAATTTATATATGTTGCATGTTGTTGTGCGTGTGTGCATCCGAGCAGGTAAAGTATCACTGACTTGGCATGGACCTGTGCCTCGAGTGACCATCTTGGAGCCTGAGTTGGTGAAGGAGGTTATCTTTACAAGGTACGACGACTTTGGAAAGACAAACGAAAACCCCCTCGGCGAGTTATTCTTAAAAGGAGTCGTTCAATTAGACGGAGAGAAGTGGGTCAAACATAGGAAGATTCTCAACCCTGCTTTCCACGCTGAGAAATTAAAGGTGACTCACCTTAACATATATATGACTTTTGTTTTTCCCTATTACTCAGTTCCAGCCGTATGTTTGCAGAAAATGGTGTCAGTTTTCTCTGTTTGCGTCGGTGAATTGATGAGCAGATGGGAGAAGATGGTGGGATCTGAGGGGCGTCATGAGATAGATGTTTTTCCTGATATCCAAGACTTGGCTGGGAATGTCATTTCACGAGCAGCGTTTGGTGGCAGTTCTGAAGACGGAAAACGAATTTACCACCTTCTGACTGAGCAAGAAAAGTTGCTCGTTCAGTCTCCCCATACTGTTCTTCTTCCTGGATACACGTTAGTTCTCTCTCTCTCTCTCTCTCTCTCTCTCTCTCTCTTTATATATATATATATATATATATATATATATACATGCAAAATAGAACTCCAGCTAATTAATTAACTAGAAAGCCCCAACCTTGTACCTTACAAATTTTTTCATATATAGATATTAATTACTTCAATACTATGATCACAAGATCCATGATCAGTCCATAAACATAATATCTATAAAAATTATACATCAAAGTAATCAATGAAATATTTCTAAATACAATGACTGCTTTTACAGGAATCTTCCCACTCCAACGAATAGAAAAATGAAAGCACTTGACAGAGAGATCAAACGTATTGTAGGAAAATTAATAAAGGAGAGAGAAGAGGATATGAAAGCAGGCAAAGCAAGCAATAATGACTTGTTGGGCTTGTTAATGGAGTCCAACATGAGCTACTCCCGAGAACCCGGGAACGAGAATACCAAGTTGACCGCTGAGGAAGTGATCGACGAGTGTAAGTTATTCTTCTTTGCTGGACAAGAGACCACCTCTGACTTGATAACGTGGACGATGTTTTTGCTAAGCATGAATCCAAGCTGGCAAGTTCGGGCTAGAGAAGAGGTTCTCAAAGCCTTCGGAAAGAACAAAATACCAAGCTATGATGGCTTAAACCACCTAAAAATTGTAAGTTTTGCATTACATATATACATTCATCATGACCTGTTCGTCGATGTTAATATTGGTAGTATATAATTAATTTTGCTACAGGTGCCAATGATTCAAAATGAGGTTTTGAGGCTGTACCCATCGGCACCAATGCTCCATAGGCAAACTAACAAGACAGTGAAACTTGGGAATGTAGTTTACCCACCAGGTGTACTACTTGCAATACCTACAATCTTGCTTCATCATGATCCAGATACATGGGGTAAGGATGTGGACGAGTTCAATCCAGAAAGATTTGCAGATGGTGCTGCAAAAGCATCAATTCAGAAAAACGCTTTTGTTCCTTTCATCCCATTTGGATTCGGTCCACGAATCTGCATAGGGCAAAACTTCGCATTGATAGAAGCGAGGTTGGCAATATGTATGATTCTTCAACGTTTCTCATTTGAGCTCTCATCATCATATACTCATGCGCCGCAACTTATCTTCACTCTTCAACCTCAGTATGGCGTTCAATTAAAGATGCGTAGGATTTGAATTTGATATCTAAGTTATAGCAAGGATTGAACGCTAAGTGATTAATAAAGTACCAAAAGAAAATAAAAATGGAGGTTATAATACCTTTGAAGTTGTTGTAGTGAACTTTTGGCATGTAATAGTTATTTTCTATTCGTTCAGCCAAAACTCATATTCAGTCATTCATACAAATTTCTATGGGTAAGCTGTCATATAAGTTTTTTTCATTGGAAGCATGTGCTTTTTTAAAAAATATTTTATATTTAATTTACCTTAATATTAGTTTTGGTTAAATTTCATTGGAAATGTTGTGCCTGTCACAGATAGTATTTGTCGTGTTTTTATAAGGTCCCGTGAAGGAATGATCTCATCCATTCATTTCTATGAATGTTTTTCTAATTAAGTGCTCTTTTAACATTTTCCTTCTTTAATTTCCAACCCGGCTCCACTAAACACTTTTGAAAAGCTTTTCAATAGGATCCTATGATTTTTTATTTATATTATATTATCAATTGTTTCAAATGTTGAAAAAAATTAAAATTATCAAATTAAATTATATTAATTAAAATTTTGGACTCACCAATACAATTAAACAAAACAACAATTCCTATTCTTCTGGCTATGCGTCTCTACCGAGATGGAAAAAGAAAAAAATGTTAAAACTTGAAAGATGCATTAATCATTTAATAAAGAAGTAGTTTTATATAAGTTTTTTATACCAGATAATTTGATAACAACTATAAAAACTCAGTAATTAATTAATAACTACCCACTAAATTAATATGATAAATCAAGAATAATCAAAAGATAACTACAATATTTAGTCAACCTTAAAAGCCAGGCTTATCTATCTTTGAAGTGGAAATCTCACAACTTAAAATGAGATATTAATCGAAGTTATATTAATAAGGGAAAAGATACAAAAATGCCCATAACATTTTCTCACGGGTAATAAAATATTCATAAGATTTTTTTGGGATAAAAAATACCTCTTACATTATAGAATTGGATACAAAAATACTCATATAGGTAAACGACGTTAATTGAGAGATAACAAAGCTGACGTGGCTAATGATTAAGAATGATAATGTGGACATGTGGCGCGCATGCAGACCAAGACATTTTCTCACGGGTACTAAAATGCCCATGATATTTTCTCATGGGTACAAAAATACCCATAATATTTTCTCACATGTATTAAAATACCCCTAATATTTATTTTGAAACTAAAATACCCTTGAGATTATTGAAAATGGTACAAAAACGATACTAGACTAATTTTTGTTAGGTGAGACTTAACGGAGATGTCGTGGATACTGATATAGATGTTGGCTTTACACGTAGTGCACATGTATAGAGCAACTTGCACTACTAGAATTGTGGTCATCAGCGACGGTTGATACCGTGGTTGAAGTGTCGGTGATGCATATCACGGACGGCGTCAACAGTGGCAAAAAACCGTCTCTGATGTGCGTGTCTCTGATGTTTTGTGACGGCCGCGCACGACTGTCACACATAATCATCAGCGGCAACCTCGTGGACTGTCGCCGATTTAAAATCATCAGTGGCTCAGTTAGGACGGGCATTATATAATAGGGAGCGTCGATTGGGTCGAGGAGGACGATGGCTGCGACATCATAGCTAGGTAGAAGGCCGGGCTGAGACACAATCTGAGTGTGGAGTGTCTGCATGTTCTGGATCGTCTGTCTCAACTCGTCATTCGACCGTCTCTGCTCCTGCATCTGCTCCTCCATCGTCAACCTCTGCTCCTGCGTCCTCTCCTCCATCGCGTGCCTTTTCTCTAGGGGTGAGCAAAAAAAAACCGGTTTTCCGGTTAATCGGAAAATCGGTTTGAAATCGAACCGGTTTTTCCGGTTAACCGAATCGATTTTTTCGGTTTCGGTTTTTTTGTGTGGAAAAATCGGTTTTCGGTTTCGGTTAACCGACCGATTGGATATATTTTATTATTTTTAAATTATATATATATATATATATATATAATAATAATAATAATTTATAAATTATGAAAAATTAAAAAAATTATTAAAAATTTAAAAAATATTAAAAAATATTAAAAAAATCAAAAAAATCAAAAAAATATTAAAAAATATTTTAAAAAATAAAAATAAAAATATTAGTTTTTGTAGAACATTATCTTGGTTCAATGGTTTCTTTTTTTCTTTTTCTTTTTTCTCAATGAGAATTTGTTATTTATTTAGATTTTTCTCCATGATTTGCATAATATTATTATGTTTGTAGGTTAAAAAAATTTATTGGTTAACCGAAAATTATCGGTTAACCGAATCGAAAAAACAGAAACCGAAATAGCGGTTAACCGAAGTTAATGGACCGGTTTACGGTTAATGATTTTGAAAAACCGAAGTTAATGGACTGTTTTTTTTGCTAATGGACCGGTTAACTGGTCCATGCTCACCCCTACTTTTCTCCTCCATCGTCTGTCTCTGTTGGGTGAGCTCCAACTCCATGGCCGCTATCTGGCTCTGGTCTTGCGCTCGGGATGACGAGGGCCGCTCACCCACAGTCAGAGGGGTCGGTGCCCCAAGTGGCTCGAGCAAGGCGCGTCCATGACCACTGTCTGCAAAGCCATAAACACGACTAGCGATGTCAACGGGGCAGGTTCGGGGCGGATAGTGCCGCCCCTCGCACCCGCACCCACACCCATGACGGGTACCCGTCACCCGTCCCCGCGCGGGTAATTAATACCCGCGGATATCCGTAGATACCCATTTAAGCTATTATATATTTTCTTAATATCATATAATCAAGTAATCAATAATTCACATTTCATCCATATTAATAAGTTGGTTGAGTATACTAAACCTTAGAACAAACTATGTAACAATTACATACTGAACCACAAATTTATCTTGAGAAATAACAATCTTCACACACTCAACATAAAATTTAAACTCAAAGTATTTTCAACTAAATTGGGAAACACTAAAAAAATAAAAGAAACACATTGTGCATTAAAGGTCCAAGCATCTCTTGAAAATGGGAAGTGGGAACACTAAAAAAAATAAAAGAAGCACATAATGTGTTAAAGTTTCAAGCATCTTAATATCTTCTACTCAAGTCTTCGTGGTGTAATCTACATCACATGGATCCTGCACAAAATCATATAATTTTTTTTTATAAACTATAAATGTTATAGTAAATTAACAAAAAAATAACTTACATCAAAGTATCTTCTTGTATGGAAAGATGCTCAACGTTAATTCATGAATTTGAAGAACCTAAAATAAAAAAAAATAAAAAAAATCAATTAGTAGAAACATTATACTTTACAAATAATGATAATACAAGTTGAATTAAAACTTACATATCATATTACCTTTTATATCAGTCCACAATACGAATCGCGAGTGGATCGAGTTTGTGGAGAGCGGAACTTGATTTGGGAGATTGAGATTTTGGAGAAGATGAATCGGCTGCCGACGTCGAATCGCAAGTGCAGATGGGCGGGTGGTGTCGGCCGTCGAATCGCGAGTGGAGTTTGTGGAGAGCAGAAATTGATTCGGGAGATTGCGAAGATGACAGAGTGAGATGAGTGACTGCTGTCTGCTGGTGTACCGAATAGCGACTGGAGAATGGAGAATGGAGATGAGCAGAGAGCCAGAGATGGTGTATTGCTGTCGAACTGTCAACGACGAATGAAGATAAGAAGATGGAACGTCTTGACTTCTTCATGACTTAGTTTACAACTTACAATATACGCATGCTGCTACAATTCAATGCTACATGTAGCCATGCATGCACACGTGGTGAGCAATGAGTGAATGCCTTTCATTAAATTATTAATTTATCTATAGATAAATAATGAGTGGACTAAGTAATCAGTGGGGGTGTATTAAATTATTAAAGTATAATATATAATTTTCATATATCATAGTATATTATAAAAATAAAAATATAATATTTAATATATTACGGGTAGCAGGTATCCGCGGATGAGGATAATGAAATATTCGTACCCATACCCGTTTATTAAATGGGTAAATATTTAAACCCGCACCCGCACCCATGGGTATAATACGTTTCCCATACCCGGCCCGTGTCGGGTAAATGTTAGCGGGTATCCGTGGTTACGGGTAATATTGTCATCCCTAAACACGATCATGCTCCCAGCCACCTGCTGCCTCCACCCAAGCTACTGCGTCGAACTCCTCCGGTGTCCCTCCATGCTCGATCACAGTCATCGAATAAGTTTCCTACACATATTTATATTTTAAATATATATAAATTATAAATAAAAATTATGTAAATCAAATAGACATATATAAATACTTACCATTATATACGAGGCTCTGCTATCAACGTAGTCCCCCGCTGCTCGTCGACGACGGTGGGTGCGCTCAAACACCTCAATCATCGACCTCAAACACCCACTGTCGTCGACGGGCGTCGGACAGTGCCGTCCTCCGTCACACGCATCTTACATTAGAAAATAAATACATTAGTATCATTATACACAATATATAATTTAATTAAAAGTAAGAAAATTATACATACCATATGACGCTCATGCACCGCAAAATTAAGATTTGGAGCCACTAGTGTGGCGCCCCCCTCCCTCCCCCCCCCCCCCCCCGTACCGTCCCCCCGGACAAACGGTTTCTCGACGCAGTCCGAGAGACCTCTTGCCACTCAAGAGTATATATCCCACCGCTCAACAAGCTGGTCCCACACAGGGCTAGGAATCCACTCGGGGGCGTGTCCCCGAGTCTGCCCTATCTGTGTGGCCCCCAGCCGTCTCATCACGGTCTGACGGGTCTGCTGAAGCAGCCCGTTATAGCGAGCACGGGCAACACGCTTCCATGCAGCCTCCACAAAAGTGGTCTGGTCCTCCGGCCATGTATAATGATCCTACAAAAAAAATTTATTATTACCGATAAATATTTAACATTAACATTAATTTAATAAATATACTTACCGTGAACTCTGCCACAATAAATTTATTTGCTCACAAGGCACGTGAGACCATGTAGGCCACGCCTTGTGCATAAACTTCTGGATCGTCCCCGCTATCGTGCGGGGGACGTCCTCCTGCTCAAATATGCACCATATATAAATTCATATTATGATATTTTGAATTATAAATAAATTATAAGAAATAGTTAATGCATATACTTATCTTCTTCCGCGCACAATAACTGCTCTGCGCAGTTGTCCCTCGGGTGGCAGAGGGAGAATTCTGTTAGGCCCTCGTGGCCTACGTCTCGATGTCGACGGGCCTGGATCGGTTGAAGGGATGGTGGTGGGGGGATGGTGACCATATCAGCTGGGGGAAAAGTGGATGGATCAGATGGAGGAATGGTGGCCGGACCAGGTGGGGGGATGGTGGCCGGAGGTGGGGGAATGGTAGTGGAAGACGAAGGGTCAGTGGGTACAGGTGGGGCGGGTGGTAATCGTCGGGGGTCCTACGAGGAATGCCTCCTCGAGAACTGATATCCTGAACCATAGTTGTAAAAATTTAATATAATTAGATTATATATAATAGATATATTTAATAATTGAATATATACTTCACATTTACAATTATTTATCATCGTCATTATCATCATCCGTGTAATACTCTTCTTCTTGTTCTTCTATATCTGAATCTTGAAATTCTTCTTCGTCTCCCTCATCTTCATTATGTCATTCTTCAATTTCATTATCGTCCTCATCAACGTATTCTATTTTCAGTTGAACTAACTATGTGTCATCATCCTCGAGTATTGGACTAACGTCACTAACTCGTTCCACTTCGAAAGGATCCTCTTCTTGATAGAAGTCATATGCTGGCTCATTATCTCTAACTATTGGGTCAATTTTTCCTCTAGCTTTAGTCTTACAGACTACACGCCAATCAGTTCTGTCTTTCTTTCGAGATGAATACTGCATATAATATACTTGTTCAGCTTGATATGCCAATATAAATGACTCATTTGAAGCCAATTTTGATTTGTAATTGACCTCGACCAACTGTTTATACTTTGGATGAACTCTCATGCCCTTATCGCTTTTATCAAATCAATGACATTTGAAAAGGGCAACTGATTTACATTCGAAAAAGTGTAATTCAATGACTTCTTCCAATAGTCCGTAAAAGTCAACGTCACATTCAACATACGTTGTCCCTTTGACGCAGACCCCATAATTCATAGTCTTTTTTGTAGATGAATATATATTCAAGTGTGTGAAATTTAAATTTATTAACAAAATAACCATTATAACATTGTACAAGTCGTGCCGGTCCGCTAGTAACTCAAAGATTTGGTAATCCATTTCGCCTCTGTGTTCTATGCTGTAAGCTTGAAACCAATTAGCGAACTCACGATTTCGTAATTAAACTTGACTCGTTAATTGTACGTGAAATGTATCAACTCGTCTTGATTTTTTTTCTAACTTTATGGATGCTGGTGCGAGTCCATAGTGGATGATTCCGCGCGAGTCCAAAGTGGACGATTTTGGCACGAGTCCATCCATTGTGGACGATTCCGCGCAAGTCCAAAGTGGACGATTTCGACATGAGTCCACCAAGGACGATTTGACAGCGAGTCCAAAGTGGACGATTCCGACGCGAGTCCTTAGTGGAAGATTTCGCACGACTAATTAATTAATATTAAACTAATAATTAACATAATTAACTATTAATTTCTAATTATTAATAATTAATTTCTAAAAATTAACAACAAATAATTTTTAAAAAAAACTAATTAAACTGTGATTAGGGTAATTAAACCCTAATCAAGCAGTAGCCGACATCACTGCCGGCTACTGCTCGTCAGCATTGGGGTCGACGGTAATCGGCCCCAATGTGGCGTCAGCCGAGTTGAGGCCGACGCTGAGATGAACGCCGCATCGACGTCGGTGCGGAGAGGGCCGGTCGGGTCGACGCCTGCGCGGAGAGGCAGAGCGGGCGAAAAGGACGGCGGCGGCGCTGTGGGAATTTAACGGAGGAGGAGAGGAAGCGAGAATACCGGAAGGTTCACCGGCGGTGATTGACAGCGACGACAATAGGCAACGACTCCCCGTGAACTCGGCAGCGACGGACGGCGGCGACAACGACGAGTAGAGAAGGAAAAGGAAGAAAGAGGAAGGGTCGGGCGCGAACGCAAATAAAAAAGATTTTCACCGACGGTGCATTGGCCGTCAGAACACCGTGGATATGTAACTTTATTATCACCGACGACTCGCAGAGACATCGGTTAAGAGAGTTATATATTCGCACTGCGTTTGTGGCATTAAATAATAAGCGACGGTTGCAGCCAGTCGTGACTAATGACTTCGCATATCACCGACAGCGTAGAGGAGCCGTCGCTAGTAATCTATTTTATTTCGTGCGCCCGGTTACTCTCATCACCAACGGCTACGAGGCCCCCGCTAAACCGTGGCTATTAACGCATTTTAATTCGTGCGTCATGCGCGCCATGATCTTTGAGTGACAGCTTTGTGCGGCCATATGCGAGCCGAGACTGATTAAGTTACATCAGCCACGATCGATTGGGCCGACGCAAAACCGTGACATATTCTGACGGCTCTTCCAGCCGTCGCTGATCCCCGTTGCTGATGTGGTATATTCTAGTTGTGTTGCCACGCAATCGTAGGGGTGAGCAAAAAAATCAAAAATTCGGTTTGAAACTGAACCAAATTTATTGATTAACCGATTTGATGGTTTCAGTTTCGATTTTTATTTTCTAAATTTTTAGTTTTCGATTTCTTATGTGTCGCTTATATGGCAAGTTTAAATACATATTTTATTTTGCTAAATTTTTATTAGAAGTGGAATATTAAAAAATATTTAAATACATATTTAATAGAGAAATTACACTAAAATATCACAAAGTTTGCAAAAATTTTACGTTCTACTCAGGATTTCAAAATTCGCTTATAAATGCACAACGTTTATATCCGTTTATGTCATTTACCAAATCATCAAGCATCGTCTCAACTTAACTAGCGTGAAGGAAAACATCGCTTGCATGACCTGACGGCTGCATACTCTCTCTCTTCTCTTCTTCTTCTTCCCCACTTCTTTTTGCTCGTGCAATCCATGGCGGCCACTCTACCCTGTCGTCCCCGTTGCGGATGGCCTCCCCTAGCCCTGCTGCGCGAAGCTCCACCTTCGTCATCGTAGAGCATCTCAGCGAGGTAGAAGTAACTTGGGACCAGGAGGTAGTCTAGCATCGCCAGCTCCAGCTGAGATGCGACATTGCGCTCGAGGGCGGCGCGTGCGGCCTCGGAGGCGCGAAGTATGTGGGCGGTCCGCAGGAGGTCGAAGAGGAACTTTGTGGCGGTGGCGGAGGATGCCACCGCCGCTAAGGTCTTATGCAGCGGGAGGTTAGTTATGACCGTCTCCAAGAGCTCCCACTGCTCCAGTTCTGACGCTACGAGCGTGAAAGAGTCCTTTCGGCGGTATCGAGAAAGGCCCGGGATGGATTGTTGTGCGTAAGAGATAAGAGATCCCTCGATGGCGTCAGAGCTCAAATCCTGTGCTTTCATAGCTGCGATCACGCGTTTGTACATCAAGAGGCTGAGGATCGCGAGGTATTTGAACCAGGAACCTGCAGCTGTGGCGAAGGAGGAGGACCGGACGCTACTCCTCTGATGGAGCAGCCCGATCTCGATCCCATTCAATAGGATCTGCTCGCCATTGCTGTAGCCGTCATCGCGGCGCCCTTCGTTGACTGGCCAGCTGAAGAGCGAGGCCGGGTCAGAGGCGGACGCGTCGGCGGCGATTGCGTCAATGCACCGCTGGGCGATACCAAGCTCATCGACGAGCGACAACAGATCCTCGCAGGACTTGAGCGTCCTGATGGATTGTCGAATGCTGGGGAGTACAGATTGCGCGAGGAACCTTTCCGTGCGGGCGACAAGGTTCTCCTCAAAGAATTCGTCAGTTATCTCGAGGTACTCGGCCACGCAGCGCGGAGGTCCACATTCCATGCGTTGAGGTCAATCTTGACGACATAGCAGAACTTGACAACCGTCGTGGTGATGGTGATGGTGTGACACCGTCATGGTCGGCTTCAACTTCGGCTTAATGGTACGCCACTTACTACTTATCCTCCTCCAAATTTAACTTTGGATATATCTTCTCTGATCCATCCTTTCCTGGGTGAAGAGGTACCACATGCTGGGCGTGAACATGCAGAGGCGCAGCTCTTCCTGCAGTGCTAGCTCAAGAACTCGATCCTCCCCATGTACTTATTCGTCGCAGACCACCTTGCCTTCACCTTCGACTGAGAGCCTCCCCCGCCGCCAAGGATTGCACGAGCAAGCTGAGCTATGGATATAAGGTGATTTGTGTGTAGGAGGTAGCAGTGAAAGGTGATAGTGGCGGTGGAAGAAGAAGAGAAGAATACGTGAGGTTATATATATATATATATCCCTTTTAAATAATGGCCCACAACCAAATAGGCCAAGTATGCCGTCGTCAGGCCACACAAGCGACGTTTTTCTCCACGTCAGCTAAGTTAGAGACGATTCTTGACGATTTGGTAGATGACATAAACGGATGTAAACGTTGTGGATTTACAGGCGAATTTTAAAATCCTGAGTAGAACGTAAAATTTCTGCAAACATTATGATTTTTTAGTATAATTTCCCTATTTAATAATATGATTCTCAAATGAAATGGAACCATCCTGCCTATGAAAAATTCACAATAGTTTTACAATAAATATGCGCAGGATTGTAATTGTATTACAAAATTATGATGGAAGATTATAATTTGATGTACCGTCGAATATATTGTCAAGGTTTACTTGAAAAATTTAACAAATTATGTTTAAGAATACTTCAATTTTATATATTCAAATCTAAAATTTATTAGTGATAACAAAATCAACTAGTCATAGGTTTGTCAACTTATATATCTTAGACCAACAAATAGTGATGTTACACCTATATGAAAATAATTTCACACATCGTTAACTATCAATGGATTTCAACCGATGAGTCATTCACATGGATGACATTGTGTGAGTTATTTGTTGATCATTTAATATTAGCTCGTAGATGACTCACACAAATTCATCAAATTAAAACATTAGATGGTATGAAATGCGAGCATAGTTTTATTACATATGATCAATAAATGTTTTGATTTTGTTAATTAGTTAAAAGATAGGAGCATTTTGGGAAGTCAAAGATACTTCGAGATTGGAAACCAATTATATACTTTGTGTTTGAGATTGTTGTTTGCTTGAATTATTTCACTAATTATATACATATTTGATTTCTTCAATTTAACATTTATGAGCAATATGCGGTAGGTGACGATGATTCAATATGTGGTAGGTGACGATGATTCATCTTTTCTTTATTTGTTTTAAATTTTAGATTTTTTTATTGAGTTTGTTATGTATTTTAGCAAAAATTCAATACTTAAAAGTGCATTTGCCAATATCTTTTAATAAACATTTTTAATTAAATATTTACATTTTCCTTAATTTAGTTTAATTTCTAATGTTTTCATAAAAGTTTATTTGGATTCTAAATTTTGCATTTCCTTAAAAAAATAATTCTTGAGCAAATGTCGCTGAGTTGATTTGAATAGATAGTTTTATATAGTAAGTAGATATATAAGATATGTAAACTAATATTTAACTTAAATTTAATATATAAACTAATATATGCATATATTCCTATTAATATGACATTTATTTAGATTTGACTAAAATTTTTAAAAACATTGATTTTCAAAAAAGTCACGATTTCAAATATCTTCAAATTTTGAATCCCTATTCAAATAATTAAAAAAATAAATTTTTCGCCAATCAACTATAATTTGCAAAATATATTTGAATCTGATAGAAAATAAATTATCATGCCTATATCGCTTGTATCAAATCAATAGCGTTTAATTAGAAATAACAATTGATTTGTAGCCATAGAAGTGCAATTCTAACACTTCTACCAACCGTCTATAAAAAATCAATATCATACGTACTTAGCATATATTGTCCTTTCATGTATACCCCCGATAGACCGACATTTATTGTATTCTTTGTAAACGAATACTCAATTGTGTGAAATTTATACTCATTAACAAAATAACCACTATAACAAGTCACAAGTCGTGACGGTCCGCTAGCAAATTCAAATATTTTGTCATATATTTCAATCTTGTGTTTTGTGGTATACAATCGAGGAAAATCACAATTGTATAATTTCTCCAATGTTTTATTATGACATGTGTATGTCAAATATATATTTGAATGGGCAGTTCAATTTTTTAACAATTGAGTAATACCTACAAGTGTGGCAAATAATATTCTTTGTCGCTTAAGTATCGAGATGGACGATAACGTAAAACACGACATGAATAACAAAAGATATTTAACGACTGTCTTATTGTCGAACTCCCCTATCGTCGTTTAATGGAAAACAATCTTGTTTGAACAATCGGCTTCAAATAAAATGAAGTGAATGTTAATATTTCTTGAACAATATATGCTTCACATATTGAACCTTCAACGATCACACTAGTGTTCCTTCTTTTTTCTTAAGACGATTCATATATCTCTCAAATAGGTACATTCACCGATATTCAACGAGCTCCGTCGATACGTACGTTACACGTATTAACTTGCTCGTCGATCATGACTACTTCAACTTAATTAAATACATTAAATCGATCTCAATCAAAATCACATGTTCACAAACATTTTATATATATATACATATACTGTCCAATATTACATACATCTGAAAAGGCATCATCCATCTTTAATCTTTTATATCTAGTAAATTTATTTTTGTTATCTATTATAACCTTCTTCACGCATTGTTCAATCCTTGTTGCAAATTTAAAGCCTATGCATCTTTATTTGAGCGCCATGTTGAGGATGAAGAGTAATAACTCTATACGGAGCATGAGCATATGATGGTGAGAGCTCAAATGAGAAACGTTGAAGAATCATACATATTGCTAACCTCGCTTCTATCAATGCGAAGTTTTGCCCTATGCAGATTCGTGGACCGAATCCGAATGCGAAGTAAGCGTTCTTATCTTTTGATGCATTTGAAACACCTTGTGCAAATCTATCAGGATTGAACTCGGAGGCATCCTTGCCCCATATATCTGGATCATGATGAATCAAGAGTATCGGCAATGCAACCAGTACACCTGGTGGGTAAACTACATTCCCGAGTTTCACTGTCTTGTATGTTCGCCGATGGAGAATTGGTGCAGGTGGGTACAACCTCAATACCTCATTTAGAATCATTGTCACCTATATACAACACAATTATCATCAATATTAACATATCGTCGAACAAGTCATGAGATGAACGTATATATATAATACTAAACTTACAATTTTTAGGTGGCTTAAGTCATCGTAGCTTGGTATATTGTTTTTTCCGAAGGTTTGCAGAACCTCTTCTCTAGCCCGAACTTGCCAGCTCTGATGCATGCTTAGCAGAATCATTGTCCACGTTAGCAAGACAGAGGTGGTCTCCTGTCCTGCAAAGTAGAATAATTTACACTCTTCGATCACATCCTCGGTGGTCAACTTGGTATTCTTGTTCCCATGCTCTCGGGAGTGGTTCATGTTGGACTCCATTAACAAGCCCAACAAGTCATCATTATTCTCATTTCTTGCTTTGCCTGCTTTCATATCCTCTTCTCTCTTCTTTATTAAGCTTCCTATAATTTCTTTGATCTCTCCGCCAATTGCTTTTATCTTTTTATTCGTTGAAGTGGGAAGAAACCTGTACGTAAAAGCAGCCATTATTTAGCAACTTTGAAGTTATAATTTCTATATATACTATAAATGATAATTAGGAGAGAGAGAGAGAGAGAGCTTGTATCCGGGAATAAGTAGAGTTTGGGAATTCTCAACGACCAGCCGAGCTTGCTCAGTTTGAAGGTGGTAAATTCGTCTTCCGTCTTCATAACTGCTACCAAACGCTGCACGTGAAATCACATTTCCAGTGAAGGCTTGAAGGTCAGGCCAAACATCAATCTCATAATACCCCTCTGACCCAACCATGTCCTCCCAACTGCTCATTAATTCAATGCAGCAAACGGAGAAAGCTGGTAACATTCTCTGCAAACATACAAATCCATAGTATTATTGACTGGAACTGCATGATCATCATCTAGAAATTAAGGGAATAACAAAGTTCATATATATGTTAATTAAAGTGAGTCGCCTTTAATTTCTCGACGTGGAAAGCAGGGTTGAGAATCTTCCTATGTTTGGCCCACTTCTCTCCGTCGTACGCAACGAGTCCTCTTAAAAAGAGGTTGGCGAGAGGGTTTCCGTTTGGCTTTGCGAAGTCGCCGTACTTTGCAAAGAGAACCTCCTTCACCAACTCAGGCTCCATGACGGTCACTTGAGGCACAGGTCCAAGCCACGTCACTGATATTTTACCTGCATGCATATATGAATACACAACAACACAGATTCTTGCATGTTAATTTGGAAGAAACTAATTAAAGCATAAGAGGTGAGTAAAGGATCGAATCAAGTGCGTGCCGTATTCGAGCATGGCGCGGCGAACGAGAGGCAGAACGCGAGGGGTGATGGCATGGGAGAGGGGCAATGGTTTGGCGCGCGCCTCCCTAAGGAGGCGGGCGTTCAACTTGAGGTCGCCGTAGGGGAAGCGGAAAGGGGTGCCCTTCAGGCCCTGTGCCCGGAGCGCGCGCTCCAGCCGCCGCGGCCTCCACCATGCCCAGTCAAGCGTCCTTACTACCCACGCCAACAGGAGCAACAGCGGAAGCACAGCAACCAGTCCACATGCAGAGGTGTACGCCATGCCTGCTTGTAGGACGAGATGAATGAATTGAATGAAACTAATATGAGGACTATTAAAGAGGGTGAAAAGCAAATCCTATGGTGGAAATTGATTGCACAAAGGCGAGGATGTTCTACATCAATGGGATAACAAGATCGTAGGAGAAACCACCTTCGCAATTTCCAGAGGGGAACTAATTTAAGAATGCCAATTAGTTACTGGCATTGATATTTTTGGCCCTCGGCGAACAATAGAAGGGGAAAACGAATTTGACACAAAAGATAATGTCTTTTTCTTAGGGGAATATACAAGAAGATGCTAGTAAAATCAAAATCAATACCAATCTGTCAAAAAAAGGAATTAAGTATATATATATAGAATCGTATGACCTATATAAGTCTCACTTATTATTAAAAAGAAAAGAAAAGATAGAATATTCTTGGCAAGATTAATCAATTGGCGAGATTAGAAATTATGACCTATATAAGATTAATCTTGGCAAGACTAGAATTAAAGTATTTATGATTTTATGATTTATAGGCAAAATCATAAATATTGTTATGATATTTGCGAAATCATAATTTTTATTATATGCTCAGATTGCTCTTAATTCATACATTAACTTAATTAGAACACTACTGAAATAACAATCATCAGCAATGGATGGATCCATTGCTGAGTCATTGCTAAAAGCCATTAGCAACGGCCCGGCCCATTGCAACGTAGCCATGGCAGAAAATCATGTTGCTGATAACTTAGCAACGGATCAGCAACGATTGCAGCGACCGTCGCTAATAACATTAATTATCAGCAACGATTCTGCCACGGCTGTAGGGCCGTTGTAGATATACATATCAGCAATGGTCTGGTGGTCGTGGCAAGGTCGTTAGTGAAAGTTCGTTGCTAAGCCGTTGTTGTAGGTCATCAACAACGTCTTTGAGGTTACGGGCCAGAAAATATGATACACTTTTAGTAACGGCTTTCCCACGGATAGCCGTGGGAAAGCCGTTGCTGATGATGTTAACATATAACTGAAAAGTTTTAAGATTTCTATTTCCATTAATACATTGATACATTTAACCTGATACATAACTCACACACCCATTAATACATTAATACACTCATATATAACATACACATCACATATACACCCAAATATACATCAAAATAATTATACTTAAGTTTATAATTATCCACAATCGTATAAAAAATATTCAAATTCAAAACTATCGTATCAATATCTAAATAAAACAATTCAATCAAGTAGTATCCAAGTAACAAAATCAATATCCAAACAAAATAATAAACTTGACGACGATGGTGGAAAAAGTCTAGATCATAATATGGCGGGGTTTGGAGTGCTTGGGTGTACACCGGCGTGCACTGGCTCGAGGATGATGGATCTTATGATGCCGAAGGGATGCCTACTCTGGTATGAGCTGAGATGTTGCGTAGCATAGCATGCATCTCTGCCATCATCTGACTCTAACGCGTGACCGTCTCCTCCAGTCACTACTGAAATAATGGACATCAGCAATAACTGAAGCCGTTGCTGAAAACCATCAGCAACGGCTAGGGGTGTAATCGAGCCGAGCCGAGCCGAACTTGCTTGTGCTCAAGCTCTGCTCGTTTAAGAAATGTCGAGCTCGAGCTCGAACTCGAGCTAGATCGAGCTTCAATATCCAGGCTTGAGATCGGCTCGAGCTCGACTCAAGTAACTCGAGCTTGGCTTGTTTAAGCTCGTTTAGGCTCGTTTATTTTTCTCAAGCGTGACCGAGCTCGTTCAAGCTCGATTAAGCTCGGCTCGACTCGGGTTTATGCTCAACCCCATATGAAATATTAATATTTATATAATTATATATAAATATATGAAGCTCGGCTCGATTAGGCTCGCGAGCCGCTCGAGTCGAGTATTACTTAGCTCGAGCTCGAGTTTTCATCGAGTCGATCTCGAGTAGCTCACGAGCTGCTCGGCTCACTTACACCCCTAGCAACGGCTTGCAACGGCCCCAACCGTTGCAACGGAGCTGTGGCAGAAAAATGCGTTGCTGATAATTTAGCAACGGATCAGCAACGGTCGCTCGGGCCGTTGCTAGTAATATTATCAGCAACGGGTTTGCCACAGACCCGGTTCCGTTGCTGATAACAATTATTAGCAACGTCGTTAGTGAAAGACCGTTGCTAAGCCGTTGTTGTATGACATTAGCAACGGCTTTCCCACGGACGACCGTGGGAAAGCCGTTGCTGAGGACTACAACCTGCAATCGAAAAAATCTAAAATTCTAAATTTTCATTTAATACATTGATACATTATCTGATACATAACTCACACACCCATACACCCATACATACATTCATTCACACATCACAAATACACTCAGATATACATCAAAACAATTACACTTATATTTATAGTTATCTACAATCGTATAAAAACTATTCAAATGCAAATTTGAAATATCAATATCCAAACAAAACAAATTAATCAAGTATAGTATCTAAGTAACAAAGTCAATATTAAAAAGATAATAATAAATCTCACGATGACGATAGAGGATGGTCTGGATCATATGGTGGGGTCTGGAGTGCTTGGGTGTACACCGGCGTGGACTGACTCGAGGATGATGGATCAGATGATCGATGCCGAGGGGATGCCTGCTCCGGTATGAGCTGAGATGTTGCGTAGCATAGCATGCATCTCCGCCATCATTTGACTCTGATGCGCGATCATCTCTTCTAGTCTCCTTATCCTGGTACTATGATCAGAATTGGACCTGGAGGTGGACGGCCGCTCACCAGCATGCGGAGGGGTCGGTGCCCCAAGCGGGCCTAGCACGGCTCACGCATGACCACTATCTGCAAAGCCATACACACGACCGTGATCCCAGCCACCTGCAGCCTCGACCCACGCTCCTGCGTCAAAGTCCTCGAGGGTGCCTCCACGCTATATCACCGTCTGACTGTAGGTCTTTACTCGAGTTTAACTTTTTGTTTAATATTTTTTATAAAACTTAAATTATAAATAAATAATGAATAATTTAAACAAATATACATATCATAATGTATGCAGCGCGATTATCGACGTACTCCCGCATCCCATGCACTCGACGGTGAGTCCGCTCAAACACCGCCATCAGGGAGGGTCGCTGGACAGTCCCGTCGTCCAACACCATCGTCTACATTTACAAAACAAATACATTAATTAGTACACAGAGTAACAAATAAAATATATAATTAAAATTAAGGTATACTTACCATACGGTTCGCGTGCACAGCAAATGCAACAGAGCCGCCAGTATGACGCGCTCCTCCTCCCGACATGCGGTTTCTAGTCGCAGTCCTAGAAACCTCCTGTCATCAATCCGTCGACCATAATGCCATGAGCTGATCCCATATACCTGGAGTAATCCAATCGTGGTCGTATCCTCGAGTCTCCGCGATGTTAGTGGTCCCAGCTCGGGCCATCACCTGGGACTGGGCCTGCCCTAGCATATTAATTATACCTCGCTCAGGAAATAGCCTCCCAGGCAGCGTAAATGAAGGGCATCTAGTCCTCAGCCCATGTATAGCGAGTCTGCAAAATAATAATATCAATATCAATATTAATTATCATGCATGTATAATAATAATAATAATACGTGTCTCAAACTCGAGCCATAGCATATCGACGTGCTCACTGTGCACGTGAGATCACGTGGGCCATGCCCCGTGCATATATCATCGAATGGTAGAAGAAATGCTCCTTGTCACTTCTTCTTGCTCAAACCTCCACAACAAAAATAAAATTTAATATTATTTTATGATTTAATGAATTTTTAATGATTCATAATTCATGATATATTATCACTCCCCAATCACACTAATGAATCTGCATGACTCTGCGGCTGGTGGAGGCTGTCACTTGTTCGGCCCACGTGGCCGCCTGCGTTTGGATGTACTAGCCTCAGCAGTATCATCGGTAGGAGGATCAACAATAAGAGAATCAGCAGCATGAGTAAGTACTGGAGTCTCACCGATTGGAGACTCCGAAGCTATCCTGCGGCGATAGCCACGACCAAACATATCTGTCGAATAAACATATAATTAGATTATTATATATATAGTAGAGATATATTTAATATAGATATACTTTACAATTATTCCTCTTCTTCATCTGAATAATAGTCTTCGAATTCTTCCTCTTCTTCATCTTCTTCATCTTCTTCATCTCCAACTTCCTCAATTTCATGATCGTCATCATCAGCATATTCAACTTCTAATTGAATTGACGCTGTGTCTACATCCTCGAGTATTGGAATAGTACGATCTACAACAGGAGGATCATCTTTTTTATAGAAACCATCTGTCACATCAGGTATAGACTCATTTTCTCCTGCTATCGGATCAATTTTTCCTCTACCTTTAGTCTTACAGACTACATGCCAATCTGCTCTATCTTTATTTCGAGCCGGATACGTCGCGTAATATACTTGTTCGGCTTGTGATGCCAATATAAAAAGCTCATTTGCTGCCAATTTCGATTTGTAATTAACATCAACAAGTTTGTATTTTGGATGAACTTTTATGCCTCTTTCTGTTGTATCGAACAAATGACATCTAAATAGGATCACTGATTTTAAGCCGAAGTAGTGCAACTCTATCATTTCTTTTACCAGTCCACAAAAATCCATATCACATTCAACATAGTTTGTCCCTTTCACGCAGACCCCGGCATTCATCGTCTTCTTTGTAAATGCATATTCCACCGTGTGAAATTTGTATCCATTAACAAAATATCCGCTATAACAGGACACTAGTCGCACAGGTCCACTAACAAACTCAAATATTCTTTCATCTATTTCAGCTCGGTGATCTTTGCTGTAAGCTTGAATCCATGTAGGGAAATCACGATTCTGTAATCTTTCTAATTCTTGATCGTTGTGAATAGAGTATTTTTGCACCATCTCAATGTCAAATATTTCAATGAATTGTTCAATCGCTGGACAATTGAGTAATACATATAAGTGTGTCAAATGATACTCTTCCTCGCTTAAGTGTCGAGATGGACGAGAACCAAAAACACGACCAGAGTGACAAAATATATTTAAACGTCCATCTGAATGTCGAACTCCCCCGTCGTCGTTACGTGGAAGATAATCAAATCTTTGTTGTAATGTCGATTCAAAGTAAAATGAGCAGAATGTTGAAATTTCTTGGATGATATACGACTCAGATATTGATCCTTCAACAACTACGGTGTTCTTTACTTTTTTCTTCAGACAATTCATGTATCTTTCAAATAAGTACATCCACCGATATTGAACGGGGCCACCAACTAGTGCCTCGTATGCCAAGTGTCTCGGTAGATGCCCCAACGAGTCAAAAAATGAATGAGGGAAAAATGGCTCCGGCTTGCATATGATTTCAACAATATTACTTTCAAGTGTTGACATATCTTCGACTCGAAGGACATTTGCACAAATGTTTCTAAAAACTATACTTAATTCAGTCAACGAACCCCAAATATTATCAGGTAGAAGATCTCGGAATGCGATCAGAAGCAATCTCTACATGAATACATGACAATCATGGCTCTTCATCCCTGATATTTTGCAATCATCGACGTTCCCACATCGAGATAAATTTGAAGCATATTCATCGGGTAATCTGAGTTCTTTTATCCATTAACAAACATCTTTAATCTGTTATTTATTTAACACATACGGGGCCTTCGGTTTCAGATATCGTCCGTTGACCTCTTGTAACTCCAACTCTGGTCTCTCACAAAGTATTTTCAGATCATATCGGGCTTTGACATTATCTTTAGTTTTTTCGAAAACATCCATCAAAGTGTTGAAAATATTATCAAACATATTTTTTTCAATATGCATGACATCTAGATTATGTCGAATCAGTAATGAACTCCAATAGGGCAATTCCCAAAATATATTTTTTTTCACCCAATTATGTGTTTGACCAAAGCCTGACACTCTTTCATTCCGACCAAATACTATCTCTGGAAGTGTTGAAACATGTGATAATATTTGTTCACCAAACAACATCGGTGGTGGTCCATCTCTTTCGACTCCGCCCTTAGTAAATTTATTATGATTCCATCGATATTGATGGTTAGCCGGTAGGAATCGACGATGACAATCAAAGAATGAGATTTTTCGTCCATTCTGAAGACTGATTGATTTAGAGTGTTCCATACAATACAGACAAGAGAGTCGGCCGTGAGTGCTCCAACCAGACAACATGCCGTATGCTGAAAAATCATTGATTGTCCACAAGATCACGACCTTTAAATTAAAGTTTTGCTTCCGTTGACAATCATAAGTGACAGTTCCATCGGTGCACAATGTTTTCAATTCATCTATCAAGGGTCTGAGAAACACGTCAATTTCTTTTTGCGGACCCTTAGGACCCGGAATAATCATCGAAAGATAAATAAATTCATCTTTTATACACATTGACGGTGGCAAATTATAAACTGTCAGCAGCACTGGCCAAACTGAATAAGGAGTTGCAGAATGTCCAAACGGAATAAAATCATTTGTGTATAATCTCAATCTAATATTTTTAGTATCCCTAGCAAATGAAGGATAACACGTATCCAAATATTTTCATGCTTCACTATCGGACGGATGAGTCATTACTGTATCATCATGACTTCTTGCATGCCAACTCATATAGGGGGCCGTCTTTTTCGACATGAATAATCTTTGAAGCCTCGGTATTAGCGGAAAATACTCAAGCACCTTAAACGGGATATTTTTCTGTCAAACAGATTTCTTCTCCTTGTAATGAGGACGTTGATATACAGGTCATTTATCCAACTACACATTTTCTTTATAATATAAAATGCAGTTATTTTGGCACGCATGTATTTTTTCGTACCCCAGTCCCAATTTTCTCATTAGTTTTTTAGTTTTATAAAAAGTTGGCTAAAACTTGTTATCCGTAGGCAACATTCCATTAATCAATCCTGCAATTCGATCATACGCAACCCTGCTAATATTACAATCGGCCTTAATGTTTACGAGCGGCGTCATTGCTGAAAATCTAGTGTATTTAGGACAATTCTCATACAAAGGTTCATCGACAGCTTTCAACATCTCATAAAATTCGGTAGCTTCTTTATTCGACAATTCAATCTCTACCGTAGTTTGTACTTCTGTGATATTAACCACTGTAGTATCTAGTGGGACTGACGTCTGAGTAACTAGCCGATCAACATTATCATTCAGGTGGAATTGACCCCCAAGACTATCAAGTATCATAGTTCTATAGGGATTAGATTGACTGGATGAAGAAACACTAACAGAGGAAGATTCACCATGTGTTTGAACGATAGGATTGCTCGATGTCCCGACTTCACGTGACTCCCCGTGACAAGTCCATATAAAATATCTTGGTGCAAATCCTTTGGTATATAGATGCAGAGTGACAGTTTCCCGATCCAAAAATCATCCATTCAAGCAAATGTGGTAGGGACATCGGATTTTATCACCAACGCTAAAGAATTTCCGATTTGAATAGACGAAATTTAGGAAGTAAGTTACGTCTAAACGAAACTCATTTGTTAAAGCTCCATGATCAAGACGTCGGTACAACCAACTTCGATCAGCCGACATAATTCTGTCGATCAACGACAATTTCTTAGGTTAATGACTTTAGGTGAGATAGTCCTATTCCATTCGGGATTTATATTATTTATGTTGCACTAAGTATTTCTTTTAACTGCTAACTTCATTCTAAATTTCGGCAGCATCTCCCTACAGTTCTCCGAATACGCATATCATCTGGGCGCCTATCGGAGAACAAGAGAGATGTTGCCGAAATTTAGAATAAGTTAATGGTTAAAAGAAAAACGTAAGTGCAATAGAAATAACTATATTTTCAAATTGTCCAATCAGGGACAATTCAAGGGTTGTACATCGTATAAAAGATCATCTACTACTTTTACACGAACATACAACCCCCGAACGGATCTAAAGTTTTGCTAAATCATATCCGACTCATCGATGCGTACGTGAAACGTATGAACTCATCGGATGGATGATTATTTTCTAAATATTTCAAGTCAGTTCGAGTCCATAGTGGACAATTCCGACACGAGTCCAAATTGAACGATTTCGGGGGAAGTCTGAAATGGACGATTCTGGCGTGAGTCCGAAGTGGACGATTCCGCCGCAAGTCCAAAGTGGCGATTACAGCGCGAGTCCGAAGTGGACGATTCCGCCGCAAGTCCGAAGTAGCGATTCCGGCGCGAGTCCGCTGAGAACTACTCCGGACTAATTAATATTTTAACTAATTAATTAATATTAATCTATAATATTTTAACTAATTTAAATAATTAACCTACAATTATTAATCTAAAACATAATATTAATCTAAAAATTACTCTAAACTCTTACAAATTAATCTAAAAATCATAACACTTAATCTAAATCCTAAAAATTAATCTAACAAATTAAATAATTAATTAATTAATTAAAAATTAAAAATATATAAAAATAATATTATATAAGCATTTCCAGCGCCGACGACCAGTGCCTGAACACTGCATAAACCATCGATCGCCGGCCGGAACCCTATTTTAAGGGTTTCAACCGGCACTAACAAATACGAGGTCAGAGGCAGCGAGAAATACCTCAAATCGAACTGGAGACGGAGGTCAGAATTGGAGGTCGAGGACGAGGAGGCGGCGTCGGTAGCGGCATCGGAAGAGAGCAGTGGCGACGGGTAGAGGAAGAGGAAGAGGAAGAAGGGGGCGGGCGAGATCGCGTGCCCTATATAAACTTATCTGCAACGGCTCACTTAGTTGTTAGAAAGTCGTTGCTGATAAGTTAATCATCAGCAATGACTCACGTGTCCGTTAGAATGCCGTTGCATATACAGCATATCTGCAACGGCTTGAGCGGCCGTAAGAACGTCGTTGTAAATAGCAACGGCTTGAGCAACCGTTCCTGATAGTCGTTGCTGAAGAATTAATTTCTAGTAGTGAGTGTCATTATCCTGCTCTGATCATAATTAGTCCCGGAGGTGGACGGCCGCTTACCAGGGAACGGAGGAGTCGGTGCCCCAAGTGGCTCGAGCACGGCTCGCGCTTGACCACTGTCTGCAAAGTTATATACGCGGCCTTGGTCCCAGCCACCTACTGCCTCGACCCACGCTCCTACGTCAAAGTCCTCAGGGGTGCCCCCGCGCTGCGTCACCGTTTGAGTGTAGGTCCACTACAATAAATTTGGGTTTTAGTGAGTGTCGCGCTGCATCACCCCATATGACCCTCACACGTCGTCAGGAAAAGTCTCGTCACTAAAAGTATAGGTGAAAGTTATATTCCGACCCTCACTAAAAGTTGGTTTTCTTGAGGTAGAACCGACCCTCACTAATTCTCATATTTTATGACGGTCGCCCGCGACCCTCACCGACCCTCACTAAATATATGAATTAGTGAGGGTCAATTTTGCCTCACCAAAGCCACCTTTTAGTGAGGCTCGGGACATAACTCTCACTTGTACTTTTAGTGACAATACTTTTCCTGACGATGTGTGAGCGCCGAGTAACCCTCACTAATTCTTACATATTCTAAGGGTCGTTGACCCCCACTAAAAATTATTATAATATACATGTAACATCAAATTTTTTAATATAATTTAATTATATTTACATAAATATTAAGAAGCATATAAAGATAAAAAATACATATCATCATTATATATCTATTACAAAATTCATTAAGTATCACTATATGATCCATTACAAAAATCACATCTAATAAGGTATCAATCTCATTACATAAAAATTTCAACTTCAAAATAAAATTCGGACATGTACTACTAATTTATACATAAATCAATATCTATCTTCGCAATTTTTTTCCTTTCATCTCATCCATGAAAACAACTATCATATTCATCTTTCTTCTATCATGTTGAAATTGTTCTTCCATCTTCTTTCTCTCCTCTTCCATCTTCTTTTTTTCTTTTCGTATTTTTTCTTTCATCTTCTTTTGAATATCTTCTTCCATTTTCTTTCTTTTCTCTTCCATTGCCTCCATCATTTGTTTCTTCATCTCCCTCTTATCTTCTTCCATTTTCTTCTCCAACTCTTCAATCTTGGAAATGAACTTCTCATTACTAACGTTAGCCGCTTGAAGTTGGGAGGTAAGCTCAATAAGCGATATTGTTGAAGTAGTAATTTGTATTATCATTTTCTTAACTTGTACTCAACGGTCTATAGTTTTTCTTTTAATGATCATGATTTAATACAACACGATAAGACTGGTTGTGGGAAATAATAGAAGTGCAGTACAACACGATAATGATTTAATTTTTCTTTTAATTTGAATATTAAAAATTACTACCTCAATAATGGATCAGAGAGATCTGTGACTTTGAGCAATCAATTTCCACCATATGATTGACTCATCCTGTTTGAATTATCACAAAAATGATATCCAGCAATAGCAGATATCATTATCTCCTCCAGGCTCTAGCAAGCAGACATGGTGGCGGCGTGGAGCTCTGCATGGGGACTGGTTGCGGTGCTTCCGCTGCTGCTCGCGGTGGTGTGGGCGGTGAGGACGCTCAACTGGGCATGGCGGACGCCGCGGCGGCTGGAGCGCACGCTCCGGGCGCAGGGCATCAAGGGCACCCCTTTCCGCTTCCCCTACGGCGACCTCAAGCTGAACGCCCGCCTCCACAGGGAGGCGCACGCCAAGCCCATGCCTTTCTCCCACGACATCCTCCCTCGCATTCAGCCTCTCTTGCACCGCGCCATGCTCGAATACGGCACGCACTTAATTCAATTTCCGCGAACCTCTTCTGCAATTCCTAGCTTCCGAATTCCAAACATGCAAGAATTCATATCGTTGCTGTGTCTGGACTCATGCATGCTGCAGGTAAAATATCATTTACTTGGTTCGAGCCTGTGCCTCGCGTGGTCATCATGGATCATGAACTGGCCAAGGAGGCATTGACCAGGTACACAGACTTCGGAAGGGCAACCCCGAACCCTCTGTTTAATTTCTTTCTACGAGGAGTATTTGGATACGATGGAGAGAAGTGGGTCAAACATAGGAAGATTCTCAACCCTGCTTTCCACATGGAAAAGTTGAAGGTGCTTCCATTCTCTAGCTTGATCCTTCCAAAAATAAAAATAATTCAAATTATGGTGAATTATTTTCCAATTTCTTCGTTTGCAGGGAATGTTGCCGGCTTTCTCTTCTTGTTGCAGCGAACTCATGGATAGATGGGAAGGCATGGTGGGGACGGATGGGTGCTCTGAGATTGATGTTTGGCCTGATCTCCAAGCCTTCACTGGAAATGTCATTTCACGAGCTGCTTTTGGCAGCAGATACGAAGATGGGAGACGAATTTTCCAGCTTCAAACTCAGCAGGCTCAGATCATCGTTGAGACTTCCCATACTCTATTAGTCCCTGGATACAAGTCGGACTTCCAATAAATTTCCTTATTCTGTCATTTTATTTACTCCTTAAATAAATAATTTGTGATACATATAGCTAACTGTGTTATGGTGACCATTGTATGCAGGTTTCTTCCCACTGTAATGAATAAAAGAATAAAAAGAATCGACAAAGAAATCCGAGCGATTCTAGGAAGCATAATAAAAACCAGAAAAGAAGATATGAAAGCAGGCAAAGCAAACAATAATGATCTGCTAGGCCTGTTGATGGAGTCGAACATGAAGCACTCCCAGGAACATGGGAACAAGAACACCGGGTTGACCACCGAAGAAGTGATGGAAGAATGCAAACTGTTCTACTTTGCAGGGCAAGAGACAACATCTGTATTGCTCACATGGACATTGGTTCTCCTGAGCATGCACCCGAACTGGCAAGATAGAGCTAGAGAAGAGGTCCTTGCTGCCTTTGGAAAGAACAAGATTCCAGACTTTGATAGCTTCAGCCACCTAAGGATTGTAAGTATTTGTATGTATTATTGTCAGTCTCTATTAATTATACATATGTTTTTGTATATATCTAATTAATATGAATGCGGCAGGTGACAATGATTCTGCATGAGGTTTTAAGGTTGTACCCAGCTGTGCCTTCCATCCAGAGGGAGACAAACAAGACAGTGAAACTTGGGGATGTAGTGTATCCATCTGGTGTACTGATTGATTTTCCTGTTTTATTCATTCATCACCATCCAGATTTGTGGGGCAAGGATGCCTCCGAGTTTAATCCGGAGAGATTTTCAGGAGGGGTTTCGAATGCATCAAAACACAAGAATGTTTTCTTCCCATTTGGATACGGACCACGAATTTGCATAGGGCAAAACTTTGCAATGCTGGAAGCCAAGATGGCACTATGTATGATTCTTCAGCGTTTCTCATTTGAGTTCTCACCATCCTACGCTCATGCTCCCTACACTGTTATCACTCTTCAACCTCAGTATGGTGCTCAAATAATGTTGTCTAGGCTTTGAATGGGACGACCAGATATTGCGTGTTGATTAGCAAAAGATTGACCACTTTGTATGTTAGCGAGAATATATAGTTATGATACAATAAAACTGCATATAATGCTTTTCTTGTTGAGATGATCGATTTGCAATGTGAAGGTACAAATATAATTAGTAAAATGTGATAGTAGCTATTTGTAAGGATTTGAAAGATATACAAAATTGTTCTAATTATAAAGTAATTATAAGTTGATAATTAACCAACAAAATGAAACTTTGAGAGAAAGTGACACACTTTATGTAAGTTGTTATATAACCATATTGATACGTGAAAGAGTAACAACTTTCTTTTTTATTTTCATTTATGTACCACCCTCTTCCTATTGTTGTACTTTTCAAACCTTTTGATAAATGCAAGCGTTCTTATTTTCAAAAAAAAAAATCTGCAACTTTACAATAGAAATCGTCGATGTCACTATTATTGCATTTTGAGACGGCAATTAGGTGTCGTAAAGCCATCACTAATAATAACTTCAGCCCACTTTTTATGTCCCTCTTACTCTTATGTAGTTATGAAATTTTTATTCCCTTTTATATATTCCTCCTCCACCCTCGTCCACTCTTTTCGGGCTCACGCCTCGACTTCGCCTCTTCAGCACAAGAGGAGAACATATCTTTCTTTACCCTTTAGGAGAAAGAGAAGAAAACAAACGAGGAGGCTGAGGTGAGGCGTCTCTTACATTTTGTTTGGATAGTTTAATAATATATTATATGATATAATTTTGTATGACATAGGGCTGAAATTATTGAGAAGATAGTATGATATAATTAAATAATATATTTTTGTTTGATTTGATGGTATGATATGATTTCTCAAATAATAAAATGATCAGAACGCTCTTAAATATAAAAAATCATATAACATTATATTAAATTCATTTTTATCAAAATATTAGATTTAATTAAATACATAATTTTTTTACAAAAAAAATAAATCACAAAAAAAAATCAGAATAAATAAAAGCATAATAAAGACCAATTGATAAAAGAAGAAATGGAAGCATAGTAAGAATCGACGGATAAAAAAAAATATATGAAAAGTTGATAGGTATTTTAGGTATTAAAATTTGGTAATCATGAGAAATCACCAAATTGATGGTTTCAAAAATATTACAAAATACATGATTTTAAAATCATGATATTACCATATCATTATACCATCATTTTAAAAGTTTTTCTAAACATAAAATCGCCTCTTTTTTTATTAATTTTTTTTTAAAAAAAATTGAATTTTGAAATTTTTTTCTTTATTATTATTTTTTTGTTTTGTACTTTTTTTTATATTTTTCATAATTTTTATATATAATGTTAAAATGATTTTTGTAAGAATTTTTCTTTGCAATTTTAAATTTTAACTTATTTTCACATGTTTTTCTTTTTTTCTAGCTTTATAATATTCTTACTGATTTTTAACTTATGTTTTTCTCCTTTTGGTATTTTTTATATTTTAAATCTTTGTCTACGTTTTGTTTTTTTTTTGTTCTTTAATTTTAATTCATTTTCATGTGAATTTTTCTAGTTTCTTTAATTTGTAATTTTTATTTACATTGTAAGTTTTTTCTTTTTGTAATATTTTTTCCTTTGAAATAATTTTCAAATCATTTTATTGTAATTTTTAAAAGATTTCTTTCATATGATTTTTCATCTTTATGACTTTTTCGTTTTATAATTTTCTATTTATTATTTAATTTTTCATAATTTTATAATTTATAATTATTTAAGTTATATATATACATATAACATATATATTACTCCATAAAAAACTTCAAATTTCAAATTTTTATGAATTTAACCATTCTAAAACCTAAATTTGAGCGTTAATTAGAGCTATATTGAATAAAACTAAAACTTAAATACTCCTATATTCATATTATTGCATATGAAATTTCACATTTGATTTTTATTTAAGTTTACAAAAACATTAGAACTTAAAATAAGTGTTTAGGTGAAATTTCATATACAATAAAATGCATATAAAAACGTAGAACTTTCACTACTAGAAAAGTTATAATTTGCAACGGTAAAAGTAGCGATCGCAAATGCGACAGTTCCACGATCGCTAAGATTGTACGTCGCAGTTGTGGCGACAGTGCGATCGATATTCTTTCCATCGAAAATAAAATAACCTTGCAACAGTTAGACAACCATGTTACAATCTCTTTTTGTGGTTGTTGATTGCAATCACAAAACCGCCGGTGATTAAATATTTTAACCCCCCTGAGTGATCCATTTTCTTTCTTGTTCGCATTTATCTCTCTTTTTTCATCTCGCTCGTGTTTTCAACGTTGCTCTTGTCGTTGTCGCCACCGGTGTTCGCGCCTCTATCAACAATAAGAATATATATATATATATATATATATATATATATATATATATATATATATATATATATTTGATTTACTAATTGGCTGCTTCCTCATTGGTTCTAAAATTTATTGTTATTGTTGCAATTATTTATTGGTTCTTAAATTGTTAAATATTTGTGTTCTTTCTTTCAATAATAAACCGTTTCGATATATGTGCTCCATAAAATACATGTTTTGAGAGGATGACAAAATAGCATATGTAGTGTGGTGTGGACAATGGAAACACTATTTTAGGCTAAAATGTATAATCATCCTCATTTGCGTATAAGGAAAAAACATACAAGTATCTCATTCGCGTGGGTCCCCACTTCAAAAAAAAAATAACACTTTTGGTATATTACTCCATTAAATATAATAGAACTAGATTAGATAATAACTGAGTTATGATTGAATATAAATTTTTTAAATTCGATATAATATTTATTTTTTATTTTTTTATTTTTATAATTTTTTAATCTATGTATTATATAAATAATAGATATTAATTCATTATTTATTGGGTAAATTACACTGACCTCCCCTGAGGTTTAGTGAAATAATACTGACATCTCCTCTATTTATAATTTTATCTCGTAACCTCTCTGAATTTTGTAAAAGATTACACAAACCTCCCCTATTATGAAATAAGATTACACAAATCTTTCCTAAAAAGATTACTCAGGGGAGGTGATTGTAATCTGGACAAATAGAGGAGGGTCAATGTACACTACTAGAAATTGAGTCTTCAGCAACGGCCGCTCAAGCCGTTGCTATTTGCAACGACATTCTTACGGCCGCTCAAGCCGTTGCAGATATGTTGTATCTGCAACGGTTTTCTAACGGACACGCGAGCCGTTGCTGATATTTTAATTATCAGCAACGGCTTTCTAACGGACAAGTGAGCCGTTGCTGATGATAACTTATTAGTAACGATTTTCTAACGGGCGAGTGAGCCGTTGCTGATAAGTTTATATAGGTCTCAGATCGCGCTCGACCCTTCTTCCTCCCGCTACTGCCGCCGCCGCCTCTCGCCGCCGCTACCGACGCCGACGACGCCGAGCTGCCACTGTCGTCCGTCCTCGACCGCCGATTTCAGGTAATCATTGTCGTCCGGCCGTCTCTCCCCGTTGCGGCCAGCGGGAAATCCGATTGAAACCCTATTTTTAGGGTTTCGGCCGGCGGCGGTCGACCGATGGTCGCCGCCGGAGCTTTTACAATGTCCGGACACTCTAGACTCCGGCGTCGGAAATTGCAGATTTATAGTTTTTTTAAAAAAATTTATATGTTAATTAATTATTTAGATTAATTGTTTAATTTGTTAGATTAATTGTCTAATTTATTAGATTAATTTTTAGGATTTAGATTAATTTCGAAATTGTCCACTTCGGACGCGCGCCGAAATCGTCCACTTCGGACGCGCACCGGAATCATCCACTTCGGACGCGCGCCGGAATGGTCCACTTCGGACTCTTTCAATTATCGTCGAATTTGGACTAGTGTCGGAATTGTCCAATATGGACTCGAACTGTCTCGAAACATTTAGAAAATAATCATCCATCCGACGAGTTCATATGTTTCACGTACTCATCGATGAGTCGGATATGATTTAGCAAAACCTTAGATCCGTTCGGGGATTGTATGTTCGTGTAAAAGAAGTAGATGATCTTTTATACGACGTATAATTCTTGAATTGTCCCTGATTGGATAATTTGGGAATATAGTTATTTTTACTGAACTTACGTTCTTATTTTAACTGTTAACTAATTATTCTAAATTTGGACAACATCTTTCTTGTTCTCCGATACGCGCCCAGATGATATGCGTATTTGGAGAACTGTAGGGAGATGCTGCCGAAATTTAGAATGAAGTTAGCGATTAAAATAAGTACTTAGTGCAATATAAATAACATAAATCCCGAATGGAATAGGACAATCTCACCTAAAGATATTAACCAAAGAAATTGTCATTGATTGACAGAATCATGTCGGCTGATCGAAGTTGGATGTATCGACGTATTCATCGTGGAGCTTTAACGAATGAGTTTCGATTAGGCGTAACGTACTCCCTAAATTTTGCCTATTCAAATCGGAATTTCGTTAGCATCGGTGATCAAATTCGATGTCCGTGCCGCATTTGTTCGAATGGACGATTTTTGGATCGGGAGACTGTCACTTTGCATCTATATACCAAAGAATTTGCACCAAGATATTTTCTATGGACTTGTCACGGGGAGTCACGCGAAGTCGGGACGTCGAGCAATCCTGTCGTTCAGACATATGGTAAATCACTACTAGAAATTGAGTCTTCAGCAACGGCTATCAGCAACGGCTGCTCAAGCCGTTGCTATTTGCAACGGCATTCTTACGGCCGCCCAAGCCGTTGCAGATATGTTGTATCTGCAACGGCGTTCTAACGGATACGCAAGCGGTTGCGGATTATTTTAATTATCCGCAACGGCTTTCTAACGGACAAGTGAGCCGTCGCTGATGATAACTTATTAGCAACGGCTTTCTAACGGGCGAGTGAGCCGTTGCTAATAAGTTTATATAGGGCACGCAGTCGCGCCCGACCCTTCTTCCTCCCGCTGCTGCCGCCGCCGCCTCCTGCTCCCGCCTCTCGCCGTCGCTGCCGACGCCGACGACGCCTCTTCCTCCTCCCGCTGCTGCCGACTTTTTCAGGTATGCCTCGCCGGCCGGTCGTCTCTTCCCATTGCGGCCGGCGGCGATCGGCCGATGGCCGCCGCCGGACCTTGTTCAGTGGCCGGACAGTGTGTCCGGCCACTATACGCTGGCGCCGGAGTCCACCTGACTCCGGCGCCGGGAATTTGTAGATTAATAATTTTTTTTATTGTTTTATAATTGTTAATTAATTATTTAGATTAATTATTTAATTTGTTAGATTAATTATTAGGGTTTAGATTAATTTCGAAATTGTCCACTTCGGACGCGCGCCGGAATCGTCCACTTCGGACGCGCGCCGAAATCGTCCAATATGGACTCGAACTGTCTCGAAACATTTAGAAAATAATCATGCATCCGACGAGTTCATATGTTTCACGTACGCATCGACGAGTCGGATATGATTTAGCAAAACCTTAGATCCGTTCGGGGATTGTATGTTCGTGTAAAAGAAGTAGATGATCTTTTATACGACGTACAATTCTTGAATTATCCCTAATTGGATAATTTGGGAATATAGTTATTTGTACTGCACTTACGTTTTTATTTTAACTGTTAACTAATTATTCTAAATTTCGGCAATATCTCTCTTGTTCTCCGATACGCGCCCAGATGATATGCGTATTAGGAGAACTGTAGGGAGATGCTCTCGAAATTTAGAATAATTAGTTAACAGTTAAAATAAAAACGTAAGTGCAGTACAAATAACATAAATCCCGAATGGAATAGGACAATCTCACCTAAAGACATTAACCAAAGAAATTATCATTGATTGACAGAATCATGTCGGCTGATCGAAGTTGGATGTACCGACGTCTTGATCGTGGAGCTTTAACGAATGAGTTTCGATTAGGCGTAACGTACTTCCTAAATTTCGCCTATTCGAATCGGAATTTCGTTAGCATGGGTGATCAAATCCGATGTCCGTGCCGCATTTGTTCAAATGGACGATTTTTGGATCGGGAGACTGTCACTCTGCATCTATATACCAAAGGATTTGCACCAAGATATTTTCTATGGACTTATCACGGGGAGTCACGCGAAGTCGGGACATCGAGCAATCCTGTCGTTCAGACATATGGTGAATCTTCCTCTGCTGGTGCTTCTTCATCCAGTCAGTGTAATCCCTATAGAACTATGATACTTGATAGTCTTGGGGGTCAATTCTACCTGAATGATAATGTTGATCGGCCAGTTCTTCAGACATCAGTCCCACCAGATACTACAGCGGTTGATATCACAGAAGTACAAACTGCGGTAGAGATTGAATTACCGAATAAAGAAGCTGCAGAATATTACGAGATGTTGAAAGCTGCCGATGAACCTTTGTATGAGAATTGTCCTAAATACACTAGATTTTTAGCAATGACACAGCTCTTAAACATCAAGGCCGATTGTAATATCAGCGGAGTTGCGTATGATCGGATTGCTGGATTGATTAATGGAATGATGCCTACTGATAACAAGTTTGAGCCAACTTTTTATAAGACTAGAAAGCTAATGAGAAAATTGGGGCTTGGGTACGAAAAAATACACGTGTGCCAAAATAACTGCATTTTATATTATAAAGAAAATGTGCAGTTGGATAAATGCCCTGTATGTCAGCATCCTCGTTACAAGGAGAAGAAATCGGTCCGACAGAAAAATATCTCGTTTAAGGTGCTTCGGTATTTTCCACTAACACCGAGACTTCAAAGATTATTCATGTCGGAAAAGACAGCCCCCTACATGAGTTGGCATGCAAGAAGTCGTGATGATACAGTAATGACTCATCCATCTGACAGTGAAGCATGGAAATATTTGGATACATGTTATCCTTCATTTGCTAGGGATACTAGAAATATCAGATTGGGATTGTGCACAGATGATTTTAATCCGTTTGGACATTCTGCAACTCCTTATTCAGTTTGGCCAGTGCATAAAAGATGTGCATGAAAGATGAATTTATTTATCTTTCGATGATTATTCCGGGTCCTAAGGGTCCGCGAAAAGAAATTGACATATTTCTCAGACCCTTGATAGATGAATTGAAAACATTGTGGACTGAGGGAGCTGTCACTTATGATTGTCACTTATGATCAATCAGTCTTCAGAACGGACGAAAAATCTCATTCTTTGATTGTCATCGTCGATTCCTACCGGTTAATCATCAGTATCGAAGGAATCGTAATAAATTTACTAAGGGCAGAGTCGAAAGAGATGGGCCACCACCGATGTTGTCTGGTGAACAAATGTTAGCATGTGTTTCAGCACTTCCAGATATAGTATTTGGTCGCAATGAAAGAGTGTCAGGTTTTGGCCAAACACATAATTGGGTGAAAAAAAATATCTTTTGGGAATTGCCCTATTGGAGTTCATTATTTATTCGACATAATTTAGATGTCATGCACATTGAAAAAAATGTGTTTGATAATATTTTCAACACTTTGATGGATATTTCCGAAAAAACAAAAGATAATGTCAAAGCCCGACATGATATGAAAATACTTTGTAAAAGACCAGAGTTGGAGTTACAAGAGGTCAACGGACGATATCTGAAATCGAAGGCCCCATATGTGTTAAATAAACAACAGATCAAAGATGTTTGTCAATGGAAAAAAGAACTCAGATTACCCGATGGATATGCTTCAAACTTATCTCGATCTGTGAACGTCGATGATTGCAAAATATTAGGGATGAAGAGCCATGATTGTCATATATTCATTCAGAGATTAGTTCCGATCGCATTTCGAGATCTTCTACCTGATAATATTTGGGGTCCGTTGACTGAATTAAGTATGTTTTTTAGAAACATCTATGCAAATGTCCTTCGAGTCGAAGATATGTCAACACTTGAAAATAATATTGTTGAAATCATATGCAAGCTGGAGCAATTTTTCCCTCCTGCATTTTTTGACTCGATGGAGCATCTACCGATACACTTGGCATACGAGGCACGAGTTGGTGGCCCCGTTCAATATCGGTGGATGTATTTATTTGAAAGATACATGAATCGTCTGAAGAAAAAAGTAAAGAACACCACAGTTGTTGAAGGATCAATATCTGAATCGTATATCATCCAAGAAACTTCAACATTCTGCTCATTTTACTTTGAATCAACAGTACAGACAAGATTTGATCGTCTTCCACGTAACGACGACGGGGGTGTTCGACATTCAGATGGATGTTTAAATATATTTTGTCACTCTGGTCGTGCTTTTGGTTCTTGTCCATCTCGACACTTAAGCGATGAAGAGTATCATTTGGCACACTTGTATGGGTGTGTGAGTTATGTATCAGATAATGTATCAATGTATCAATGGAAATTTGAAATTTATAATTTTTTCGTTACCAGGTTCACATCATCAGCAATGACCTACAGCAACGGTTTAGCGACGGGATTTTACTAACGGCGTTGCTACGGACTCAGCGGCCGTTGCTATTAATGTTATCAGCAACGGCTCCGGGTCCGTGGCAAAATCGTTGTTGATAATATTTTTAGCAACGGCCCTATCGGTCGTTGCTAAGTTATCAGCAACGCGAGTTTCTGCCACGGCTCCATTGCAACGGCTCCTACCGTTGCTGATGATCTTCAGCAACGGGTCAGCAACGGCTGATGCCGTTGCTGATGCACATTTTTGTAGTAATGATAATTTCACTAAATCTCAAGAAAGATCAATGTAATTTACTCTTATTTATTCTATATACGAAACAAACATGTTCTTCGGTGTTTATCTAGAGCCTTCTTTAAAAATGAATATAATTAATTGTTGAGTTGTAATTACCAATGTAATATTTAGATAAGGACAATACGAGGACCATCGGTTGCGAGCTTGCATTTACGGTGAAGGTTCATTTCGATCACTTTTAAAGAAAATATTAAAAAAGCTTCTCAAACGATAATCTTAATTTTATTAGAAAAATCTAAAGGTGAGCGAATTTGATTACTTTATATTTTTTTAATAATATTTGAATTTTATATTGTATAAGATTGATTTTTAGATTTGAAAATTGAACCGAACTATATTAAATTTTGGAATTGGACCCTATTCGAAATCATAAGTTTTGATTTTATTTTTGAACACCTGTTAGAATATATTCATTTACCATTTTCAATATATTCTAGAACCGATTTCAACCATGTGTCCATATATCAAATCGAAGTAGCTTTCAACCCGTTCCGTGTCCAATTGATAATCATGTACACCCCTAGGAAAATCAGCACCGTGGTCCCATGTCGATTTTCATGACAGTAACATCCATAAGCTGTCTGAACAAACTTTATAAATATTATCACATATCAAATCATTTATTAAAAGAGACTTTGACAAAATAATATAAATTAAAGTTAAATAATATTTTTTAGTCAATGATTTAATTCCACGTGGAAGGAAAAAAACGGGGGAAGGAGAAGAAAATTTTGATCAGAATTTTTAATATCAACGCCAATAATAGAGGCCCCGGTATTTAATGTGAATATTGAAAAAAAAATGGATATCTACGTGGATATCCTATTTTGTTCTCTGTAAAGCATCGTTCCAATTTATTTCCTTCCTAATGAATCTAACTTTAAATTTATATTTATTTCATCGGTGTTCCATTTTTTAATTAAAAATGGTATCAATTGTTTAATTTTTAAATTTATTCATTTCATGAGCGCAGATTTTTTAATTAAAAATAACGTCTACAGTTTTCTATTAAAATTTTAGAATGAATACATGAACGGTCGAGGTTTCTCTTCCTCTCAATTCATAGTTAGTAATTAGTAAAGGTTAATTAATGAATCTAACCAAAATAATATAGATTTTAATAAATTTAGTCCACCGTTTAATTTATCATAATTTTAGTCAAAATTTTTGAATTTATATTAATTATAATATGTCGTGAGATACTCGTTACATTAATTGTTAGTTGCTGACGTGATAGGACAATCAATTTTAAAAAAATATTTTTTATTCATTTTATTCTTTAATTTTGTCACCTCAGCATATTAAAAAAAATTAATTAATGAATCTAGTCTAAATTATATGGATTTTAATAAATCTAGTACACCTTTTAATTTATCACAATTCTAGTCCGAACTTTTGAGTTTACAATAATTATAATCCGTCGTGAGATACTCGTTACATTAATCGTTAGTTGCTGACGTGGCTCCACAATCAGCTTTAAAAAAATATTTTTTTATTCATTTTTTTCTTTAATTTTGCCACCTCAACATATTAAAAAATATCAAAGTCTAGAGCGCGAAGCAACACAACTAGGACGTCCAAAGCGCGGAATCAGCTCGCCAACACAACGTCCAGAGCGCGGAGCAACACATCCAGGACGTCCAGAGCGTGGAATAAGCTTGTCGGAATCAGCTCCAGTACTTGGCCAACCCGATGACCACTCACGTCCAGAGCGCGAAGCAACACAACCAGGACGTCAACTCCTTGGGCCTCATCTCGGTGAGGAAGAGCGCGGAAGCAGTCAAGATCTTGAAGCTAATGATGTCCACCTACATGATCGCTCTGTGCCAAGCTATCGACCTGAGGCAAATGGAGGAGAATCTGCAGATGGAGGAGAACCTACAGATGGAGGGCCAACCTGCCAAGCCATCAACGATTAATGTAAAGGATATCTCACAACGTGTTATAATTATTGTAAATTTAAAAGTTTGGCCTAGAATTATGACAAATTAAAATGTGGGCTAGATTTGTTAAAATCTTTATAGTTTGGGCTAGATTCATTAATTAACTTTTTTTAATATACTGAAGTGACAAAACTAAATAAATAAATAAATATTTTTTTAAAGCTGACTGTGCAGTCACGTAAGCAACTAACGATTAATGTAACATATATCTCACGGCGGGTTATAATTAGGGGTGTAATCGAGCCGAGCCGAGCCGAGCTTGGCTCTGCTCGAGCTTGGCTCGTTTGGAAAATAACGAGCTCGATCGAGCTTTAGTCTATCGGCGCAAGCTCGGCTCGAGTTGCATTCAAGCAAGTCGAGCTCGGCTCGGCTCGGCTCGAAAAAAAATCAAGGCTCATGAGTCGAGCCGCACGAGCCGAGCTCGTTCGCGAGCTCGATCGAGCTCGAGCTCGACTAAGCTCGAGTTCATTTTAGAGGGTAACGGGTTCATAAAATTTAAAAATCAAACCTGGTATATAATATATATAGAAGGCTCGATTAGGCTCGATTAGGCTCGCGAGCCGCTCGAGTCGAGTATAGGTTAGCTCGAACTCGGCTCAATCGAATGTCTGGCTCGGCTCGGCTCGGCTCGAGCTCGATAAGTTCGAATCAAGTTCGAGTTTTTACCGAATCGATCTCGAGTAACTCGCGAGCGGCTTGGCTCGTTTACGCCCTTAGTTATAATTATTGTAAATTCAAAAATTTATTCTAGAATTGTGGCAAATTAAAAGATGAGTTAAATTTATTAAAATCCTTATAATTTGGGCTAGATTAATTAATTAACTCAATTAATAATATTACTATATTAAGATGTATATCAATTACTCCCTAAAAAAATCAAAATCATTTATTTGACACTAATAGAAGAATCACAATCTTTCCTCAGTGACGGTGATTTGAAACCAAATTATTTAGGGTAAATTATACTAACATCTTCTAAGGTTTAATGAAATTACATTGATCTCATATTTATTTATAATTTTATTTTATAATCCTCTTGAGTTTTGTAAAAGATTACACAAATCTTCCCTATTACGAAATAAAATTACACAAACATCCTCTGAGCTTTGTAAAATATTACACAAACTTTCCCTAAAAAAATTATTCAAAGATTACTCAAGAGATGTGATTGTAACCTGGACAAATAGAGGAGGATCAGTGTAATTTTACTAACCCCAGGGGAGGACAGTGTAATTTATCCTTCATAACCGATAATATCTGTGCTCTTTAAATCATATCATTAACACTATATTTAAATAACTTTGAGTAAGAGTTTTGGAGAAGGAAAAAATTGAAGAAGTTTGAAGGATTGTGGAGGAGTTTAGAAGGGTTTGAAAAAAATTATTCAAATAGAATATTTTAAATCCCTCTAAAATTTTAAATTTTTCCAAATTTTTTTAAAAAAATATTCAAACAAAATATTTTAAATCTCTCTAAAACCTTTCCCCTTTAAACTCCTCTACCATTCTTCAAAATTTTAGATCCAAACACCGTGTAAAAGCAAAATTCTACCGATTGTTGCGTATAAGTCAGGAAAATGATAGTACAATTTACTACCTCCACAATATCGCGGTGACGGAGGACTTTTTGCCCCAAATCCAATGATGGATCAGAGAGGTCTCTGACTTTGCGCAATGGATTTCCACCATGCAATCGACCAGCTCTCGTCCTCTTTAAATTCTCACAAAATCATCTCCAGCAATAGCAGATATCATATCATCATCTCGACCTACAAGCAGACATGGCGTGGAGCTTTGCATGGGGACTGGTTGCGGCGCTTCCGCTTCTGCTCCTAGTGGCGTGGGCGGCGAGGACGCTCAACTGGGCATGGCGGACGCCGCGGCGGCTGGAGCGCGCGCTCCGTGCGCAGGGCATCAAGGGCACTCCTTTCCGCTTCCCCTACGGCGACCTCAAGCTGAACGCACGCCTCCTCAGGGAGGCGCGCGCCAAGCCCATGCCTTTCTCCCACGACATCTTCCCTCGCATTCTGCCTCTCTTCCACCGCGCCATGCTCGAATACGGCACGCACTTAATTAATTCAATCTCCGCGCACTTAATTCAATTTCAATCGAATACATGCAAGAATTCATATCGTTGCTGTGTCTGGACTCATGCATGCAGGTAAAATATCACTTACTTGGTTCGGGCCTGTGCCTCGCGTGGTCATCATGGATCATGAACTGACGAAGGAGGCATTGACCAGGTATACCGACTTCGAAAGGGCAACCCCGAACCCCCTGTTCAATTTGTTTGTACTAGGAGTATTTGGACGGGATGGAGAGGAGTGGGTCAAACATAGGAAGATTCTCAACCCTGCTTTCCACATGGAAAAGTTGAAGGTGATTCCATTCTCTGGCTTGATCCTTCTAAAAATAATAATAATAATTTAAATTATGGTGAATTATTTCCCATTTATTCGTTTGCAGGGAATGTTGCCGGGTTTCTCTTCTTGTTGCAGAGAACTCATGGACAGATGGGAAGGCATTGTGGGGCCGGATGGGTGTTCTGAGATTGATGTTTGGCCTGAGCTCCAAGCCTTCACTGGAAATGTCATTTCACGAGCTGCTTTTGGCATCAGATACGAAGATGGGAGACGAATTTTCCAGCTTCAAACTCAGCTGGCTCAGATCGTCGTTGAGAGTTCCCATAATCTATTAATCCCTGGATACAAGTCGGTCTTCCCATAAATTTCCTTATTCTGTCATTTTTTTACTCCTGAAAGATATTATTACATATCAAAGATCAAACTGACATATTTGTTTTCATAAATGGTTATATTTTCAAAAGGTAAAAAAAAAACATTACAATAATAAGAATAATCTGATAAATGTATTTTCCAAATTATATAAATAAATAATTTATGATACATATAGCTAACGTACTGTGTGGGTGACAATTCCAGGTTTTTTCCCACTGCAACGAATAAAAGAATAAAAACAATCGACAAAGAAATCCGAGCGATTCTAGGAAGCATAATAAAAACCAGAGAAGAAGATATGAAAGCAGGCAAAGCAAACAATAATGATCTGCTAGGCGTGTTGATGGAGTCGAACATGAAGCACTCCCAGGAACATGGGAACAAGAACACCGGGTTGACCACCGAAGAAGTGATGGAAGAATGCAAACTGTTCTACTTTGCAGGGCAAGAGACAACATCTGTATTGCTCACATGGACATTGGTTCTCCTGAGCATGCACCCGAACTGGCAAGATAGAGCTAGAGAAGAGGTCCTTGCTGCCTTTGGAAAGAACAAGATTCCAGACTTTGATAGCTTCAGCCACCTAAGGATTGTAAGTATTATATGTATTATTGTCACTCTCTATTAATTATACATATGTTTTTGTATATATCTAATTAATTAAGATGAATGCGGCAGGTGACAATGATTCTGCAAGAGGTTCTAAGGTTGTACCCACCTGTGACTTTCATGAAGAGGCAGACAAACAAGACAGTGAAACTTGGGGATGTAGTGTATCCATCTGGTGTACTGATCGCATTTCCTGTTTTATTCATTCATCACCATCCAGATTTGTGGGGCAAGGATGCCTCCGAGTTTAATCCGGAGAGATTTGCCGGGGGGGTTTCAAATGCATCAAAAAACAAGAATGTTTTCTACCCATTTGGAGACGGACCACGAATTTGCATAGGGCAAAACTTTGCAATGCTGGAAGCCAAGATGGCACTATGTATGATTCTTCAGCGTTTCTCATTTGAGCTCTCACCATCCTATGCTCATGCTCCCTACACTGTTTTCACTCTTCAACCTCAGTATGGTGCACAAATAATGTTGTCTAGGCTTTGAATGGGACGACCAGATATTGCGTGTTGATTAGCAAAAGATTGACCACTTTGTATGTTAGTGAGAATATATAGTTATAATACAATAAAACTGCATATAATGCTTTTCTTGTTGAGATGATTTGCAATGTGATGGTACAAATATAATTACTAAAAAGTGATAGTACCAATTTGTAAAGATTTGAAAGATATAAAAAATTGTTCTAATTATAAAAGTAATTATAAATTGATAAGCCACGACAATATGAAGCTTTGAGCTAGAGAAAGTAACACACTTTATGTAATGTTACCATATTGCAGATGTCGTTGTATATCATATTCATAATAAAATCTTTATTATCACCGTTGCTATCAATTATAAATACTGTAAAAAAATTTACTAATAATTAATCAATTCTCACGAGATTTATTGTTAGAATAAATTTAAACAATTGCCAGTAAAATTATAAATAATCACCACTATTGTATATATATATTTAAATCTATAAATTTTTTTTGTTTATAAATTTTTCAATAATGATTGCTAAAAGAGGTACAATATTTGCTCTTTTTAAATTATTTAGCAATAATTATCTAATTACTATTAATTAATTATCATCAAAAAATAATATCATATAGTATTTTTTTACCCATTAGGAGAAAGAAAAAGAAAAGAAAAAGAAAACAAACGAGACTAAGAGGAAGAATATGCCTCCTCTTCTTGGACTCCGCCCCCCCCCCTTAGGAGGAAGCTAAGGCTAGACACCTGCTACTAGGCCACCTCCTCATGAGAAGGAGGCAGCAACCTCCTCTCCTCTCTTCAAAGGCCGTCGTCTCGGCCTATTTTTTATTAAATTTAAAAATTTATTTTTCTTTTATCATTATTTTTTTATTTTGTATTTTTTTATTTCTTTCGTGATTTATATATATATAATGTTAAAATATTTTTATAAGAATTTTTCTTTGCAATCTTTAATTTTTTTACTTTTAACTTATTTTCACATGTTTTTATATTTTGCTCACAACAAATAAATAAAAAAATTGTATAAATTTATAGGCGCATGTGTCAGGTGCCGATTTGAAATCGACGCTTGAAACTGGCAGACACTATTATTGGAAAATCATCGTTTTATATCAAGCACCAATTTCTCATTTTGGACCGCCAGAGTGCCTAATTCAATGAAAACAGTGCCCCTAAAGGCATCGGTTTTCCATTTAAATGGGCGCCATCTCCAAGATAGCGCCTGCATAAATGAAACTGGAGCCTCTATACGCGTTAGCTTTCAAATTTTCTATAATTTTTAGGGAATAACTATTTATGGACGAATTAATTCATAAAATAAAAAAAATGTTGAAAAATACTTTTAGTCCCACATTGATAAATATTATTTTTATAGGCGCCTGTGTTAGGTGCCGATTTGAAATCAGCGCTTGGTACTAGCAGTCACTGTTATTAGAAAAACTGTCGCCTATACCAAGCGTTAGTTTTCCATTTTAGGGCTTTAGGGTGCCTAATTCAATGAAAACAGTGCCTTTAAAGGCGTCGGTTTTTCATTTAAATTGGTGACAGCTCCAAGTTGGTGCCCACATAAGTGAAATTGGCGCCTCGATCTATAGGCGTTAATTAGTTTCCAATATTCTTGCATTTTTCAAGAAATAAATATTTCTTACTGAATTAATTCATAAAATTATAAAAAATATTGAAAAATACTTTTAGTCCTACGTTGATAAAAAAAAAAAAATCTTAAATTACTTTTTAATGTTATAGATATTATATTTATAGTTCCACATCATTTAATTTTATTTCTATTACTTTTAAATATTATAAATATCTTCCTAAACTTTAAATTTTTTATCAATTTATAAATACCAATAATAATCTTAAACATTATATTTATATTACAAAAATATAAATATTTATTTATATATACTAAAATATAAAATGATATATGTTATATATTTTATAAATTAATAATAATATATATAATTAATATGTGTTATTAATTAAATTTTAAAAACAAAAAATTATTTGAATGTCAGCACCTATTATATTCAATAAATTGGCGCCCCTAATGTTGGTTTTGTATTTTTTTTCACCGCGTGGGCGCGTGTTACCTATCCTCAAATTGACCCTTTTAAGAATGTTTGAACTCATATTTCGACCTCCAAAAAGGATCAAATTCTCTATGTAAACATGGGGTATTATATCAATTTGTCGTAATGACATTATAATTTTCTTATTGATTTTTAAATTTTTCATATGTTTTTTCTCCTTCTGGTATTTTTTTTATACTTTAATTATTTTTCTATGTTTTTTTTTTTTTTTTTTTTTAAACTTATTTTCACGTGAATCTTCCTAATTTCTTTATTTGTAATTTTGTAACTTTTATTTACGATGTATATTTTTTCTTTTTTGTAATATTCACTGTAACACAATCAACTAATAGAGACACATAATTAGAGCCAAATTAGATTTTTATTTTTAAATCTTCATATTTTGAAATCAATAAGCACAAAATTTATTTTTAATTAGTCTCTAAAGATATCTTTAGAGTTTGATCAATTAAGTGACTTTGTTGTCGTTGTTTCTATAAACCATTAGAGACTAATTAAGAATAAATTTTGTATTAATATCTCTAAATGTGAAGATTTAAACATAAAAATATAATTTATCTCTAATTTTGTGTCTCTATAGGTCACTTGTGTTGTAGTGGTTTTTTCTTTTAAATAATTTTCATATCACTTTTTTGTAATTTTTAAAAATTTTCTTTCATGCGATTTTTCATTTTAAATTTTTCTATTAATTATTTATTTTTTTCAAAATTTTATAATTATTGTAATTATTCATTTATATATATTACTGCATATAAAAAACTTAGAATTTCATTTGTTTAAGAAGTTAACAATTCTAAAACCTAAAACTGAGGGTTAATTATAACTATATTGAAATATCTAAAACCTAAATGCTCTCATATTTATTTTATTGCATATGAAATTTCGCGTTTGATTTGTATTTAAAATTTACAGAACATAAGAACTTAAAAGAAGTGTTTAGGTGAAATTTTATATACAATAAAAATGCATATAAAAACATACAAATTTTCACTACTAGAAAAATTATAATTTACGATGGAAAAAATAGCAGTCGTAGATGCAACCGTTCTATGACCGCTGAAGATTGGACGTCGCAGTTGTGGTGACAATACGATTGATGCATTTTTCATTGAAAATAAAATAATTGCATATTTCAACTCCCGCTTGATCTTTTTCTTCCCCGTTGTTTTTGTTGTGATTATTTATTGGTTCTTAAATAGTTAAATACTGGTGTTATTTCTTTCAATAATAATGGTTTTTATATATGTGCTCCATAAAATACATTTTTTGAGGATGACAACATAGCATAAGTAGTGTGGACAATTGGAACACCATTTTGCCCTTAATTGTATAATTACTACTAAAAAATGGGATATCTGCGACGAACATTACCATCGCAAAACGATCGCTGAAGACCTTATGCGATGGCAGGATGCGATCGCAAAGGGCGGTAGAATAAAGTGGTCGCATAATGTGGTCGCGTAACATCTGCGATCGTCTTTGACCGTCACAAATAATATAATAGGTGACGGTATTGCTATCGTGGTACCCGTCGCAAATATTATGACTCCCCGTGTGAAATACATCGATAGTAACGATTCATGAAATCATTTCTGTATAGGTGCAATGTCACAGTTTGTCAGTCTAGGAAAAACAAGTTGACACACCGACGACACGGACATCTGATTTTGTCAACCCTGATAAATTGAGGATTTGAATATGCGAAGTTCAAAAATTTCTGAACACCGCTCTTGAATTCTTCAAGTAAACCTCCACGGTACATCCAACTACGATTTTCCATCATGATTCTGTACGTGATATATCGTAATAATTACTTCTTTAGAAATCTTCTTAGGTGGGATGATCTTATTTCATTCGAAAATTAAATTATTCTACTTACATTTAAATATTCTTTTTAACATCATCATAAAAAAATTTGACTTTTTGTGACGAGATTTGGTGGGGGTCGCACATCGACCCTCACTAAATCCACTTATTTATGAGGATCGCTAGTCAACCCTCACGAAAGCCCGTCAGTAAAAGAACACTTTTGTGAGGGGCGAGTATGACCCCACTAAAAACTATATATAGTGAGGATATCATCATGACCCTCACGAAAACCCGTAAGTAAAAATAAAATATTTTGTGAGGGTCAGATATGACCCTCACTGAAAAGTATATATTGCGAGGACAACATCTTGGCCCTCACGAAATCCTGCATTTTATGAGGGTCGGATATGACCCTCACAAAAAGTATATATTGTGAGGACATTGAAAACCTCACGAAATACTGCATTTTGTGAGGGTCGAATATGACTCTCACTAAAAACTATATATTGTGAGGACAACAATTTGGCCCTGACGAAATCCTACATTTTGTGAGGGTTGAATATGACCATCACAAAAAGTATATATTGTGAGGACATCGTGACCCTCACAAAATGCAGAATTTCGTGAGGGTCGAATATGACTATCACTAAAAAATATATATTGTGAGAAGATCGTGACCCTCATGAAATCTTGCATTTAGTGAGGGTCTAATATGACACTCATTAAAAAGTATATTTTGTGATGACATTCACTACAAGAAATTTGGGTTTTAGTGAGGGTCGCAACCCTCACTAAAACCCCATATGACCCTCACACATCGTCAGGAAAAGTCTCGTCACTAAAAATATAGATAAGAGTTATATTCCGACCCTCACTAAAAGGTGGCTTTCGTGAGATAAAATTAATCCTCACGAAAAGTTGGTTTTCATGAGGCAGAACCGACCCTCACTAATTCTCATATTTTGTGAGGGTTGTCCGCGAACCTCACTAAATATAAGAATTAGTGAGCGTCAACTTTGCCTCACGAAAGCCACCTTTTAGTGAGGCTCGGAACATAATCCTCACATATATTTTTAGTGACAAGACTTTTCCTGATGACGTGTGAGGGCCGGGTGACCCTCACTAATTCCTACATTTTGTGAGGGTCGATGACTCTCACTAATTCTTACATATTGTGAGGGTCTTTGACCCCCACTAAAACTTTTTTTATAGATTTATTTTTTTTCGTGACCCCCACTAAAAGTTATTATAATATACATATAAATTTTAATATATTTTTTATAATTTAATTATATTTACATAAATATTAAGAAGCATATAAAGACAAAAAAATACATATCATCATTATATATCTATTATAAAATTCATTAAGTATCACTACATGATCCATTACAAAAAACACATCTAATAAAGTATCAATCTCATTACATATAAATTTCAACTTCAAAATAAAATTCGGACATGTTCTATTAATTTATACATAAATCAAGATCTATCTTTGCAAATTTTTTCCTTTCATCTTCTCCATGAAAGCAATTATCATATTCATCTTTCTTCTATCGTGTTGAAATTATTCTTCCATCTTCTTTCTCTCATCTTCCGTCTTCCTTTTTTTTCTTTTTGTATTTTTTCTTCCATCTTCATTTGAATATCCTCTTTCATTTTCTTTCTTTTCTCTTCCATTGCCTCCATCATTTTCCTCTTATCTTCTTCCATTTTATTCTCCAACTCTTCAATCTTGAAAATCAACTTCTCATTACTAATGTTAGCCGCTTGAAGTTGGAAGGTAAGCTCAATACGCGATATTGTTGAGGTATTAATTTATATTAACATTTTCCTGACTTATACTCAACAGTCTGTAATTTTTCTTTTAATGATCATGATTTAATACAACACGATAATACTGGTTGTGGCAAATAATAGAAGTGCAGTACAAGTTGGTTTCAAATCACCATCACCCGGGGGAAAGATTCTGATGCTTCTATTAGTGACAAATAAATGATTTTGATTTATGTTGGAGGGAGCAAAGGATATACATCTTAATATAGTAATATTACTGATTACAAAATATTGATTAATTAAAAGGAAGAGAAACATCGACAGTTCATGAATTCACTGTAAAAATTTAAGAGAAAATTGTAGACGTCATTTTTAATTAAAAATCTGTGCCCATGAAATGAATAAATTTTGAAATTAAATAATTGATACAATTTTTAATTAAAAAATGAACACCCATGAAATAAATATAAATTCAAAGTTAGATGCATTAGGAAGCAAATAAATATAAATTCAAAGTTAGATGCATTAGGAAGCAAATAAATTGGAGCCGAAATTTTATAGAGAATAAATTAGAATATCAATGTTAATATTTATTTTTTTAATATTCACATAAATACTGGTGCCTCTATTATTGAAGTTGATATCAGGAATTCTAATCAAAATTTTCTTCTCCTTGCACGTTTTTTCTAAATTATTGATTAGAAAAAATATTATTTAACTCTGATTTAAATTAATTTATCCAAATCTCATTTAATAAACTAATTTAATATCTATGTGTTAATATTTATTAAGTTTGACGAGGCAACTTAAAATTATGGTTGTCCTTTGAGAAGCCTTTTTTAAATATTTTTTATAGTAAAATTAAGGTTGTCCTTTGAGCAAGCGGGCAGTGGGTGGTCCTTCAATTCTTCGATCGGTTGTACCGTCCTTGTCTGAATATTACATTTGTAATTACAAGTCAATAATTAATTAATGGGAGAATTATAAATTTGATTCTATAAATTTTTAATTTTTAAAATTTTGATCTTATAAATTTCATTTTGATATTTTTTAGTCCTATAAGTTTGCTCTGTAATACAGATTTGATCATATCCGTGATGATCCGTTAACTCACCGTGAATATAGACTAACGTCGTTCATACATGTTGACATATTTGATCTTATAAGTTTTATTTCGAAATTTTTAGTCATCTATGTTTGCTCTGTATAACAGATTTGGTCTTATATATTTTCCCCGTAGCACAGATTTAGTCTTATCCGCGACGGTTCATTAACTCTCCGTCCATAAAAAAAATAAACGACGTTATGTCCTCGTTGACGGGGTTAATAGACCGTCATGTGTAGGACCAAATCTATATGATAGACTAGATAGACAAGTTGGTATTTTAACTCTGTAACATAGATTTGCTTCGTAACATATATTTAGTTCTATTCATGACGGTCCATTCATTTCGTCAATATGGATATAACGTCGTTTATTTTTCGTATACGGAGAATTAACGGACCATCACAGATTTGATCAAATTTGTGCTATGAGACAAATTTATTGGATCAAATTTATGCTACGGGGCAAATATATATGATTAAATCTGTGCTACGGGGCAAACATATATGATTGAAAATTTTAAAATAAAATTTATAATACCAAATATGTCAACGTGTATGAACGGCGTTAGTCCACATTAGCTGAGTGTTAACGGACCGTCATAAATGAGATCAAATTTGTACTACATATTAAATTTACAGGATCCAAAATATTAAAATAAAATTTATAGGATCAAAATTCAAAAAATTAAAAATTTATATGATCAAATATATCCTTCTCCTATTAATTAATTATTTTCATTTCTGAACATCAAGTAGACACTGAAGTGTTTTTTTTTCTTTTTTTGAAGTGGGGACTGGGACCCACGCGAAGTCGCGAATGAGATACTGCCAATTGGAGTATATTTTTTTCTTATATATATTCAACGTGGATACGAGGGTGATTATACAATTAAGGACAAAATGGTGTTCCATTTGTAAAAAGAAAGAACACCAATATTTAACAGTTTAAGAACCAATAAATAATCACGACAAAACAATAATTTGATAACCAATTAAGAAGCAACCAAGTAAATCAAAGAATATATATATATATATATATATTGCAACCAAATAAATCAAACAACATTTAGAGAGAGGGAGATTCTTATCGGTTACAGAGACACGAAGACCGTGGCGGCAACAACGGGAGCGATATATGACGAAAATGCGAGCGAAAAAGAGAGGAGAGAGATGAGAAGAGAGAGAAATATGAACAAGGAAGAAAAGGAATCGTGCGAGGGTTGAAATATGTGATTATTTTATTTTTGATGAAAAATGCATCGATCGCACTGTCACCAAAATTGCGACATCCAATCTCAACAGTCGTAGAATTGTTGCATCTATGACTGCTATTTTTACCGTCGTAAATTATAATTTTTATAGTAGTGATAGTTCTGTGTTTTTATATGCATTTTTATTATATATGAAATTTCACCTAAATACCTATTTTAAGTTATTATGTTTTTGTAAACTTTAAATACAAATCAAATGTGAAATCTCATATGCAATAAAATGAATATAAGAGCATTTAGGTTTTGGGTTTTTCAATATAGCTATAATTAACACTCAACTTTAGGTTTTAGAATTGTTAACTTCGTAAACAAATAAAATTTCAAGTTTTTTTATATGCAATAATATATATAAATAAATAATTTAAATTATAAAATTACAATAATTATAAAATTATGAAAATAATAGAAAATTATAAAATGAAAAATTCATAAAAATGAAAAATTCATGAATTTTTTTTTAAAATTACAAAAAATGATATGAAAATTATTTAAAAGAAAAAATATTACAAAAAAGAAAAAACATACAAAGTAAATAAAAGTTACAAATTTACAAAATAAAGAAACTATAAAGATTCACGTGAAAATAAGTTAAAAATTAAAAAACAAAAAAACAAAACGTAGAAAAAGAATTAAAATATAAAAAAACAAAAGGAGAAAAAACATATGAAAAATTTAAAAATCAATAATAAATTTATAAAACCATTACAACAAATTGATATAATACTAACCCATATTTTAATAGAGAATTTGATCTTTTTGAGGGTCTAAATATGAGTTTAGATGCCCTTAAAAATATCGATTTAAGGGTAGGTAACACGCGGTGAAAAAAATACAGAACCGACATTACGGGCACCAATTTATTGAATATAATACATATCAATTATATATATTATTATTAATTTATAAAATATATAACATATAACATTTTATATTTTATTACATATAAATAAATATTTAGATTTTTATAATATAAATATAATGTTTAAGATTATTATTGATATTTTTTTGCCGACTGTGACTTGCACAGTTGATGGCAACATCTTATAAGTTGCCTAGAGATCTGGGGTTCGAACCCCAGCATGATCCCCTTTGTGTGGATTTTTCACTTTGTGTGGTTTATAATATCATTCCGTGTTTGAAAGTGATCTGGGATGTTTATCCAGTTATGTACTTGATTGTACTCTTAATTCTCATTCTAAAAATGAACTCGCTACATTTGAAAAAAAAAAAAACATATTAGTATTGGTATTTTATAAGTTGATAATTTTTTAAAAGTTTTGAAAGATATTTATAATATTTAAAAGTAATAAAAAAAATAAAGGATATACGTGGGACTATAAATATAATATATGTAATAACAATAAATAATTTAAAAATATTTTTTTATCAATGTGAGACTAAAAATATTTTTCAACGTTTTTTTTATTTTATGAATCAATTCGGCCAGAAATATTTATTCCATAAAAATGATAGAAATATTGGAAATATAGGTGCCAATTTCACTGATGTGGGTGCTAGCTTGGAGTTGGCGCCAATTTAAATAAAAAATCGGCATCTTTAGAGGCATTGTTTCATTGAATTAGGTGTCATGGTGCCCCAAAATAGGAAATTGACGCTTGGTATAGGCCACAATTTTTTCAATAACAGTGAATGCCAGTACCAAGCGCTGATTTTAAATCAACACCTAACACAGGCGCTATAAAAATAATTTTTATCAATGTGGGACTAAAAGTAGTTTTCAACATCTTATTTTTTTAGTTTATGAATTAATTCGGCCAGAAATAGTTATTCCCTAAAAATTATAGAAATTTTGGAAACTAACGGCTATAGAGGCGCCACTTTCACTTATGCAGGCGCTAGCTTGGAGACGGCGTCCGTTTAAATGAAAAATCGGCGCCTTTAGAGGCACCGTTTTCATTCAATTAGGCACCCTGGCGCTCCAAAATGCAAAACTGGCGCTTGGTATAAGAGATGGTTTTCCATAATAGTGTCTGCCAGTACTAAGCGCCAATTTCAAATCGGCACCTGATACCCGCCTATAAATTTATGCAACTTTTTTATAAAAAAAATTGTTGTGAGGAAAAAAGGAAAACATGTGAAAATAGTTAAAATAAAAAAAGTTAAAGATTGCAATGAAAATATCTTATAAAAATATTTTAACATTTTATATAACAAAAAAACACGAAAGAAATAAAAAAAAATAGAAAACAAAAAAATAATTATAAAAAAAGAAATTCAAAATTCAAACTATTTTTAGAAAAATTAATTTTTTAAAAAAAAGCCTCCTCTCGAGAACCACCTTTGAAGAGAGGAGAGGAGGTTGCTACCTCCTACTCACGAGGAGAAGGCCTAGTAGTAGGTTACTCGTCTCAGTTTCCTTCTAAGGTCTTGTTTGTTTTATGGTAGAATATGATTTATTATGATATGATATTATTTAATTTTATATTTGGGAAGACTTCTAATAAATGATCATGATATGATATGAATGTATGATAATCTCATGGTTTGAAAATCATAAATTTTGGCCAAGTTTTTAAATCATGGATTTGATGATTTCTCATTATTTCATGAAATTTTATTTCTAAAATACTGTCAATCAAAATTTATGGTTCCTCTTATGCCCTTTATATACCTATATCATATTAGACTTTTAATTATCATTCTTGATTGGCTTAGCCAAGACTTTGATCTTCTCCATAGCTAGTGTCATTTAACCATACTATATCATACCACACCATACCATATCATCCTTCCAAACAAGATAATTTTTATAATACCATATAATATAATATCATATCATACTATATATTACTAAATCATATTTTACATCATCCAAACAAGACCTAAGGAGGGCAGAGTACAAAGAGGAGGAGGCATCCTTCTCCCTCTTAATTAGTCTCATTTGCTTTCTTCTCTTACTCCTAATGGGTAAAAAAAAATACTTCAAGAGATTATTTTTTTGGTACAATTAATTGATAGTAATTAGATCATTGTTACTAAATAATTTAGACATAGCAAATATTATACATCATTTAACAATTATTATTGAAAACTCTAAAAATAATAATTATAAATATATATATATATATACAAAAAAGTGGGCAAAAGTTATCATTAGTGATGGCTTCGCAACACCTAATTAAATAGCCGTCTCAAAATGCAATACTAGTGACATTGATGATTTATTGTAAAATTGTTGCTAGATACAGTTGGGGGAGGATAGTACATAAATGAAAATAAAAAAGAAAGTTGTTGCTAATTTGGAACGAACATTTTTAGTTCTCGTAGATAATAAATTTTAGTCATCAATATGGTATATAACGACATCTGCAATACGGTAACATTACATAAAGTGTGTTACTTTCTCTCAAACTTTCATATTGTTGTGGCTTATCAATTTATAATTACTTTATAATTAGATCAATTTTTTATATCTTTCAAATCTTTACAAATTGGTACTATCACTTTTCAGTACCATCACATTGCAAATCATCTCAACACGAAAAGCATTATATGCAGTTTTATTGTATTATAACTATTTTCACTAACATACAAAGTGGTCAATCCTTGTGCTAATGAACATGCAATATCTAGTCGTCCCATTGACCCATTCAAAGCCGAGACAACATTATTTGAGCACCATGCTGAGGTTGAAGAGTGAGAACAGTGTAGGGAGCATGAGCGTAGGATGGTGGGAGCTCAAATGAGAAACGCTGAAGAATCATACATAGTGCCATCTTGGCTTCCAGCATTGCAAAGTTTTGCCCTATGCAAATTCGTGGTCCGTATCCAAATGGGAAGAAAACATTCTTGTGTTTTGATGCATTCGAAACCCCTCCTGCAAATCTCTCCGGATTAAACTCGGAGGCATCCTTGCCCCACAAATCTGGATGGTGATGAATGAATACAATAGGAAATGCAATCAGTACACCAGATGGATACACTACATCCCCAAGTTTCACTGTCTTGTGTGTCTGCCTCTGGATGGAATTAGTCGCAGGTGGGTACAACCTTAGAACCTCATGCAGAATCATTGTCACCTGCCGCATTCATCTTAATTAATTAGATATATACAAAAACATATGTATAATTAATAGAGAGTGACAATAATACATATAATACTTACAATCCTTAGGTGGCTGAAGCTATCAAAGTCTGGAATCTTGTTCTTTCCAAAGGCAGCAAGGACCTCTTCTCTAGCTCTATCTTGCCAGTTCGGGTGCATGCTCAGGAGAACCAATGTCCATGTGAGCAATACAGATGTTGTCTCTTGCCCTGCAAAGTAGAACAGTTTGCATTCTTCCATCACTTCTTCGGTGGTCAACCCGGTGTTCTTGTTCCCATGTTCCTGGGAGTGCTTCATGTTCGACTCCATCAACAGGCCTAGCAGATCATTATTGTTTGCTTTGCCTGCTTTCATATCTTCTTCTCTGGTTTTTATTATGCTTCCTAGAATCGCTCGGATTTCTTTGTCGATTCTTTTTATTCTTTTATTCATTGCAGTGGGAAGAAACCTGCATACAGTGGTCACCATAACACAGTTAGCTATATGTATCACAAATTATTTATTTAAGGAGTAAATAAAATGACAGAATAAGGAAATTTATTGGAAGTCCGACTTGTATCCAGGGACTAATAGAGTATGGGAAGTCTCAACGATGATCTGAGCCTGCTGAGTTTGAAGCTGGAAAATTCGTCTCCCATCTTCGTATCTGCTGCCAAAAGCAGCTCGTGAAATGACATTTCCAGTGAAGGCTTGGAGATCAGGCCAAACATCAATCTCAGAACACCCATCCGTCCCCACCATGCCTTCCCATCTATCCATGAGTTCGCTGCAACAAGAAGAGAAAGCCGGCAACATTCCCTGCAAACGAAGAAATTGGAAAATAATTCACCATAATTTGAATTATTTTTATTTTTGGAAGGATCAAGCCAGAGAATGGAAGCACCTTCAACTTTTCCATGTGGAAAGCAGGGTTGAGAATCTTCCTATGTTTGACCCACTTCTCTCCATCGTATCCAACTACTCCTCGTAGAAAGAAATTAAACAGAGGGTTCGGGGTTGCCCTTTCGAAGTTGGTGTACCTGGTCAATGCCTCCTTGGCCAGTTCATGATCCATGATTACCACGCGAGGCACAGGCCCGAACCAAGTAAATGATATTTTACCTGCAGCATGCATGAGTCCAGACACAGCAACGATATGAATTCTTGCATGTTTGGAATTAGGAAGGAATTGCAGAAGAGGTGCGCGGAAATTGAATTAAGTGCGTGCCGTATTCGAGCATGGCGCGGTGCAAGAGAGGCTGAATGCGAGGGAGGATGTCGTGGGAGAAAGGCATGGGCTTGGCGTGCGCTTCCCTGAGGAGGCGGGCGTTCAGTTTGAGGTCGCCGTAGGGGAGGCGGAAAGGGGTGCCCTTGATGCCCTGCGCCCGGAGCGTGCGCTCCAGCCGCCGCGGCGTCCGCCATGCCCAGTTGAGCGTCCTCACCGCCCACACCACCGCGAGCAGCAGCGGAAGCACCGCAACCAGTCCCCATGCAGAGCTCCACGCCGCCACCATGTCTGCTTGCTGGAGCCTGGAGGAGATAATGATATCTGCCATTGCTGGATATCATTTTTGTGATAATTTCAAACAGGATGAGTCAATCATACGGTGGAAATTGATTGCTCAAAGTCACAGATCTCTCTGATCCATCATTGGGGTAGTAATTTTTAATATTCAAATTAAATATCGATGTCTCTATTGTTGGAGTTGATATCAAGAATTCTGATCAAAATTTTCTTCTCTTCTGTGTGGAATTAAATCATTGATTAACAAAATATTATTTAACTTTACTTTAAATTAATTTATCTAAATCTTATTAACAAAATTTGATTAGACTGAAAAATTGACCAAAAAAATTAACACCGGACACTACAACATAATTAACCTATAAAAATATAAAATTAAAGATAAATTATATTTTCACTTCTAAATTTTAATATTTAGAGATTAATAGACATAAAATTTATTCCTAATTAGTCTCTAAAAATTTATAAAAACAATAATAATAGAATCACTTAATTAATTTGACTCTAAACTATAGAAATATTATTTAATTGATTTGACTCTAAAATTATTTTTAGATATTAATTAGAAATAAATTGCATATTTATTAGTCTTTAAATTTAAAAATTTAATTTATTTTTAATTATGTGTTTTTATAGGTCAATTTATCAGTGAAATAACTCATGAATGGTGTTGATTTTTTAAGTAAAATTAAGATTGTCCATTTAGAAGCCTTTTTATTATTATTATTATTATTATTTCTAATTAAAGTGATCTAAAGGAACCTTCACAGTGTCAATGCACGCAGTGGGTGGTCCTTCTGGGCCGTTCTGCTGTACCGTCCTCGTCTGAATATTTATGCTGTTGATGCATTTGACTCAAAAAAAAAAAAATCTTGTCTATTGATGCATTTGACACCCCTTCTGCAAATCTCTCTGGATTAAACTCATGAATCTAGATTTATGCTAGAAATTTTTTGAGTGGGACTGGGCCAAGCCCAATGAAAGTTAGAATGCAAGGAAATGGTGATCTGGACAACAGAGTCCCTGGCAAAATAAAAATTAATTAAAACAAACTATTCAATGGAAAATCTCCAAGTAAAAGAGGGGGATCAAAATCGTACTATCAAAGAAAAACAAGTACTTTTTAAAATTGAGGCTTTCAATTTAGGGATGCTGGGTGAAAAATATATGAAGAAAAATGATTCAGCTTTTTTCTTCAAAAGATTATAAAGGATAAAATGATCTATGTATGAATAAAATTTTAACTATGGGCGATATCAATATTTCCATCATCTCAATAGTTATTCAAGATCAGTCCCTAAAAAATAATCTTAGAACATTTAGAAGATAATAGCCTAACCAAAGAAGCATCACTATATACCAAAAACTCGGCTACTTGAAGGCTTGCTATAAATTACTGCAATATACCATTATGTATAACCTAATAGTCCTCAACTTGAAGCAATACATCTTCAAACTACGAAACAAGGCATACCATAGAGGTTGAACTTTTAGAAAACCAAAGCAAGAAAGATGCCGTACGAGATTATAGTTAACTTCATGTGGATACATATCATACACATGAAGCATGAAGAAAGAGAGGCGATTCAGAGCCTCCGCAACCTTATTGGAGCACCATGCTGTGGTTGAAGAGTTATGACAGTATATGGAGCATGAGCATATGATGGTGAGAGCTCGAAGGAGAATCGCTGAAGAATCACGCATAGTGCAATCTTAGCTTCCACCAATGCAAAGCTTTGGCCGATGCATATCCGAGGGCCGCTGCCAAATGGGAAGAATGCAACCTGATCATTCTTGGATGCCTTTGATATCCCCTCAGCAAATCTCTCTGGTTTGAACTCGTTGACATCTGCTCCCCACAAGTCCGGATCATGGTGAATTAAGATTATAGGCATTACGAGTGCCACTCCCGGTGGATAAACTACATTACCCAGTTTCATGGTCTTGTATGTCTGCCTCAGGAGGAAAATAGCTGGCGGGTATAGCCTGAGGACCTCATAGAGAATCATTGTCACCTGCCAAATTGTTTTTAACACAGTGATTAGATCTGTATCTTTTCTGGTTGCTTCGGATGTAAAGATGACAAGCATAACATGTTCTGTAAGATCTCTTCCATTTCTCAGTAAATATATATTATTAGAAACTTGGGAGATCTTAGGATTATGTAAGGCTACTCCCTTTCAAGCGGCAAGTAAGTTACTTGAGTTAATGGAATCTTAAGTATTTTGATTGAGGAATTTGAAGGGGGAAAAAGAAAAAGAGAGGGGAGTACTCCATCTCATCTACCCACTTCTGCCTACTCTGCAACGATGTCCAGAAAACCTTCATCTCTCCATCTCTCCTTTTCCAGTACAGCACTCTAGTTTTCTTGCTAGAGAAGCTAATTCTGTCGCTGGCCAATTACTAGTAGAAATGGAGTTTCTTAAGGTAAATGATTGATTTGTATTTGCTAGAAATTTTGTGTAGTTTCAAGGTTTGCTTACAGATCATTACTTTGCTAGTCTGTGTGACCTCATAGCAGGCATTACAGAAAAGAGACGGATGCAGGAACAGAATTAATAATTCCTCTAGAGAGGAGCATGAACACCGAGGTGCAAGTTAATTTAGCTTAAAAGGATAGCTATTTCGAGTCTGAAACCGAAATGGACATGCCTTGTTATTTCAGTAAAACAAGGAATTTTGAAGCATTCGAGGGAGTGAACATTAATTATTCTCTTGCTGATCTCAAAGTAGGGGAACAAGAAAGGGCAACAAGACAAATCAGAGAATTTAATTATTAATATTTAACTCCTTAGTTCATTGTTAAAATAAATATAGGATTTGAAAAATAAATAAACATAATATATAAAGAACGAAAAAATCTTACTGTCTTTAAGTGGTTCAGTCCATCAAAGTCTGGCCTGTTCTTGCCAAATAATCGTAGAACCTCTTCTCTGGCCCTATCTTGCCAGCTCGGATACATGCTCAAGAGAACCATTGTCCATGTTAGCAACACAGATGTGGTCTCTTGTCCTGCAAAGTAGAATAGCTTGCATTCTTCCACCACTTCTTCTATCGTCATCCCTGCATTCTTGTTTCCATTTTCTTGTACTTGTTTGATATTAGACTCCATCAACAAGCCCAACAGGTCATTATTGCATGGTTTACCCATCTTCATAGCCTCTTCTCTCTTCTTGATTATGCCCCTTATAATTGTCCGAACCTCTCTATCAATGGCTTTTATTCTATTGTTCGTCCGGGTGGGAAGAAACCTGTATGATTGGCAACAATTAGTTAGCATACTGCATACCCCAGAATTAAGTTAAGAGTTGATTTATTGCAAGACTGCAACATTGTCTTACTCGTCAAAAATCTTCCTTCCATCTTGAACAAGAAATAAACTCACCTGTAACCTGGGATATATAAATTTCGGGCAGATTGAATGAGGAGTAAAGCTTGTTCGTCCTGAAGTTGGAAAATTCTCCTTCCTTGTTCATAATTGCTGCCAAAAGCACTGCGTGAAATGACATCTCCAGTGAAACTCTGAAACTCTGGCCAAACGTCGAGCTCATAACATGTATCAGAACCCACCATCTTCTCCCATCTGCAAACCAAATCATCACAACAAGCAGAAAATGCCGGCAGCATGCTCTGTAGAAGGAAGAGAAAGAAATATCAAACGAGGGATCATTTCAACGAACATATACTACTTGAACTTGAAAAGGGGCAATTAGTTCACGAGTGAATTGGCTAGAATTGAAATATAAAGCCATGAATCAATGAATTAATCACCTTTAACTTCTCCACATGGAAAGCAGGATTCAGAATCCTCCGGTGTTTGGCCCACTTGTCTCCTTCATATGTTACCAGTCCTCCAATAAAGAAGCGCCAGAGAGAGTTTACCCTCGTCTTGCCATAGTGACCAAACTTGTTGGAGAGAACTTCTCTGACTTGATCAATATCGAAAATGGTAAGTCTAGGTTGTGGTCCAAGCCAAGTGAACGATAGCTTGCCTGCATCCACAACGAAATGCCATTAACTAAATTATATACTCACTTGGGCATTTTCACGAACAGTAGCCGGGCGAGAGCACTTTACCATATTCCTCCACAGCACGGTGCTGCAGAGGAAAAACTCGAGGAGCGATGTCATGGGAGAGCGGCATGGGCTTGGAGCGCGCCGCGCGGAGGAGCCGCACGTTCTCCGCGACGTCGCCGCGGAGGAAGCTATAGGGAGTGCCCTTGATCCCCTGCGCTCGGAGCGCGCGATCCAGCCGCCGCGGCGTCCACCACGCCCAGTGCAGCAACTGCACCGCCCACGCCACAAGTAGCAGAGCGCTCGCGCCATATCCCAAGCACCACAACATGTCCGCGGTGACCTGCCATCCCATGTCGACGTCTCTAATTAACTAGAATTGCAGAGGATTGCGTTGGGATTCGGGCAATTACAGAGGAATATTTTGGTGTCTTCTTTATTTTCTAACCGAATAGTAAATGAGCGAGTTGTAATCGAAGATTTCTTAATACCGTAGATTATTTCAAGGAGGAGGTGAATGGTTTTCGAATTGGCCACTGCATCAATGGAATCACCACAAAATATTAGGGAATCTCCAATGGTTTCAACGGTTGGACGACATCTACTATGATTTCCTCGGATAAGTCTTCTGGGGAGGTCCATTACTAAAACAAATAGTGAGAGAGATCATCGACACTTGTCCGTTACTAGTGTATTTAGTAGGACTGCTGTGCGTGTACGTGGTGACTACACTTGTCAATTAATTTCAAATTGATTTAAGAGCATAAAGACAAAAAAACAACTTTAATAATTATTAATTATTAAATTTATTTATATAATCTTTGATTATAATTGTTTAATATATGTGCATAAAAGACAAAAAAACATTACCAAATGGTTTTTTTTTATTTGAATAAAAAATACTTAGCAAAATAATAAGTTTTGAATAACTAATTAAAATTAAAGTAAATTTGCACATCACAGTGCATTGCGGGGATAAACAACTTTAACAAAATTGATAGAATAAAAGTCGGATACATTTTTATATGATTTTTTATCTCATATATTTGACCTATTAAAAATTCTAATTCTCATGTTTTTAAACTTGAAAAGTTAATTAAATTAAGCAAATGAAATTTTATTTCAATGCTTTTGATTGATTTTTAAAAAATTGTAATATTAGCCTGCACTGAAAATATTAGTCACTAAATAAATATCAAATTTTTTGAGAAATTCAATTTGAGTAGCACAGTTAATGATAATATCGTGTATGTTTTTTAAAAAAGTCTGAGATTTAAACCCTAGTATAATCTATTTTTGCTAAAAAAAAAGAAGTTGAGATCAAAGACTTTCGTACACATGAATTTGATGGTCAAATAGATCAAGTCTAGATTTATTAGAGTCATTACAACTAATAGGAGATTATAATTAACTTCATGAAGATACATAGGCTTAGCCTGGCGTAGTGGATGCAGCAGGCGGCACAGGCGACCAGAGGCTGTCCGGGACGAGCTGGAGAGCCCGAATGGCAGTCAGGCATCGTCCTCGTTCGGGAGGAAGGTATCCAAATCCATATCGGTGGGGTGCGAAAGCCGGAGCTTCTCGAGCGACTTCCTCGAGTGCATCTCCATCGGGTTTGCCCGGCGACTGCACCCTCCGCCGAGTCGAGTCCCACCACTAAGCCAAGTCCAAGATCGCGCTGCACCTCGACTCCGACGTGGCGATCCGCAGCGGCCAACGATGAAGGAACGGGTCAAGTTCTGCAAAACACACGCCGATGTTTCCTTTGTGAGCTTATTTTGTTACCTTTCTTGTCTATTGTGTCTATTATTACTCGATCACTAGAATTCATCCACCACCTATTTCTTCTGCTTCTTCTTTCCGCTAATGATTGCATTGCAAATTTGTTGGTCATTTGGGCGCAAATGTTGCTAGAGCGAGTGAGATGATGATTCAATCTCTCTTTTTGATTTGGCTTCAATTTTTTTTTTCAAAATCTGATTTGTTTTCCTACTTTTATTAGCTTCCCTCTTGATTGATTCTCTCTTGTTTTCCTTCTTCTCAGTTGCCATGTGCGGCATGAATGCAAAGCTCAAAAAAGTTGCATGATTTCCTCAAACTTTTCAATTAAGTTTACTACGCTGGTGCACGAAGAAAGGGCGGAGGGAAGATGAGGGGCAGCAAACGAGGTGCCCTTTGGATTCCTCGAATACCTTCCTCGTCACATTCGTTCTGCTCTGCACGATCAGAGTGTCGCAGTGAGCGACCTTGGTGCGGAGCTCCTCGTGCGTGAGTCTGTACGAGCGGTCCACGTTGGCGGACTTCCGGAGCAACGCCCAACCCCGCCTCCTCGGGGACGGAGCCGTGGGGGATGGCTCTGCTTTGACGGCGAAGTTAACCACACTAACCTTTGCTCTTTCGCAGGTCCACCTGCAATGCAAGGCTCTCTCTCGAGAGAGAGAGATGAGACCTCGTTAAAAAGTAAAGCAATATATATAATGGAGGTACATACAGTTGGTAGACGGCAGCCTATAATGAGAATTAATGCGTAAGTTTTTTTTATATCATTTTCGTCTAATAATCCTATTAAAAAATATTTTTATCTACCAATATATTTAGGAAAACTAAAAAAAAAAATTATGAATAAAAATCAAATCTAATATAAATCTAATGTAACAAATTGAAACAAATTAGAAAATAAAAAATCTAAATTATTTTAAACTATATAAATTTATTTGATTTTGAAATATTATTAAAACAAGCTCAAAAAATAAAATTTTAAAAACTCAAAAACTAATTAAAAAATAATTCAATATATAAAAAATTATTTTATTTGATTTTGAAATATTATTTAAAACAGAATCAATAAATGAAATATCAAAAACTCATAAAATAATAATATAATAATATAATTATTATTAGAAATATATTTATTATTTATTCAAAATAATAATAAATCTAAAATTAAAAATATCAAAAATAGGCTAATACAAAATGACCGAGAGACATGTGAAATTAGGGATGGCACTGGGGCGGGTTTGGGACGGCGAAGCCAATCCTATCCCAAACCCATTAAGAAAATCTAATCCTAAACCCGTCCCAAACCCGTTAGTATTTTGAAGGGTAATTCTCAAACTCATCCCACTAATTTAACAGGTACCCACTGGGAACTCGTTTTTTGCTCGTTAACAAATTATATATATATATTTACAATTTACATACCTATCACAACATTTAAACATAAATCATATAAATAGTAAGCTAATTTAAACAATGAAATTAATTATCTAAACTAGTATCAATGGCTATCAAGAGCTAGTAAAGACTATCAATTATCTGAAGAAAAAATAACTTCTTTCATACAAAGAATCAATAGGAGCATGCGGTAGGTAAGAATTAGAAAACAAGCAAGAAAAATAACTTTTTTCATGCATGCAAAAATCAACAGTAAAAAATTGCAGGCGACAGGTAAGAAAAAAGTAAAAAAAAATAGAAAAAATCCAAGAATCAGATCAAAGGGCGTCCGGCGTCCGCGTCGCAGCTTCACGAGAAATAGATTGCGGCGTTGGGTCCATCGGGAGAAGCAATCGCCGGAGCAGATCGTGGCGTTGGGTCTGTCGGGAGAAGTAGATCAAGGCGGCCGACTGCTGTTGAGAGGCGTCAAAGAAGTACATCGATTGACGATCGGCTCTGTTAAGAGGCGATCGACTGTTGTTGAGAGGCGTCGAGATTGAGCGGCGGTCACGAGAGAAGCGATCGCGTGATTGAGGAGCGGCAAGAGGGCGATCTAGCGAAAGGAGGGGCAGCAAGGCGGCGAGCGGGCGCGAGGGCATGCAGTCGGGCAGATGGCTGAGGCAGTGAGGCGTTGGGTGAATCGGGTGAGTTTAGTACGTACAAAACTAAAGATTAGGGTATAGGTTAAAAATTAAAATAATGTATTATTAATTTATTTATATTATATAATGGGTTAGGAATTAGGATATAAGTAAAAGGACATAATTATCTCTATATAAATATATATTAGATCATATGAAGAGTATTTAAGTAATTTTACCTTTAACGGATTTGAGACAGAATTTAGACTAAAATCTTGGGCTCGTCCCAAATCCTACAGGGGTTTTTATCTCAAAATCTTTTACTCGTCCCACGATCCAACGGGCAAAACCCGCTAACGACCTATGATGGTCTGGGATGAATAAATACTCATTTATACAAACTCATTATCATCCCTACGTGAAATAAAGAAGAAACATGAGATAGATAAAGCAGAGAGATTATGAAATATATAAAAATATAAAAATTAAGAAAAAATCTCATTTATCATGTCAACAAAGTTGGATGGTGAATAATAAATATGTTACATGACATGCTAAAATATAAAAATATGTCAACTTATCAAAATATTTTTTTATATAAATATAAAGATATGTCAACGCATACAAATATTTTTTATGTATAAAAATTATATATATATATATATATATATATATATATATATATATATATATATATATATATATCAACGTGCCTATAAAAATAAATATTATATATATAAAATAAAAGCAAATCTCAATCTTGATTAAAATGTGTAGGAGGGGGCCATGAAATGCGTACCTGACATGACATTGATTAATCGACCGAATATATGAGATTATATTAACACTGCGTTTGATCGAGGATTTCGAAGGATTTCCAAAGGTTTTGAAAGAATTTAAAATATTTTGTTTAGATAATTTTTAAAAAAAAAATGGAGGAATTTCAAATTCTTCCAAACTCCTCCTAAAAAAAATTTCAAATTTCTTCAAAACGAAATATTTTAAAAGAATTTACAAAGTTAATAAATTAAAAATAATTAATTTAAAAAAATATTATTATAAATAAGAGTACAGTGATCTATCAAATCACTTCAAACTTCTTCAAATTTTTTATGAAGTTTAACTGAACAATGTTTTTAAAAAAAATTCAAAAACTTTTAAATCTTTCTATCTTCAAAATCTTTTAAAAAAAGACATACATAGTAAAGACTGTGCACCTAAAAGAAAGAAAAATAAATTTTTAATCATTTAAGTATAAAAGTAAAAAATCACAAAATAGAAAATATATTGATACTTAATCCAATGAATTACCCAAATCTTGAGAAATACATCTAAAAAGAATGTGTTGATATTTATTGTTGAAGTACTAAAGAACGTGGGAATATTGTGGGGGCATCGAGCTGCAAATTAGGTTCGTGGGCGTTTTGGGCTGCAACCTAATTAGCAGCCCTCTAAACTTAAATATTGTAATTAACTTAATTGCTATTAACAAACAATATAATTATCCAATTGGGTCTTCTAACAGATAAACCGGATCCAATCTATAATGGAGAAACAAATTATCCTCAATTAAATTAAGCATCATTTGCATGAATTCTAAGCATCATTATTTGCATCCGTGACTGCTAAGTATTCTAATTAGATTGTCCTGCCACGAAGAAAACTCATACGCATGACTTAATTTATTAATTGCATTGATTAGGAACCACTAATTAAGTGAGGCATGTAGGTCCACATTCTATATAATTATTCAACAACTTTAATCAAAATTCAAGAGCAAATTGCCCGCTTTATTTGACTTTTTAATCAAAATAAAGTAGAAAAAGTTGCAGAAAGAGAGTACATTTGGGGGAAAAAGAAAAAGGTACAAGGCGAAGACTTGACTTCTTAAGAGTTAAGAGCCCTGAAAGAGAATGCGCCAAGACTCAGGTTAGCACTTAGGAAGGCACATGACAACACAACCCTAGGGTTTAGCTGTGGCCTCAGCCTCATCTAAAAAGCGATAACTTTGGCCAGGAACTCCGAACCTCTGCTGTTGTTGGCTTTTTCTAGTTCCAGTCTCCTCTTCTCCGCCCCCTGGTGCTGCGCCTCGGCTGCAGAGCTCTTACTCCACGAGTTCCTTCACAATTCACCTTAAAGTTTGGATCTTGAGCTCGTTCTCGTCGTCCTCGATCGATTCTGGTTCCTGACCTGGCCTTCGTTGTATCGCGGTTTGAATTGTTTCTTGATTTCGTATTCCTCTAGTTTAGCGTGTCACCGCCGTTCTTTTGCCCTGTTTGATCTTGTTTTGTTGTTTGATTATTTCAATCATCTATGCTTTGTGATTCAAAATCCACTCTTTTTTCTCTATCTGGAGATGTAGATGCACAAATAATGATTGGTTATTTTTTTTACCTTTGACGCTTGATCAATTGGGACAAATAGGCTTGGTTTATCATCGAATTATGTGCCGTTGATTTGGCTGAAGTTGAAATCTTGCTTATCTTCGTGATTTGAGTAAAGCTTTCCCTTTTCTTTCTCTGGTCGCGTGTTAATTTCCCATTAGCTCGTGCTTCTGATCTCTATGGTGCTATGCCTGTTTCTTCTCTGTTCTTCTATGAAATTTTGTGGCGTGGGAATATTGGCTTATGTTTACTGATGGCTCGTTTTTATACTTTGATTGCTTGCTAGGATTATCGACAAGAGTAAGATTGAACAGCATGCCGTGGGTGTCGTCCTTCTCAATTCTTCACGGAAGCAATAAGAAGCGTGTTTGCCTGGTTGTCTTTTTCCGAGTCATCGTGTAAGTATCTATATGTTTCCTTTTATCATTTCTTTGTGGAAGAGTATGAGAGTGAAGATTCGATCACCATCTTTATTCTTTTATCTACAATTATTTCAAACGTTGTGTAGCTATTGTTAAATGTTCTCTAGCTGTGTTTTAATGCGCACGTGTATGCAGGTGACGGACGTATAAAGGAAACTTGTTCGCTTTATGGTTTGTGGGGTTCGAATAGGTGAGAATGTACATTGAGTCCGATTTAAAGAGGTACCGCATTGTAGAGGAAGTTGGAGAAATCATAATGAATGTTAGAATCATTGCCTTCTACCAATTGATGCAAATTTGTCAGGTGATTCCCTGTTTTTTCATGCTCCTTTTGGCGTTGGTCACACTTACCTATGTGTGCTTTTGAAATTATCCTACTGCGTCTGTCTTTTTCATAAAATGTTGTTATCTTTCAATTCATTTTAGTAGATATCTTCTTCATTCTTAATTCCTTAAAAGGATTTACTATCTTTGTATATTTGCTTCCCCTTCCCTTTACCTTGGTTCCATAGTTCTTGATTCTTTTTTCTTAATTCGTATGAAGCTTGCTCTTTAACAATAGTAGACAATGAAATTAGTCAATATATAATGTGAGGTATCCACATTCATTGCTTTTTTTTTCATTTCACAACATGATTGTTTTTTGCTTTTACTGCTGAGGTGTATATAATTGCATGCTTTCTTGTCAGATTATAGTTTGCCAAAAGTTCTTAATTAGAAATCACTACCCTCAAAGTTTTCTTTGATTTGATCAATGTTTTTGTCTCGGTGTACGTAGAATGCTTTTGTCTTGGATTATTTACAAATTCCTGTATTGTTCCACCTTTATGAGCTGTTCATAAGTTTTATTTCCTGCAGTTCTATCTCTTATGTATTAAAATTCTTTGTGTCTCCTCTGAAATGACAGGCTGAGTACTTCCGGCAGTTGCTTAAGCCTGTAACGTAGTTCTTGTTTAAGTTGAGCTATAGTACCTTTAACAACTGGCTTATTACTTCACCCATTTGGTCTGCCATAAGAAAACTGACTGAAGAAACAAGCTAAGAAAGTTACCAAATTCATGATGGATATATTGTCACTACATGATCTTTTCTAAAGCGATAGTCTTGTAATTTATTTGGAAGCATACGATAGCTTCTTAAACAAGATTGGAGAGACCTAAAATTTTGCCTGCTGAAGACCAGCAAAGCGCCTCTGTATCCCCATTGCAGCAGTGAAGGATCCCAATATCTATTGTGACCTATGCACAGAGACTCAAGATATATTTCTGGAAATGTGCCGCCCACTCCTCCATACGAAGTGGGTGGCTACAACTATAATGTGCCTTTGGGTGGGCATTATAGCACCGGTGTTCCTGCTGCAACTACCTTTGATGCTGTTCTCACAGGAAGAAAGTATGGAATTCCTGGCTCGCATAGTGGGATCCAGTTTCAACCCTCTGAAACCTGCCCGAAGAATTTTTTTGTTTTTGGCCAGACAGAAAATGCAAATGGGATCATGTTTCACCCTACTGTTGAACACAAGTTTGCTTCCTCAAACCTCCATAATTATGCTGCTGGAGGTGAAGAATATGGCAGAAGCACTGTTCCAAATACTGATATCAAACAAAAAAGCTCCTCATCTTTTAAAGAAGACACTGAAGATATTAATGCATTGCTAAGTTCGGAAGAGGAAAATGATGAAGATGATGATGTGGTCAGCACTGGGAGGACTCCTGAAAATAATTGGGAAGGATATTCCCCTAACTTATCTTGCTTGATGGAGGATCTGGGATGTCATACATTAGGAGATGCTTCCTCGCACAAGTCAACTTCTCATAGAGATGACAGAAACAGGGAAGGAATAAAGAAGTTGATTGAAGCTCTTAGGAGCATCATACCCGGAGGAGATCAGCTGGACACAACTGCCGTCCTCGATGAGGCCGTTAGGTATCTGAAATCGCTTAAGGTGGAAGCTGAGAAACTTGGAATACAGAATCTTGATGACTGAAAGCATTTAGAAACGTGGTGGTCCCAATTCCACTGCAAGAGAATAAAAGGAGCATTGTGTTAAAGTCTCACCGGAGTTGTTATTCTTATTATCATTATATTTCATATGCTGCTCAAAGTAAAGGGTTATCCTTTTACTTTGTCGGTAGGCCTTTGTTGTTCACTATGATGTTAGGATCTTTATGTGTGAGGTTTGGATTCTCAGAGGTGCCTTTTTGTCTCCCTCCTTTTGTATGTAAATGGTGGGGAAAAGGAGGGTGTTGTCTGATGTTATTATTGTTGTCAAAGACTTTGTGATGTCTGGTCGTAGCACTCTCTATGTCAATAAAGTCATTTCCTTCTTTTAGTGCGCATCTTTTTTTTCTCCATGTTATACGCACCGCACCTTCTTTTGAGAAACTTATATCTTAGTCTTGTTACGATGACAATCAGAGTGTACCTTTTCTTTTTCTTGCATACATACTGCTCGTAGATCAGCAAACTTTACTCTTTGTTTCATTCTTTATGCTATTCCAAGGGCTCTAGAGCAGGAGGAAAGTAAGTTGGTGCCGACAGTGCCCTTCTTGCGGAAGCCTTTGATGTCTGCTATGCGGCCTGATTGCACTCTAGTAGTGACTTAAATTTCATTTTTTTCTCTTCTGTTGCTTTCTCCAGTCTTAATGAATAATTAAGATTTAACTTTTAGGTGATGTCGAAAGAGGAGCACTATCATGAACTATCATGATTAGCATACGCAGGTATCTTAAGTTATGCTTAATTAGTCTGCAGATGTTGGTAGGATATCGATGATGTTGGTAGGAGATATTTTGTTTCTTGTTTTAGCTCCTCAAAGATTTTTCTATTCCACGCAAATGTAATGATGAGTTCAATATGTTGAAGTAGTTTTCTATCCGGTCCTAGCACTCAACAATGTCTTACTTTGCGAGTGCTGCCTGTGTCAGCAGACACAAATCCAACCTCATGAAGTGTCAATATATCTATTTGTTTATTTGAGCACTCAAATAAATGCAGACTCGATCTTTGCCAGCAGTTGAAATAATGCATGGCTGCCTTTTATTACAATTGAAATATCTTTAGTAATAGTTGTATTTATAATGTAGCTCCAATTGTTTTTATAATACTTTTTATATGATAACTATAAAGCTCTCATAGGATTCCTCTTTCAATGAGAGAAAGAAAAATAATTAGGGATGAAAGTAATTTCTGATCTATCTGAAATTGCTCCGAGATTCTTAGCTTTAGTATTCGGTACTAGATCATCAAAATCAGAAAATTAATTAAGTTTAAGGGTAATGAGAAAACAAATAAGGCATGTAGTAAACTATTTTTTTTCCAAATTATCTAAGTTCCATACATTTGGCTTATGCATATGGCAATTAAGCTCCTCTACCGAGCGGGATGGCTCACCTTGATAAGTAGCACCCTCACGAGCTCGGTTGCTTACCTCCTTTCTGTCTTCCGTGCCCTGGAGTGGGTCATTGCAAAAATTGACCGCCGAAGACGTGAATTTTTTTGGGTTGGTCCAATGCGACATCTTCCCATGGCAAATGCTTGGTGGCTTGGAAGTATATTACTTGTCCCAAGCGTGATGGTGGCATTGGTATTCTTGATCTAAGGACGCATAATTTATCCAGACTTGATGGATGGCTATGGAAGGTAATTCAGAAACGCAGCTTGTTTTGGGTTCGATTTATGGAACAATTATATGACGATTTTCGCGGTTGGAGTTCCTCGGCATTTTTTAGGCGAGCATCCCCAATTTGAAAGGATATCAGCATGTTATTTGATTTTTTCCCTTCTTGTCTCTCATTCAATGTTGGTAATGGTGTGATGATTAAATTTTGGACTGATAAATGTATTGCTGGGGCATGTCTTGCTGACAAATACCCATCTTTATTTCTCCTCTCAAATCAGAAATTGGCTTTCATCTCTGAACTGAAAAATCTCAATGCCGATGGTTCTTTTCGAGGCTGGAACATCTCTTTTTCCACTTTGGTTGATGGTGTCAGCCTTGATTCTCTAGCTAGGGATATTGCCGGCGTCCAACTTGCTACCGGCCCTAACACTATAAGCTGGAAATTTGCTTCAGATGGTATTTTCTCTACCAGCAACCTCTATAGCTTGCTCTGTTTTAGAGGTGTTTGGGATGGCTTCTACGGGATGACTTGGCTTAAGCATCTAGCACCTAAGATTTCTCTGTTCGGATAGCTTTGGTTCAAACGGAGGTTGCTCACTAGAGATCGTTTAGTCCGTTGGGGAGTTACTAATGATGATTCTTGCCTTCTTTGTGGTAATGCTAGGGAGACTCATCGACATTTATTCTGTGCTTGCTCTTATGCGGTAGCCGGTTGGAAACTTTTTCTTTCTCTTGTGGGACATTATTTTGTGACACTTTGTGCTCTTTCTCCTAATAGGCGACTCACTCGCTCCCGTAAACTGCGAGTAAAATTAACTCTAACTTTGTGTTGGTTCTTGTGGAAGGAGAGGAACCTGAGAGTGTTCCAAAATTTGAGGACTTCTATGCAATTAATGGCGGTCTCGGCTTCAAACTACTTTGTTCTTTTCAATTAGATTTAGGCTTATGGGTGTGGTTCTCTGATTTGTGTAATGTGTAAGAAGTCTATCTTTTAGTTTATGTTTATTGTTTTTTTAATCTTTTTTTGCTGTACTCTTCAATCCTCTTGAATGAATACATATCTCGTTTTCGGAAAAAAAATATATATCAGAGCTTACGAGAAGAATCAGCTTCTGGCTCTGAGTCTCACGCAATTATGATCAGTTCATTGATTATTTATACCAAAAATAATACTAGTTGTGAAGAGCTGGTGCAATGCAATATTGTGGTCAGTATAAAGAACAACTTCTGACTCTGATCCGTAAAAGCTGCTGATATTGGAAGGCACAATTAAATACCCTTTTGTACTTAAATTTTGTCATTCGATTTGCAAGACCATGACGACAGCTTTTCGTTTGATACCAGGTGAGACAAAGACTCATATTAGGGCCAGTCCTCTAACTTAGGGGGCCCAATGCAAATGCCTCCCAATTATTCCTTCCTATATATTTTTAGATCCTAACCCCTCACAAGAAATAATTAATTAAATTCATGTTGACTCCCAAAGTTCTATTTCATTTTATTTTATTTTTCAATGTCAATTTTGTGCTTATAATTTATTTTCCTAAATTTAATTGCTACATTGGCAAATTCATTTTAACATGATCAATAAAGTTTGTAAATTTATTTCAATATGATTCGCGCAATACCAATTTTATCATAGTATTTCTTTTTTCTATCTAGTTTTGCAATGTAATTTATATAAGGATATATAGTTAATTGTGAAGCATAGGTTTATTCTATGCTGGACTCGAGTACAGTGGACTCACACTCTGCTATGTGTCTTTTTTTTTTCTTTCTATCTTTTCATTTAAGAAAAAGTAAGAGAGAAAAAGACGTAGGAGTGGTGCGAGTGAGCATAGAAACTACCCTTATATGTAGGGGTGACAATTTTATCCGCAATCGCTAACTAAAAACTGTATCTGCATCGTATCCGATCAATATCCGCAAGTAAAAATAGATATGAATTTAGAAAATTTATATCCATGCGGATATGATTGTGGATCCGCACCGTCTATCCGCATTTTTGAATTACTATTTTGCCCATATAAATCATTAATATATATATAAGAGCTCTATCGTAATTTAATGTCAAAATGAATTTTGAAGTATATATTATATATTTATTTTGGATCAATGAATTGGTAATTTTTTAATTTTTTAATTTTTTAATTAAATATATTATTTTAATATTTTTTATTAAATACGGTGCAGATACGGATGCGGTCTGGATATCCGCATTTGAAGCGGTGCGGATATGGATATTCATATTCACATCCGTAGCGGATATGGGGTACGGTGCGAATATGAATAATACAGTATCTGCACCCTATCCGATCGGTTGCCCGCCCTACTCATATGAGATCAAATAACTACCATTGCATTGAATAATGCAGGAAATATATGGATCCTTAATTAAAGCGCACGGCCAATGCTGACAGTACGTACCATCTAATTAATAAGAGATACCGACGAAGTAATTAAAGAGAGGAAATTTAATGAGAAGTTCTAATACAGTAATACTTATAGATATACTGTGGCACATCTTCATGAGGCCAATGCGGTCATCACCATTATCTCACTATTATCTCTTCAATGCTGAATATTGAGCGAGCATTTGATACTGCACCACCAAGTACGTACTTGAATTTTCCAGCAAGATCCCTTTCCCAGCTATAAATCATGATCGATCAAGAAAGTTACCTATGAAATTTGGTCTCAAAAATGAGAAGAACTATTTAATTATAATTAGTTATTCTCCATTGAAATATAACAATTACAAGAAATACCTTCATGGTATCAAATATATATATATATATATATATATTGAGGACTTGCTAGCCAGCTTTCTCGATAGCTAACTAAAATATCCCAAAATGTTACAAAGAAACCATACATGTACAAGAAAAGTAGATGTAAAACGGGTACTGAAACTAGTCTATATATGGATCTAGAAGAAGAAGAAGAATTAAAGAAGCTAATTGCGATGAAGATATCCATATATTATGGTTGACTGCCTTGAAAGAAAGAAGGCATTATATCTTGCAGGAGGCCGTAGTCCTGAGGGAACTGAAGCTGTTGGAGAGGAGGCGTAAGGTTTCCAGCCATACTTGTGTACCCAAATTGTGGCTGCTGAGTCATTTGGTGTGCCATCGCGAGTTCGGCCTGGAAGAAGCTTGCGGACATCGCCGGAGGAGGTGCTAATAGGTGTGAGCTCCCTCGGAGCGTTGCAGGACACTGATGAGTGTGTTTCCCTTCGTAAGTTGTTATCACAATCGTTGGATCCTGATAAGATCTCTCCACCCTCTTCTTTACCGGGCACTTCTGAGTCGTGCAACGGTAATAGCTTCTGAAATATATATATATATGCCATTTTAATTACATAATTAAATTAATTAAACTATATAGCTAGGTAATTAGCTAGAGATGATGTGAATGCATGTATGCATAGAAATACTTAATTATAAACAATACAATTTGACTGACCTTGGATAAGGGCTGTTCTTGACTGCTTTCTGGCCGTATTTTCTCCAGCGATATCCATCTTCAAGATGATCGACTTCGCTTTTGGTCACGAAAGCGAAACGGGGTTCCTTTTGCCTTTTCTCTCCTTTCTTCTTGGGCTTATTCCTGCTTCATCATATTATTTCAAGTAATCAAGCTATATACTATCACGACAGCTGCTACTAAATATAATTTGAAGATTTAGGCATATTACTGATAATTAAGGAGAAACTCAAGCGAAGACTTTGAGATTAAAGCAAATTAGGCTGATTCAGCTCAGCAGATGGAATTGTTAAGATCTTCGTCTTCAGTTCTTTGGATATACTTAATTACTCTCTCATATATATATCAACAATCATTTAGATATATCTTGGCAAGATATAGAAGTTGAGAACTCAAATTAAGAAAAAAAAAAGTAAACTACTTTTCTTGCTCCATGGAAGAATCGTAAGAAGTTTTTTTTGACTGTACGTGTAAGTTAATTACGTCTAGAACTTCACAATAGATTAGCAGATCAAGAATCCTTATAATTAATTAAGGTCGCAATATATTAGGGGAAGAAGCAAAACAAGAAGTAGCATTAAATGATCGAACTCACATTTTTTTAGACATCTCACCCTCCTCGTCCCCAGTAACCAATTGGTTCTCAACCTCCTCCTCCCGCTTCTCCTGATTCTTCTTACACCGTTCTCCATCTTCCTCGCCGGCCGCCTCCGTCGAGGATGAAGACGTAGAAGAGTAAGGCGTTGCCGCACCTCCGCCTCCGGAAAGTGGTGTGAAGCTGTTACTAGCATTGTCACCCGGCACCGTCATCCCACCGGAACCGAGTACATCCAGTGGCATCGGCAGGCCGAAAGATCTCGCTAGCAAACCGTAGTCCGTCGTCGTCGTCGAGCCATGCAACAAATCGGTCAAGCTCGTCGGTGGTGAGGATACACTCTGCAGGCCGAAATCTAGCAAGGAAGGTTCGTCGTTGGGGCCGCGGCCTGTTGGCCTCTGCGAGAAGAGCGCGGACAGCTCGTCGTGGAACAGGAACTGGCGGTTCTCCTGATCTCCTCCGGACATGGCTCTACAATTCTCCTGATCAGCTCTATCTGTGCTGGACTGCTGGTGCAAGGATCGATCGGAGAATTAATTTGATGGGAGCGAAGCACTTGAAGACTCGGTGTATAAGTAAACTTTGCAATCGTCTCCGCCTCTTGCTAACCTAACAATATTTAGCACGCAGAATAGGTGATAAAAATAAGGACGAGATGTGCGGGAAGTAATCGGCCCGCTGCGATCACATTATAGGAAGATGACGACTCGGGGACAAGTGGGAAACTGGCAATCGCCGGTCACGTCGGGAAGAATCTAAACAAACAAAGGTGGCAAGATGCTAAAATTTGGCGCGCGTATGGACGCGTGGCGGTGGGGAAGCACCGTCGTTTGACCGGTCTCCGTCACGTGGGAGACTGTACCCAACTGGGGCGCAGAGGCTGCGCACCCGGGAGTTGACTGCCGTTGCGAGATCTCTGACCGTGCGATCCACATCCAACGGCCACCAAAGCAGACGAAGATGGTGTGGACACCATCAAATGCGTTTTACGCGTATGCATTGTAACGGCAAGGGCACATTTTTATCGATTTGTACAGCGTTCCGCCATTAGTACGTTTAATGGGTTGGCAATTAATTGGCAGGCAAAGATTGCTTCTGGGTGGCATCGAGATGAAGGCCACGTTCCCTCGTGACTCATATCTCACCGCACATTTTAGCTCAACGGTGGAAAATAATTTCACCGACAGCAAATTATATAACAGAAGAGCGAATTGGATTTGATATTGCGAACGAACCGGATCGAACCACGCGGTTCACGAGTCGGGTCTGGTTTGCAATTGGACGGTGGGCGGGTGACAGATGTTTGCGAAACATGATCCGAGTCCAGCTCGCAATAAATGTGCTACACGGTCAACGTTTGCCAGCGAATTAATTTGGCGCACATGTGTAGCTATCGCCGTTTGCTTGATTACATCAATCAATTTAAGAATCGAGCAAATATAGATGAGACAGGTGGCAGAATTTGATTGGTAGAAATTCCAAATACAAATAAGCTAGAGTCTTCGTCTTTGGATGCAAATTAGGCATGTTGTCAGTCTTAGCTGCTAATTTTGCTGCGGAGAGAGAGAGAGAGAGAGCAGCAGCAGCAAGGTTGTTATTATTTAAATGCGTGGAATAGGCTCGTAGGTCAAAATCTAATATATTAATCTCATGAAAATTAAAAAAAAAAAAGCCGGATAAGCCAATGTGGAAATGGGCAGATATAATAATATTCATGCTTGTGATGTCTGGAGCACAAGTCAACTAACACAGCGATGCAGTCTTGGTTCGGATTTGGGACCCACCTGCATAGGGAATTAGGGATGGCAGGCCAAGGTTTGACATTGTTGGAAAATGAGATGTTTAATTATTATATGGAATCTGAAATTGATTGAATGATGTATCTACCTACTCGCATCATTATAATCGACTAGAAAATGCTCTTATATATGTGATCAATAAACATGCTAGTGGCAAGCTATTCTTATTTTAGTCCCTAATTCATCTATAATTCAATTACTTTAACTATATAGATAGAATTTGATGGTTGCTACCAAATGAATCATCTTCGACTCCGTACATGAATATATATCTATATACATACCAACTTAATATTGTTAAAGATTTGAATATCTTCCACGAATTTAAATATTCCGACTTTAAGCATCATCATCGGAAAATAATTGTAGAAATTAATCAGAAATTATTAACTTTGCACTTGCCCAATTAACTCCTATCTAACCAATGTAAACTATAAATTGACAGAAATTAACTTTGACCTGGTCAACTGAGCCGCACTTAGGGCTGTCCATGGTTCGGTTCACACCGAACCGAACCGAAAAACCGAACCGAATTTTTTGGTTCGGTTCGGTTTCAATATATCATTGTAGGTTCGGTTTTTTGACCCGAACCGAACCGAAATTTAAATTTCGGTTCGGATTCGGTTTTCGGAATTCGGGAACCGACCCGAACCAAAAACCGAATTAATTAAAAAATAATAATTTTTTTTTAAATTTTTAACAGAATTACTTAAATAGATATTAAGTAATTATTTTGAATTTTTAATTTTTAATTAAAATAATTAAAATTTCGGTTTTCGGGTTGAAAACCGAACCGAACCGAATAATTTCGGTTCGGGTTAAATCGGTTTAGGTATAGTTTGGTTCGAATTCGGGTATAAAAAAAATTTTGGTTTGGACAAATTCGATTCGGTTCGGTTCGATTCGAACCGAATGGACAGCCCTAGCCGCACTTGTTATACACATTAATTATTAAATGCTCCGGGTCATTAGAAGCTTTGAACAAGTCAAGTGCTGTTGATGTCATTCATATCATAATTTTATTATATATAAAAAACTTGGATTAAACTATGTTATCCTGAATCAAAACTTTTGTGGATTGAACGCAAAGACCATGTCAGGTGCAATTCCATATATTTATATCTATAGAAAAAGAAAAACCACGGTCTAAATGTAATAATTAAGAGAGGGTCAGGTCATTTAAATTGATTTGATTGAAACCTAATGACATAGAATTCTAACCTAATCTCGACCAACTTTGGAGCCGTCATACACATCAATCATGGTGACAAATTAAAGCCCCATCAAAAACAGGGAAACAAAAAAAAAACCCATTATACATATTTGAATCAAAGATTGAAAAGAAACAAATTTAGGTTCCTCTCTCGTGGCACGAGTAATCATAAAATTAATTAACCATCATTTTTTATGTTGGCAAAATTAGAATTAGAGAATGAGAAAAGCAACAAGCATTTATGCGACGGCGCAGAATTGATGAGAATACAGCAATGGACAGGTATTTTTGTGCAAAATATGAAAGGGGTAGAATTAATTAAGAGGAAGAGAGCGAGAATGTTGACCGGAAATTAAAGAGATGGATTGGTGGCAGACGTCTATTTAGTATTTACAGTCACCCTATTTGGATGTACAAAACGAGTACGTTATTTCAAGTGTGCATTATCTGCACCGAGCATTTTAATCATTGAATCCCAAACAATTCTCGATCGATTATGTAGCTTCTATATATCCCGAGTTAAGCAGACCTAACAATTAGAGGGAGTGTTAATTAGGCAAACCTAAGAGTCTAATGGTTTTGAGTGTCATCCCATAATTGGAGATCACTGCAATTATATATGTATCATGTCCGCCAATAATGCAGTATAATTGTTATCACATGTTGTATAATTAATTGAAGCACAATCATATATACATTGTACTGTGGCTGATGATCAGATTGAGGAATATATTAATAGAATGCTGACCATTTATTACATCCTTAATTTATGCCTAAGAACTAGAATTGGATGAATAATTGATGCTTGCTGTACAACACAAAATAATTTGATTCAATCGAGTACCATTGGATTATTGTTTGACGAATTTGAACACGCCATTGCTTTAAAAAGAAATCCATTAATTCCACAATATATATATACTTGATGCGCGCGATTAAAAAAACATGTAGATTAATGAATGATAGATAGATAGATCGATTTGGTAGTCCTTTCAATATGCTCCCGTCAAAAGATGGATCGTTATATATATATATAATATCGAGGCATGCATCAAATAAAATGCATGCTTTTGACTGGCTCTTGTTTCTTGAGCAACTCCAGGGAAGAATCTTTTGCCCGTGAAAGACTTATTATTGGTTTCACACTGACGCAATTTGCGAGCATTTTATACACATATATATACGTACATGGTGGATTTGATCATTGGAGCTTTGACTTTTGCAGACTTGATTCAGCTCGCATGCAGTTGCAGCATAGTCACCCTTGCTTTTTCAACCTGCCTGCAATCTGCAACTAAAATTGGGCATAACAAGTTAGGGGTTTGTCTCTATCAGCTTTATATAATCATATATAATTCTTGTTGATTTGTTGTTGTATTCTTTGGCTACATCGGTCGTGATGAGTGGTTTTGAATGCAATAATTAATAAAAATGAGGGTCTACTGACATGCACATGTAGATGAGTCTATTTTTTTAGGAAGATTAAAAAATGGCTTCTTCCAATTATATCCAAACTGTTGGATATTGAACTCCATGGAGCCCATACTGTTAACGGGTTGGGCTGGTTGAAGATATTGCAACACCCAGCATTGTATTTATCTTTTAGATTTTATCACAATTAGCATTTATCCTTTTATTTAGTGAATCTTTAGGAGTTATCAAGTTGTCATGTAAACCTATAAAAGACTACTTATCTTATGAATCAAATTATCTCTCCGTTGAGCATCTCTCTTGTGTTTATCCTGGTGTGTTCAATCGGGCTTATTATTTCTATGAAACAAATCCTTGTATACATTCATTCATTCATTCAAAATGAGTCTGATTAAAGCTTTAATAGGCTGAAGTGGATTGGAGCAAAACCTTGTCTCATCAGCACTCTGTTTCGTCTTCTTCTTCCTCTTCTCCTGTAATTTGACAAATGGTTCATTGAAAGATGATGAGATACCCACAGAACTGGGCTCAACAAAAGCCTACCCTAAAAGTGGCGTTATTTTTTGTCACAAACATTGATTTTTTTTATTAAAAACACACATCTAGCTGATTCAACGGTTAACACATCAAGTCAAGTCAAAGCTGTTTCCAGTTATTGCTTACAAAGATGGAGATGTACGTCTCCAATTATTGCTTACAATTCACAAACCATGATTCTTTTTCTTCCAGAAACTAACAAGATGGAGATGTCTCCAGTTATTGCTTACAATTACTTCTTCATATTTGGATTTCATAAATAAATAACAAAGAATAATTTATTTTTTAGGAACGAATAAATCTTTTTGTGATTTATTCCCAGCCAGCCACAAGCCACGGCCAGTTCAAATATTCAAAGTTGAGAAAAGCAAACCAAGTCAATTAAGCGCGTCTCGGCGTGCTTCTCGATGCATTGTCCTCTTCTTCTACTCGTCTCTCTCGATCCTGACTTCCCTGCTTATTAGCTCAAGTCGGGGGTACAGACAAGTACACAGACACAAGGATGGCCAACGGAGGTTGGTTTCGGAAGCTAAACAGCAGCAGGAGGAGTAGGGGATACTGCTGGCCGTGGAAGCTCCGCTGGGCCACAACCTGGCGGTGGAAGCGCCCCGACCTCTTCCGCTTCTCCTTCCTCGATGACTTCCTCTTTCGCATTCTTTACTGCCTCGAAGCCGTCCTCCTTGTTGGTGCTCTCTGTCTCTTCTACCTCTGCTGTGGCTGTCACCTCTAGAAGTCTTCTCTTTCTCTGTCCTCTTTTGTAATTTTTTGGAGTGCAATTGCTGACATTTTCGTCCGCTCTTTTTGTTTATCATGTGTTCTTGTTTGTTGATGTCCTCGCGATTTTGGAAAGAGTTCGAGTTCTAGCAAATTTATACCATGGAAGAAAGCCGGGAATCATTTGGGAAATATTTTATTACATGAAAACTATGGTATTCTCTATTATTTGTTTTATGCAATGGCAAGTACGTCATATGTGTAATCAGGATTAAGAATCTAACAAAATAGTCAATTAAAGATCATCATGGAATAATTGAAGGACAAGAAAATAAGAACATTACCTTGCAAAGTGCTTATGCTCGTAGCTATCCAGTGTACTACTGGTGCATCCAAGACCAAAAGGTCTTGCATATAGCAGCACTTCATCACTACTGCCAGCTTCCTTTTCTTGTGGTGGACCATCAGTAGTCACATGGGCTTCAGGTTGCTGAGATTCTTCTTGCTCAATAGTCTTGTAGAAAAAATCGACACAATATATCTCTTTATCCTCTTCATTAGGGAGAGGGAGCTCACCTCTAGCTATTTTTTAAAAGCTCGGAATTCTTCTCTGAAGCTGCATTAATTTACAGCTGAGCCATCATTGATAGCCTGCAATTCTTCCTTGTCTCTGCATTATCATGTGAGAACTATGAATAATTAAACAAACTTATAAAAAGGAAATTCTATAGCAAGATATAAGCAAATTGGTTAACTATTTTATTCAACACAACCAAAAAGAGGTTGAAGCGGAGGAGGAGGAGGGGCTTCTTCTCGGCGTCTTGAACTCTTGCGAGTTGCGAGCCTCTTCCTGGGAGGGGTAGAGCTGGGCCTCTTGAATGCTTACACGTCTAAAAAGGCTTCGGGTCCCATTTTGTGTTGGGCCCCGTTTAATCGTCAATTTTGTGAGCAATAAAGCCCATCAGCAACGTAGGATGTTGGGCTTCGAAGTTGACCATCCAAGTCAACGTGCAAAGAAAACGGCGAGCAGGACGGTAATGTCTACTTGACGAAGGTCTCACTGCCACGTGAAGCTCTTCGCATCGCAAGTTAATTGCAAGTATTCTTTCTTCCACAGCGACAGAAGGTACTGTTTTGATTAGAGAGAAAGGGAAATAATTAATTAAGGCAATAACCACGTGATTAGTTTTCTGCTTTTATTTTAATTTAATTTAATTACAAAAGCTAGCAGGCAAAACTAGCTAGTACTATACTTGAAATTTAATCATCTGTCATCAGGATCCGCTTGTTAATTAATTAATTTCTGCACACTATATGTTACGCGAAGAATATTTAAAATTACATCAAATACTTCCCTGTCTATATGCAATCATTGACGTGCACATGCAGCAGTGAAGAAGAAGGAATGCAGCCCTAAATTAATCAGGGCGTATGTAGTGAAAATATGCAAGTGGGGGCATCAATTGATTACGCAAAGAGGGGAGAGCATGTTAGGAATAATTTAGGATCTTACCAGAGCATTTCACATGCAATTAGGAGAAAGCAGGAGTTGGGCATAAATTAAGGTTTCCCAACATGTGACCTGCCATTTTTTTATATAGCAGCAAGCAAGCAAGCAAATGCCATTAATAAATACATTAAAGAGTTGTTTGCATCACATGGTACTCTTTGTTATGATTCCCTATATATATATATTATATATATATATATATACCCCAATTACTAAATTAATTGTGTCGAATTTAAATGTGTGAGTTGTAAATAATTCAGCAAGGTATATTTAACCTGAAATTTAATTGTACTTTCTTTCAAAGTGGTCACATGGCATGGATGATGGGTAAATTTTAGCCAGCTCAGTACACGAGCCTCCTGTTCCAAATGGTCCAGCCCTACACCACCGGCATGTGTTTCCTTTCCACGTTCAGCAAATTAACTCTTTCACCTTTTATATCTCAAATCAAAGAAAAAATAATAAATTATTTAAACAGCGGACATTAATCTCCCATTAGTACACAAATCCTTAATTAATTATACCGCACAAAATACACGGGCATTGATAGGAAGGTTTTTCTTTACATTTTTGAAGAAGACGAGAAGAATAAACAAAGCTAAAAATGCACAATTGAAGAATTAATAATACATCACAAGTTTTTATTTAATCAATCAACAGCATATATTATTATTAATTTAATTAATAATGAACTGCTTTTGCAGATAATCCAGCTAGCGATCCTCGTCTGTCGAGTGTCAACTGAGCAATTCTTTCTCCGTACGCGCGGCAGGTTCGGCGTTGGGCGCAGTCGCCATTTTATCCAAATTTTGCTGATGATAGACTTGTATCAGTCTTTCGATCTCCTTCTTCAAGGCTTCTTGATGTGCTGCAGCATCATATCGCATACATTTTATGAAATATATTACAGTAAACACTAAACAGTGCTTTAATTTAATTTGGTTGAACCCGTTGAAGATGAATGATGCACAGATAGAGTCACTGACCGTCCTTGAAGATCTTGTCCTGGGCGAGAGCTGCAATGCGCTGCTTGAGATGGCTGTTGCCCATCGTGAGAATGGAGCGCTGGTGATCCAGGAACGCGACGCGAGGAGACAATGCGGATACTTCAGTCTTCATTCAAATATCGACTCATTGTTAGTGAATTGAATGATTAAGAGAATGGCAATTAATTAAGTTTACACGCGTGCCTGCAATGAAGTGACGCTGCGCTCCAGCTCGGAAATGTACTGAAGCTTACGAACTCGGGATCTCTGCGCCGACTGCCTGTTTGCTAAGATCCTGTTTCATTTCCCCATGCAAGCAATTAACCAAGCTTAGTATTCCGATATAAAAATGAGACTGAGACTGAGAGAGCTGATGAGTTTGGATACATCACCTCTTCACCCTCTTGGGGTCCACGACCGACTCAGATCCTGGGGCCAGTTGACTCGCCGTCCCAAAACTCACCGTCTCCGGCTCCGTTTTGCAGACGCTTTGCGCCTCCTCGAGCCCGATCATCGTCGCCTGATCCATGGCGCCCGGCTTCTCCTCATTGATACTGTTGTGGTCCGACGGCGTGGACGGGGCGGACGGATCGGACGCGGGGAGGCCGGACGAAGAGGACGGCGGGGCGGGCACCTCGTCGGAGAACATGGACAGGAGCTGGTCGTCGTCGAGGCGGTCGAAGCCGCTGGCCTCGTCGACGAGGGGGGGCTCGAGGAAGGCGACGGAGTCGCTGACGGATCGGCGGTGGTGGCTGCGGCGGGCGGCGGAGAAGTCGAGGAATTCGTCGACCCAGGAGGGGTGGGCGCCGGGAGCGGGCGGCAGGAAGTGGTGCGGAGCCAATGCCGCGGCGGAGGAGGCGGCGTGGTGGGCGAAGTAAGGCCAGTTGCCGGACATGGTATTGAGGGGGGCCTTGGGAGGCAACTGCGCGGTTGCTCCGTCCGATCTCTGCATGTGTATACGTACGTGTATATATATATATATATATATCAAATTGGACGGCGAATGCGAGCTAATGGCAAGGGAGGTGGTATGGCAGCTGCAGTAGGATTATATACAGGGCCTGCATGCAAAATTGCAAATTGGATTGAGGGTCTGGTGAGAGAGAGGATAATGGAGAGTTGGACAAGAGGGCATGGGAGCTTAAGTTGGGAGGATGAAGAAGAAGAGAGAGGGTCACATGGCAAGGGAAGAGGGAGACAGCTAGCAACAGCTGGGCGCATGAGAGAGAGAGAGATAATGCAGTTGAGATATATATCAACGGTATTACAGGATGACAAGGAAGGAAAAAGGCCGCCGCAGCAGCAGCAGCAGCAGCAGCAGTTAAATTTAAGTGCAGGAATCAGCCACCACGTGCTGATGTGACCCAACCTCTCGTGGTCTTGTGGAAATATATATATATATATATATATATATATATTGTTCATTTAATTAACTAATTATTTATTACATTACTCACCTACAGCACTAATTTAATTAACTATCTACATCATTACTAAATTGAGGCCGTTTAGGTTAATATCCAACCGGCTCGATGTTATTAATTAGCCGCATCTAATTAATTGACTTTTGACAATGATCCATCTCCGCGTCACTTCGCTGCTTAATTTGGCTATCAACTTGCTTTGATGTGTTTTGAAACTAATTAATCATTAATCATTATAATAGTCGCTATATATAATATATATGGCTCATTGATTTGTTACTAAAAATGGATGGATCTACGTCAAACTGCCGCACGTCGTACGAGTTACGTCCATCGAGAATTACTACTAGGCCGTGAAATTAAGTCGAGTGAGTAAGTACGTCCTGCTACGTACAGTATCCTTGCACGAATCTTAATTTATTTACTCGATGGTACAGATTTGAGGCACGCATTTATATATTAGACAAAATTAACAACCCTATCGAGCCAATAAGTGGATTGGGTTGTGCACTTTTTTTTGTATATAACGACGACGTATCAATCAATTGCATGGTTGAAGCAATAATTAACTGACGCGAGCTATCCAAATATATACACATCGATGGCAATATATGGTAGATCATGAAAGGAGAATGGCATTTAAATGGTTGGGTGGTGGGATTTGGGAACGAGCTTTGTTCTGTGGATGAGCTGGAGAGAGAAGATGTATGCCATGGTATTGGTAGCTAGTTGTTGATTTGAATGATGCCATGACCATGTGCACTGTTCGCTTGCCCCCCTCTTGCTTTGTCTCTCACATGCAACTGCTGCTGCCATCTTTCTCTCTTCTCTAGCTGTTTATACATTATTCCTTTCTTTTTTACTTTTTTTTTTTTTTTTTTACTTTTTCTTAGTTCCTCCTCATATTAATTCGTTCTCTAAAATGTAGTCAGCTAAATGATTCCGACCCCATTTCCATCAATAATACAGTACGGACCTGAAGTCCATTTAGTCTAGCCTATTATGTATACATGCATGGGAGTGAATCAGACTAATTTATGTTGACTCCTCTGGCTTATCTTTTTTCTCTTCTTTAATTAGGTGGTCATTAAATAAATTAATGTTTGAGAAACTCTAAACCCCACATCCGGACAGGAAGAATTTTGATGGCAGGAATGGAGGGCCAATGCAAAGCGAAAGAAGGTAGCCCAAGGGAAGACACATGTCTACCAAGGCCCACAGATGGCTCTTGGGTCACCGCTGTCGCCATCCGGACAGGGCCCGTGGAATTTAGGCTTCCTCATTGGCTTTGGACGAGGACATTGGGAAACACCTGGTCCGACTCAGTTGCCCGCATATTAATTACCGTTTTCATGATGGAAAAAAAGTCGAAAACAAAAAGCGCACACAATAATAAGTAACTTTAATTATAACCACGCAAGAAAAAGAAAAAGAAAAAGATGGATAATCTATCTTTGATTAGAATTATATTTTTGCACAATTTGTTACTTGTAATACGTAACAATTCAATACGGCCCAAATAACTTCAAGAATTAGAATTCACCGTCGTTCCAAATCTTCCGTTGACTCACCATGAGCTCGCCTGCTCGACGACGCAGACGACGACCGATCTCTTGTACTCAATATCCTCTTCAACGATGCGCTCAATCGCGCCGAGATCGAGCCACCCTCCTTCGACCTCGACGTCCCTTCTCCCGAAGACTGCCCCACCACCACCGGCCTCGCCGCCGGCTGACCTGCCGCTGATGACGTCTCTGTCTCGCCTACGTTACTCACCCGAACCGGCGTCGCCGGCGGTGGCTCCACCATGGCGCGGCAAACAGGACAGGTCACATGAGAAGCCAACCACATGTCGATGCAGCCGACGTGGAACAGGTGCTTGCAGCCGGGCAGCAGCCTCGTCATCTCCCCATCCTCGACCGCGCTCAAGCAGACCGCGCACTCCGCGCTGCTCTCGTCTTCGGCGCCGGTGGTCTTCTCGTACGGGAAGGAGGGAAGGGCCGCGATCGTGGAGGGGTCGAGCCCCACAGTGGTCGGAGGGTCTTCGATGAGGATGGTGGCGGCATGTAATCGGAAAGAGCCGATGGTGGTGAGACGACTACGCCGGCCGGCGGGGAGTCGGCGACCAAGGACCAAACGAACGTAAAGGTGGAGGAAGAGGACGACGGCCATGACAAGAGCAAGCGAGATGAGGGCTGTTGCGAGGATACTTGTGTTCATGTTGTTGTCTTGGCCGGCGTCGTCGGGCGGCAGCCACAGGACCGGCGCCGGCGGTATGATGGAAGACATATATAGCGGATTGGATTGAGGGTGGTAGTCCTTGCGTGTATGGGAGTTCAAGTCTTTGCTTTTTACTGGTAATACATAATTTATAGCAATCAAACTGGAAAAATCAAATCAAATCTGCGGACTGACTTCTGAGTCGTAAATTGAGCTGCATGCATTTTCAAGCATTCATACGTTGGTTGGTTTTTGTTGACCGGTTAGACGCGATTTATAAATAAAGTGATTTATAAATATATAGTCCACGTCATTATTTGATGTGTATCATTTATCTTCACGTATCTATCTTTATGTGGTCCACATGTTACGTAGTTTTATCATTTTTACTCATGTCTATCTCAAACTCGGTTCAAGCCCATCCTTCCACCTTTGATGGCAAAGTGCGTATATAAATAGGTCGGGAAACTCATAGGTTCCCATATTCATTCCTACCTTTCTACACCATCTACTGAGGGTCCTGAATAGAGTATTGGAAGGCCTATTGAGGAAGATTGACAGGAGCAAGAAAGAGTACCTGAGCAGCGCATCAATACGGTATCAATGGCAGGAGGTTAGTCTCGATTATACGCTTCCGCAATCATACATGTCATGTTCTATTGTTGATATAATCATGTCCTTAAAAATAGACCATGTCACGTTCTATGTATAAAGTTTTAACATGCGGTATCAGAGCCGTTATTCTCCGCCTTAATTGTATTGTTTCCGAGCTTTTTTTCTTCTACGTATTTCTTGGCCGTTAATGGAGCCGTTTTCTTGATTAAAACATCTTTTATCAATTTCTTCGTTGTGTTTTACCGTTGTCGTTTCTATGTTTGCACCAGCCTCCGGATCCCGGCTAGACAACAAGTGTCCTTCGACGGTGCAAGAGTTGGCGTAGCGCCTGTTAAGCGCTGTGATCGCCGACCTCTTCACCATACAGTCGTCGAGATCACTGCCTCCATGCTATCAAGTGCCGGCGAGGTCATTGCCGGCACATCGATAGGCGGCGACGATGGCGGATGGCCGACAAAAGGCCGAAAGCTTCATATGGCAATCATAGACATTACTGCCTTGTGTCGCCCTCCTCTTCATCGCCGGCGTCCTATGATGGCAGGCGGCTGAAGAGGGTCCGTCGGCGTTCAGATCGGCGGTGGCGCTTGAAAATATCGACAGCAGCATGGGCTGTAGCAGGGGCGGCAGGCGGCGGCGGCGGCTGCGGCTGCCGGAACATGTTTTTAATTTTAGGGTTTTGATGTTTCATGTACGTGGGTAGAAGGAGAGGTTAGCGGATCGGGTTTTCAACCCATTAAGGATCAAATCGGGTTTTCTTTTAAAATAAGTTATTGGATCCGGTTTTCTTTAATATATTTTGTATTTGCATCTTTAATATATAATTGGATTTGCATCTTTAAACCCGGATCCATATACCTCTTCCACCCGATCCGAATTTTAAGTCATTTGGTTCAATTGGGGTTATTTCAAATTTTGGTTCAATTGGATTTATTTTAACTCCGGTTCAATTTGGTTCAACTCAAATTAATATAGCATTAAACCTGATTCCAAAATATAGAGTTGGTCCGGTTCAAATTAATTGAACCCGGTCCAATTTCTTTTGTTTGGGTTGATTTTAATTTCTGGTTTGATTTAATTTTTGGTTCATTTGAAATTTCTCATTGGTTTAAAATTGGTTCAATGTTGGTTGGGTCAACCTATATCTAATTTGGGTTTCAAATTTGATTTGTTTGAAATTACATATCTAAACCAATCTAAAATTTCATAAACTAGAAGAATTAATTGATTAAAATCAATTAGCAGTAAATCATTTTATATATTGTGTTAAATCATGTTACATGAATATAATTATTTACTGCTCTAATTATTGCATTGATAAATTATGATCTTGCATCTACTTGTCATATAATGTTTGTTAAATAATTAACTATGTTATGTTGTAGTTAATTATAATGCATATGCCAAGTTATATCATATAATTATTTATGCAACATTATGGCGTCATGTGACCCATAGAATTTGACTAATTAAGGAGTAGCCACAGCATCCTTAGTTATGTTAAATTATATATTAGGTAATTAGTCACATAATTTTAACTAATTAAAGAGTAGCCACAACATTTTTAGTTATATTAAAATTATATAAATTGGCAATTCTTAGGTCACATATAGATATATATAACATCAAATTGTAATTAGCCATTTAGAGTATGATAAATCTTATCCAACAGGAATTTTTGTCAGACTTATATGATTAATTAGTGTGAAATAATAGGTTATATTTTCCTAATTAGCCCACAGTTATTAGGAAAAAAGTATATAATTTTATTAGTTTCATATAAAGTTTAAACATGAGTCCTAAAATAAAAACTTAGCCCACACACATTTTCTATTGCATTGACCCATGTTATTTCTATTTTTTCTGTTTACATTGGTAAAACTTGAAATCTATATTTGCTTCTATTTTTCATGAACACGTACTTTCCTAAATTGCAGCAACTCAAACTATTAATTTTATAGACATTCCTGAATTAATTGGGGACAACTATATAACCTGAAAAGAGAGAATTCTTCTCCATCTGGGGTGTGTGGACATTGACTACGCTATAAGAAAATCAGAACCACTTGTTCCTACAAACGCTAGTACTCCGGCTGAGGTTGCTCTATATGAACAATGGGAGAGGTCCAATCGACTTAGCACGATGTTCATAAAGACCAAAATGTCTGCTAGCATTCGTGGTTCCATTGGGGAGCGCAAGAATGTAAAGGACTTGCTGAAGGTCATAGACAAGCAGTTTGAGTCTTCAGACAAATCCTTAGCCAACACCTTGATGAATAAATTATCATCAATGAGGCTCACAGGAGTAAAAGCTGTGCGCGAGCACATCATGGAAATGAGGGATATAGCGGCTCAACTCAAAAAAAAAATAGAGGTTGAAATGTCTGATTCTTTTATTGTGCATTTTATTCTAAATTTTTTACCTTCGCAATATGGGGCCTTTAAAATCTCCTATAACACACATAAGGAGAATTGGTCAATCAATGAATTACTGGCTATGTGTGTATAAGAATAAGGAAGGCTACTTGTAGAAATGAGAGAGAATGCACATTTGACTCTTCAAGGAAAGAGGAAAAAAGAGTTCAACAAGCATAAAGGAAAAGGCAGACCAGTCATCAAAGGTGACATCAAGAAAGAGTCCAAATGTTACTTCTGTAAAAAGAAGGAGCACGTAAAGGACTATGCCAAATACAGAATCTGGCTTGAAAAGAAATGTATTTCAATCTCATTAGTTTGTTATGAATCTTATATGATAGATATTTGTCGAAACACATGGTGGATTGATTTCGGTTCTACAATCCACATTTCCAATACCCCCAGGGCTTTCAAAACCACAGGAAGCCAACGGGAAGTGAGCATTGCATCTATACTGGAAATGGAGTGCGCTCATATGTAGAGGCAGTAGGAACATGCAAATTAACTTTAAGTAGTGGTTTTGTTTTGATTTTAGAAACGACATTTTATATTCCAAATTTTTCCAAAAACTTGATACTGTTTCAAGACTGCTACCTTTTGAATATTCCTTTAATTTTTCAGATTCATCTTGTTTCTTATTTTATAAATCTGATTTTATTGGAAAAAGTATTCTGGTAGACGGTCTTTTCAAAATAGAATTGCAAAATGTTTCTTATAATAAAACTTTGCATGTTCAACAAACTGTGGGTATTAAAAGATGTGTTATAAAAGAAAACTCCTCTAAATTATGGCACCGAAGGTTAGGTCATATATCCATTGAAAGGGTAAAAAGACTGATAAATGAAAATATACTTGATACTTTGGATTTTACCGACTTTGACACTTGTATAGACTGCATTAAAGAAAAGCAGACTAATATGTCAAAGAAAGGTGCCAAGAGAAGTTCCGACATATTGGAGATCGTACATACGAATATATGTAGTCCAGACATGGACTCGTGTGGTCAGAAATATTTCATTTCCTTCATAGATGATTACTCACGATATATGTATATCTACCTGCTTCATAACAAGCACGAAGCATTGGATGCCTTTAAAGTTTTCAAGGCAGAAGTAGAAAAACAATGTGGTAAGCAAATAAAAATCGTGAGATCAGATAGGGGAGGTGAATATTATGGAAGATACACTGAGGATGGATAAGCACCTGGTCCATTTGCAAAGTTCCTTCAAGAGAATGGGATAATTGCCCAATACACCATGCCGGGATCTCCAAATCAAAATGGTGTTGTAGAAAGAAGGAATCGAACATTATTGGACATGGTGCGGAGTATGCTTAGCAGCTCGAAGCTTCATAAGTACTTGTGGCCTAAAGCACTTAAGACTGCAGTGTATATATTAAATCGGGTTCCAACCAAGGCTGTTACTAAAACGCCATTCGAGTTATGGAAAGATTGGAAATCGAGTTTGCAACATATGCGCGTATGGGAATGCCCGTCTGAAGTGAGGATTTACAATCCACAAGAGAAGAAGCTAGACCTAAGGACTATAAGTGGGTATTTCGTTGGATACGCCGAAAAGTCTAAGGGATATAGATTTTACTGTCCTTCTCATAGTACTAGGTTTGTGGAATCTAAAAATGCTAAATTTCTAGAAAATGACTTGATTAGTGGGAGTGATGTTTTTTTAAAAAGATCATTTGGAGGAATCCACTCCTGACTCAAGTGAAAAATTGGTTGTGATTCACAATGAACCTCTTCCAGGTGTTCAACAACCGATCATTGAGAATCCACAAATAGTCGACATCAATCAAGTAGACCTTGGTACTCAATAATTACCGGACACTGTTGAGGAACCAGTTGTACAACATACTCCTCAAGAGCCTGATGATGCAACATTAAGAAGATCTACTAGGATGAGAAAGTCAGCTATTCCTAATGACTATGTAGTGTATCTGCAGGAGTCTGACTACAATATTGGGGCCGAAAATGATCCAAAAACATTTTCACAAGCTATAAATAATAGTGAATCTAAGTTGTGGTAGAATGCTGTGAAGGAAGAGATGGATTCAATGATTTCAAATGAAGTCTGGGATCTTGTCGAATTGCCTAAAGGTTTTAAGGTCATAGGGTGTAAATGAGTCTTCAAAACCAAAAGGAATTCTCTGGGCAATATCAAAAGACATAAAGCAAGACTAGTAGCCAAAGGATTACTCAAAAGGAAGGGATTGATTACTCGGAGACCTTTTCTCCGGTATCAAAGAAAGATTCCTTCTGTATCATTATAGCATTAGTGGCCCATTTTGACTTAGAACTGCATCAAATGGATGTGAAAATGGCATTGCTCAATGGTGAGCTAGAGGAAGAGGTTTATATGAAACAACTAGAAGGATTTTCCTCTAATAAATGTGAGCATTTGGTTTGCAAGCTCAAGAAGTCCATATACGGATTGAAACAAGCCTCCCGTCAGTGGTATTTAAAGTTTCATGATGTCATCTCTTCATTTCGTTTCGTAGAGAACATCATGGATCAATGCATATATCACTTAATCAGTGGGAGTAAAATTTGTTTCCTTATTTTATATGTAGATGATATTTTACTTGCAACCAATGATAAATGGTTGCTATATGAGGTGAAATAATTTCTTTCTAAGAGTTTTGACATGAAAGATATGGGTGAGGCATCTTATGTCATTGGCATCAAGATCCATAGGGATAGACTTCAAGGCATTTTAGGTCTATCCCAGGAAACCTATATCAATAAAGTCTTAGAGATATTTCGGATGAAAGATTGCTCACCAAGTATAGCACCCATTGTAAAAGGTGATAGATTTAGTCTTAGCCAGTGTCCCAAAGTAATTTCGAAAGGGAACATATGCAAAATATTTCATATGCTTCGGCCGTTGGCAGCCTCATGTACGCTCAAGTTTGTACAATGCCCGACATAGCATTTGTTGTTGGAGTATTAGAAAGATTTTAAAGTAATCCAGGGATGGACCACTGGAAAGCTGCAAAGAAGGGTGATGAGATAACTTAAAGGTACCAAGGATTACATGCTCATGTATAAGCGGATTGACAACTTGGAGGTTATTGGCTACTCTGACTCAGACTTTGCTGGATGTGTCGACTCTCGAAAATCGACATCAGGGTACATTTTCATGTTAGCCAGTGGAGTTGTTTCATGGAAAAGTGCCAAGCAGACATTGACTGCTACTTCTACCACCGAGGTCGAGTTCGTATCTTGTTTTAAGGCAACCTCACATGGTGTGTGGTTAAGGAGTTTTATTTCAGGTCTAAGAATCGTTGATTCTATTTCCAGACCTATAAAGATTTACTGTGATAATTCAGCAGGTGTTTACTTGGTTAAAAATAATAAAAGTGGAAGTCGAAGCAAACACATCGACATAAAGTATTTAGCCACAAAGGAACGTGTTAAAGACAATAAAGTAGTCATTGAAGACATCAGCACTGAATTAATGATCGCCGATCCTTTGACAAATGGCATACCGCCAAAGGGTTTTAAGGGTCATGTAGATAGTATGGGACTTGCTTCCTTGATGTAAATTGTAAAGACATTTTATGTTTTTAATTAAGACTCCTATTTTAATTTGTTATTTCTCATTTTATGGTGTACACATACAGTTTGAGAATAATAGTTTAGTTGGACCTAGAATAAACATAAAGTTTATTCATAAAGTTATTTTGGATTGAAATGCATTGTGATACATAGAAGATAATACTCGCTTAAAGAAGACTTGTCGCTATGATTTGTGTGTTTTATTTCATCTAAAGCAGATATGAGGATTTTTTGTATGATAATATATGGACCAAGTGAGAGAATGTTAGACGTGATTTATAAATATATGGTCCACATCATCATTTGATGTGGACCACTTATCTTCACGTGTCTATCCTTATGTGGTCCACATATTATGTAGTTTTACCATTTTTACTCATGTCTATCTCAAACCCGGTTCAAGCCTATCCTTCCACCTTTGATAGCAAGGTGCGTATATAAATAGGTCAGGATACTCATAGGTCCTCATACTCATTCATACATTTCTACACCATCTACTGAGGGTCATGAATAAAGTATTGGAAGGCCTATTGAAGAAGGTCCACAGGAGCAAGAAAGAGTACCTGAGCAGCGCATCAATACGATATCAATGGCAGGAGGTTAATCTCGATTATACGCTTCCGCAATCATACATGTCATGTTCTATGTATAAAGTTTTAACACGACCTTGACCCAAGATTGAGATGAAATGAAACTAGTCCTCGTAGTTCATCAAGGACTAAATTAATGACGGTATTGTAGATCAGTCTTTTTGTTAATTATTAAGGGATAAATTTTGGAAAGCGACATTAATGTGGTTCGATGACTTTCGAACGCTTGAAGTATTCCTTGGAGCTGAAATAAACACACATGTATGAAGTTGTGAACCGCCACGCCATCAAAGATCGAGGTGGGACCCAAAAATGGGCTGGGCTTACTATGTCGGCTTTTTCAAAGCCTAGTAAAATGTTTCCATGCATGCATCTCAGTTCTCAACTAGTATTTTTGTACAGCACTGTATGTAGTAAATTCTGGCTGTCTCAATTTGTTAAACTGTATCTGATTTATTTTGTTTGGTAGCTGGAAAGCAAACGACAGTAGAGGCAGGATGAGCAGTCATGGACTGTGCCTCCCATGGAGCTAAGCTCCGGGATTGGATAGGATTTTAACTTTTCGAAGAAATCATCACATAAAGTTTGCAGGTTCTTTCTGAAGACATGCGATATGCCAAAATTGAATTACCATTGATAAGTGATAAGAGGACATAAGATAAATTAATTAAAGAAGCAAGAAGATGCAACAACGTAGATGTCCAGTATGATTAATTAGAATATATAATAACTGCATGTAGACTTGTATGGAGATTCCTTAACCTGATGCAACGGTGTTACAGGAAAAAGGATGCAGAAAAAAGAGATCCTCGAAATCGCTTCAAAGGTGTAAAAAGTGAGCTCAAAACCAATTTTATGAGGTTGCTGTCAAGGAATAAGCCATACTACTTTTCTCTTTAACTTTTTCTTTTTTCTCCACTGTTCAAAAATAGATGTTGACCTGCAACTACAAGAGATTAATATGATAGCCTGGCAATTTAATCCGAGCGCTTCAAATAAAAGAGACAAGATGTACAATGATAAACAACATTATTATAATCTTTTTAGTTGTCTCGTGTCTTAGGAAGTTAAAAGCATACAGAGAAAGAACTCCTCATCATAGCATGCACAGCAAAAGGTCATACTGAAACGGAAACCAAATCCAATTACAAACTAGAAGATATTTCAATAGCAAAAGCTTTCTAATTCTATTTCAAGATCTGTTTATCCTCTTCTTTTGGAAAAGATTAGCAACTTTTAGAGAAATTTCCAGGTAGCTGTAAAGTAGAATCTTTTAAATTTTTTAGCAGCATATAGCCACATTCACAAAGCAAGACTAAGAAGCAGATCGAAATGGAGACAAGAAAATTATGAATGTCTGACCAATTGATTTTTCTTTACAGACTGGGAAAGAGATTGAAAAGTCTACTGTTCCATTGTATGCTTTGCTGCTAATTGGAAGTGGTCATCCTTTTCCCTTTCCTAAGATTCAGGAGAAGCAGAGGAAGCAGAGTGAAGATGGCTGGCAATGCCATTCTGCTGTTCTTCGTCTTGAATTCGTGACGGAACGGGGAATCCTGAGAAAACACCGTAATTTTCCGACGTAAACGCAGCAATGACTGGAGGATTCGTCCAAGCACGAAACGAATTAGAAAAGTTACTGGGCTGAAGGGGTTCCCTCTGATTGCAAAGCTGGAATTGGCCGTTCAGCAGATGCAGCGCTGCCGGCTGCGGTGGCACGGCCGCATTGTACACGAACTCCCCGCCTCCGCCGTCCATCTCATTCCACCAGACCATTCTCTCCTTGTTCCCTGAGCAAAAGGACTGCTGGGCGGAATCAGGGCTCTGTTGGTGGTGCTGATGGTCTTGAAAGATTGGCTCGTGAAAGGATTGCAGAGAGAGGCGGAGGTCCTGAGTTCGGTCGCCGCCGGTGTGTAAGAGCAAGTCCGGAGTGTAACCAGTGGCTGCGGCGCTCGCGAAAGGCTTGTCGGTGTCCTCCATGGCTTCGGTGTCTAGCAAAGCAGGGAAGCAGCCGCTGCTGCCGCCGTTGAAACCAAATCCGACGGACGCTGCAGCTTTGGCGACCATGGGCTGGTCACGGGCAAGGCACTGCTCGCCGGGGGCTCGGTCGGCGGGCAGTTCCTCGAGCTGGTCGATGGCGGCCTTGGCGTTCTGCATGAGCCAGTCGACGGCCTTGCTGGGGCGGTCGTAGCCGAGGCGGTCCTGGACGTCGTAGAACTGGATGGCGGTGTGCGCGGCGAGGCGGACGCGGCGGTCTCTGAGGCCCTTGGCCGTGTACACCTTGCTGTGGCGGTCCTTCCGCCCGGTGGAGCGCACAATGTGGCCGCCCGGGACCTCCACGACCTCTCCGGCGAACCGCGGCAGGCATTGCTGCCGGTTGCAGCGGCGGTAATTGGTCTTCTCCATGAGCATATAATAAGGCAAGCGGAATGCGAAGACAAGCGGCCGGTTGCACCTGTTGTGCTTCTTTTGGCGCTGTCAATTGGAGGAACAAATTGAATGCAATTGCAGAAGCTAACCTACCACAGAGGCAAATTAAGAAGGAGAGATGTATGGAGGAGGAGGGGGTGTAATGTCGACTGTAAAAACAAAAGCACACAGAGGTGCAAGTAAATGAAAGAGAAGGGAAATTAATAAGCGGAGGAGCGGAGTAGGGCTTTGTTGAGGACAGCGGCCAATTAACTCGATCCAAATTCCACAAATAAAATAAATGTAAATGGTAGCAGCTAGCAAATTAGAAAAACGCCGACGTCCATTTCATCCTCATCATCTTTCGCTTTCGTCTCTGAATCTGGACAAGGACTCCACCCAGCTTTTTGCTTCTTTCATTCCTTTATTGCGGCTGGCTCTACCAAAAGGAAAAGATCCCCTTGCCATTCCTAATCACCCACCCAATTTCACTGCATGCCATTGCTTTATTACTTTGGTATTTGCATGGGGAAAATTCTAGGAGACTAAGGTAGTAAAGTCTCTCCTTGATGTTGCCTTTACCTGTCAATCCAAAATATGATTCCTCGATCCATTTACTACTTTGATAGTGGAGAGGAGGATCATCATCAGTGGCACAAAGCATGCAGGAGTAGTCTTGGCGTACTCCTAACCATGCAAGTGAAAAGAGAGAGAGACCTTATCCACTTGTCCTTAACTCTTAACCTATTTAACTAACCAGGGTGGACTTTTATAATCATGGACGACGGAGGAGAGAGATGAATAGGATCTTATTAAGTTTACAGCTAAGAGAGAGAGAGAGAGAGAGAGAGAGAGAGGCAACAACGAACACATGGGTTGAAAGAAAGGATTGGTGCAGGGGACAATAATTGCGAAGAGAGGAAAAGCAAGCTAAGAGACAAAGAGAGGAAATCTCCAAAAGCAAGGGTCATGATCTTCCCCGAAGTAGACGTGCATGACACCAGAGACCAAGTGGATCATCAATTGGGTGGCTGCTTTTAATTCTGAGAGAGAGAGAGAGAGAGAGAGCAGCAGCAGCAGCAGCAAAAACTATGTATGAAGTAATGTATGCGCCCTTCGGTCCCCAGCAAGCCATCTGTTCATCTCATCGCCTGCATTCCATCTTCCATTCTTTCTTCACACAGCGCTGCGGAATTCGGCTTACGTTGACTAATACTGACATCACGATTAAGTGTTTTTTTTCTTCTGCAAATTAAAAAAAGAACTTAATTGGCCAAAAATAAATGCACATATATTTTTGGCCAAAAGTGCCGTAATCGTCTTCGATGAATCGAAGCCAACAAACCTTCGAACCCGATGCAACGTGCCAAGATCCAATAACCACTAATTGATACTATAATATCCTCATTGACAACGAGAGCATCGGAAAAAGCACGTGATATAAAACATGTAATTTAATTTCTGACTCTTCGATTCCGGATAAGCTAGCATTAATTTCGCCAATTAAAATATCCCCATGTTAATTACATTTTGTTTGTTTTTGTTGCTCGAGCTATCAATTAATAATTAAGAGAGAAAAAAAATCTCACATGCGAATTAAATTTAAATGGATCGGGCGCAATCTGCTCAATATCCAATTCACGCTTCAAATTCGTTTACAAATTAAAAATAAGAGGAGGGAGAGTCAAATGTTTGTAGTTTGTACACTTTTTCAATTCTTGTCGTCATCGTGAATTGCCATTCGGATTTTGTACCTATCGGGCCGGGTTTATAATGTGGACAAAGACATGAGATGGCATTTTCCTAACCCGGTCACATGACCAGCAATCCAGCCAGTCCACATTGCGTCGCTTTTGGGCTTTCACAAAACTGCAAAATGTTCCTATTAGTGATTTATTTGTTGTGGACCAGTTGATGGATCAAAGTCATGCTCCATCTACAACAAATTAGTAAATTACATACTCTATAAACAGCAAATATAATCTTAATTAACAATCATATATAGTATTGGAAGTGGGTCCTAGTTGGATTCGAAATGCCTAGGCTCAACAAATCCTTCGTCGGGCAAATAAAAATGGATGCAAATTACAAATTGAGTACATGCAGATCCATTAAAGAAAAGTCCAATTTGGCAGGATTCAATTCTGAACCAACCTATAATGTTTCTATAGTAATCCTACTGCATGTCAAATTGTCAACTACTCAAATAAATAATATATATGAGGAGGGGAGATGTGAACAACTAATATTAAATCATTTTTTAGGTAGAGTGGACACTCGAAGCTACGATAATAAGGACAAATAAATTTAGAATGAGACGAAGTACACCAAATCTCGGTGGATGAATGCATCGATCCACTCACCAGAAAAAGAACAATTAATTGAACTCGACATTATCAATGTCAACTGCGGCCGTAGTCAAAGGGTCAAACTCAGATGTCAACGGAAAAAGAAAAAAAACTCTAGTATTCCATATATACTTGATTAAAAATTAAAATGATAGGGCTAATTAAATATTAAAATTCATAATGAAATTAATTAAGTAAAGCGACACGTACTTGGCCTTTGACGAGTCTCAACCGGCGTGTTGGATCGAGTGGCCTCCAGCTCATCAATGCATCGCGCGACGATTAATGAGTCAGTAATCGAGATCGCGGAATATAAATTATAATGCATGCTTCCTTGTATTCGAGAATGAGATGAAGGCATTGGCTGCCGCTTAAAGAACTAAAGCAGCACACAATGCAAGCTTGTGTGCTATCTGAGCAAGCAAAGGCAAATTAAGTAATTAAAACGATCTCAAACTCTCATCGTCCGGTGATGGACAAGTTATATATAGCGGGAAGATCTTGCGAGATCATAACAGTGAGGAGACAAAGAAGAAGAAGAAGTCATACTACACATGGCGAAATTGATGCGCTTAAACTTGTGGTTGATCATGTTAGTATTTATTGTTCGGAGCTCGGAGTCTCGCTTAGTACTCATCGGCAGTACTGAACAAGTAGTTGGAAGCTCCGGCATTAATGGGCAGAAGGGGGATACAGAGGTTTCCGTGAGGACGAGGGTTCTTCGGGGACGAAGGGAGAGTACTGCAGCAGCTGGAAGAGTATATGGACCGGATCGGCTTAGCCCGAGCGGACCGGACCCCATGCATCATTAATAATTAGTTATTCGTCGTTTTCTTCTTCTTAATTAATACTATGAGTGTAATAAACGGATTACGTATATCCGCATGGAGACTATATACGTTAATATCCTTTTTGTAAGCTAGGCTTTTGTTTCGCTTTGACAATTTCACCTTTTGTTTGTCAGTCATGCATGCATGGTTCTTCTATTTTAATAAGATTATTCTTGTTTTGTGAACATGCGTTGTGTACTATATATGGATGATGAAATTTTTTGCATGCATTTTAAAATATACATCGAATGTCTTTGGAATTTGATCCAGATGGACTCACTAGCTAGGAGCTTTAGGACTATAGACCATCGAGAAGCAACAACAACGATAGATAAAAGATTTAAAAAATATGATAAGACAATTTTACGTGGTTTTCAATACAAATTTGCCTATATATGTCCCCGGTCGCATATATAAGAACAGAAGGAGTAATTTATCATATTCTAATTTTGAGAATGAAAAAATCTCAAAATCAAATTTGAAGATAAAAAATTTTTAAAATCAGAATTGAATAAATCGAACATCAATTTTACCATAGTCTTTAATGTATCAAAGATTTTTTTTTTACAAAATCTATAAATTAAAATTAAAATTAATAAAATATTTTGATGCAAAATATTTTTTTAGATCATGATACTTTTTTTGTATCATTAAAAAATTATTTTATGAATTCAAATATTTTTTTTAAAAATTATAAAATTATTATAGACTTTGCACAAAAATCTTTAATGAGTTAGAGACTTTTATTTATAGTAATCTTATAATTATAAAAAATAAAATTTAATTCACAAAAAATATATATGTGATATAAAAAATATGCTAGAGTCTATCAAAATATTTTGAACAAAAAATATTTCACTATTTTTAATTAAAAATTAGATTTATAGACTTTGGACAAAAGTCTCTAATGCATTAAAGACTTCTGTCCAAAGTCTATAATTATTTTATAATTAATAAAATTAATTAATAAAATATTTTTTAAAATATAAAAGATGCATTGTGGTTCAAAAAAATATTTTTTTATCAAAAATATTTCATAATTATTAATTTAAAATTTGATTTATAGACTTTCAGCAAAACTCTCATAATTTTTAATTTAAATTTTGATTTATAGACTTTGTGCAAAACTCTTTAATTATTTAGAGAGTTTGAAAAAATATTTTTTGAACTTTAACCTCTCATTTCTATTATAAATATTTTTTAAAAAAATTCAGATTCTAACACTTTATTTCAGTCTTTGATCATGGGGTAAAATAGTTATTCGATCCACTCAATTCCAAATTTAAGAATTATCTATCTTTATATTTGATTTTGAGACTTTTTCATTTTCAAAATTAGAATCTAGAAAATTGATCGATAAAAAATACAAATATATTAGAGGCAAAACAAGTATAAAGTACAATCAACATTAATTTGGTTGCATTAATTATATATATAGACACAAGGGAGATGCAACGAGAAAAGTGGTGTCTTGAATGAATAATTAATTATATAATTAATTGATCGATAAAAAATACAAATATATTAGAGGCAAAACAAGTATAAAGTATATATAATTTGGTTGCATTAATTATATATATAGACAGAGATGCAACGAGAAAAGTGGTGTCTTGAATGAATAATTAATTATACCATTAATTGAGCCTGATGATGAAGCCGAACTCCGACGATGATGCACGAATCGCAAAGCAACTTTTATTTTGCTTTGCGATTCATTCTTCATCATCGGAGCTCGACTTTATAAAATTTTCCTATGAAGTCGGGCTCCATAATGATTTTTTTTAGGGGTGAGTGGATTCGAGCATCCTATAATTTTCATGATACTCGAATCCTATCCTATATAAGATCGGTTCCTATATTTTGGACTCAGACCTTATCTTGTTGGAACCTAGAATCGGACCCTACTCGAAACCACGAGTACTTTATTGGATCACCTATTTAATTTTATTAGTGCGAATAGAAAGTAATAAATTAATGAATGAAAGAGTTTGTTAATGTTCACTATAATTTTTATTATTATTTTGTGGCAAAAATAATAATATATGTAGTGTATATTAAGAAATTATAAATATGATCCTAATTAAATATATATAACTCGGTACCGATTCTGATTTCGGATCCCGACGTGTTGGACCCAAAACCGAAACCGATTTTAACTGGTTCCTTGATTTGTTACACAGATCCTATCTGAATTTAATTCGGATCTATTCAGAACCTATCCGATCGGGTCGGTTCTAACTGGTTTCGGGTCAATCCGGTACCCGTGCACATCCCTAGTTTTTTTTTTTGAAAAGTGGTGTCTCGAATGAATAATTAATTATATCATTAATTGAGTTTAATTAGTGGATATTGATTACTGATGCAAATTGTATATGCATGATGCACTAGCTACTAGCTCATTGCCTCATTTGATACTTTTTGTGGCGGATAGAAGAAGCTCATTTGATCGGCTGATGTGTTATTAAACCATATCTTATCAAGTTAATTTGTCGATAAGTACGTGTACACGTCGTGGCCAGGTCACAATCACATCCATTGCTAAGCCTAAAGCCCTAAATCCCAATGGGAGAGAGCGATCATTATCAATATTAATTAATTCCTTTCATTTAATTTAAATTAATCATGTAGAGGAAAGCCCATCGAATTAGCCAATAGATATTAAATAGGGACGTATCTGCCTGATAGTGCTTGCAACATCCCTCATCCCACTATGTTTATAGGCACCTATCTGCTTAATATTTATAGGCTACAATTTATATGATGTATATAGGCTACAAATTGTAGCCCAAAAAGCCCACTATGTTTCTATTTCCATACATTTACTGTATAATATATTTTTTCAATTTTTTTATTTATTTATGAGGACCAAAGGCTACCTAATTAATTTTAGAAAAATTCATGATTTAATACTTGTTTTACTATTTATTTGATCATGTTAATTAATTAGGTAGCAACCAAGTTAAACTAGGTTGATATGTACATATTTTTCCTTTCTTTTAAGTTTTAATACTACACCTTGTTTGTTGACCCACTAGAAATCTAATGTCTACACATTCAAGTTGCTTGAGATCATATGTTTAAACTGGTTGGGTTCGACCCAATTGATTTGTATTTGGCAATGGACCGATATATAATATTAAATTTTGTTTAAATATTACAATCCTTATCCTGACCCCCAATTAAAGAAATCTCTCACGTCTCACGTGCTCGGTCAAGCGATTCCCAGGAACAACTTATCTCATCCAAGATCAACGCTGCCTTCGCCGCCTCCAACTCGCTTTCCTTCCCATCCAACTCGTCTCATCCACGGGTTAAAACCTAAATCAACTCTGTCGCGACCTCATCTTAGCGCGAGATGCCGTCAGCTTGAGCCTAACGAATTGCTTTCGGCCTTCACGCCGTCACCCTTCCTCAGAACTAAGCAACCTCTCGTCTCGTCTTCTTCCTTCTGCCTTTTACTTGGAGTATAAGAAAGGAGTAGAAAAAGGTTCGTCTCTCCAAATCTCTGCTCATGGCGTCTAGTGGATCGTCTGGTCGGGCGGCCTCGGGCTACAGGTCGTTTGATTTCGGCTCCGATGATGTTCTCTGTTCCTACGACGATTCCTCCGCCCAGGATCCTCCGATGGCGAAGCTAGCAGATTCGTCGGTAATCGCTCGTCTTCATTCATCTTTCCTTTTGTTGCTGTCAACTAGCTATGTGAAAAGATCCTCTTTCGTGTTGTAAACTTGTTCCATTTCGGTCGGATTAGAAACCGGTTGCAACTCTATATTTGAATAGAAAATTTGTTTCTCTTTATATTTTGAAATGTTTCATTTTTCAATTTCATACGCGGATGTAGTGCTGAGAATTAGGGTAGATTTGTCTCTGCAAATACTCGTCTGATTCTGTTGCAGAGGTAGTGCTGAGAATTAGGGTAGATTGTCTCTGCAAATACTCGTCTGATTCTGTTGCAGAGGTAGTGCTGAGAATTAGGCATTGTTTGGACGAGGGGAAGCATGATTCAGTAACGTATGATGATACGGTGCCGTAAAAATTATTATCTTATTTGGGAGGATGATATGGTATTTTGGGAAGATGGTATGATATGGTTAAATGATAATAGTTATGGTGGAGAACGGAGTCTTGGCCAAGCCGATCAAAAATGATAAATAAAAGTTTAATGATAATGGGTATATAAAGGGCACAAGAGGAATTATAAATTTTGATTGAAGATATTTTAGAAATAAAATTTCATGAAATCATGAGAATTTGGCCAAAATTTATGTTTTTCAAACTATGAGATTACCATACCATGACCATTTATTGGAAGTCTTTCCAAACATAAAATTAAATCATACCATACCATGATAAATCATACTCTACCACGAAATTATGATAAGGGTATTCTTAACCTTAGACCCTGGGATGATTTAAATTATGTTTTGTGCTGAATTGTTATCTAACTGTTCAGAAACAGGCTAATTAGTAAAGTAATTTAATGGCAATTATTACATTTATTCTTTAGACAACAATGACTATTTTAGCTTTTCTGAGTTAAATGCAAAACTTATAAGATCTTTTGGCGACCACTAGGATGCAGATATATGAGTTCATAAAAGTCTCAGCAAAGAATTCTGATTTCATCTTTAATAACTTATCTCTGTAAGATCCAAAGTGCCCTTTATGATCATTATGCAAAATGTTATACTCTTGTTCTTGCACTAATCCATCCATTAGAACTATTATTGACTTTGTTTAATCTACTAGAAAAATCATTCATGTCTCATCTGCTCAATGAGGAATTTAACCACTATATTATCAATCATTCGCACTGATAGGCTAACTCATTGTGTCTTTTTTTTAAAAATTTCCTATCTTTATTCTTCACCATGCAGGATTTACACGAGACTGGAGTGAGTAGACCATTGGTTAGTATATATGAGCAAGAAGATTTTTCAAAGGAGTGCATGATGTCTACTGTTGAGAAATGCATGAAGAAATATGCAGATAATGTTCTTCGCTCTCTGGAGGGTATTAGTGGTCGTTTGTCACAGCTGGAGATACATTGCTATAAACTTGAACGGTCGCTTGGTGAGTTTCGAGCTGATTTCATTCAGGAGCAGAGTGATAATGATATGAAGTTCAAGTCTCTTGAGAAACATATTCAAGAAGTAAGTTTGCAGTTGTTGATAAGTGATATATCCTTTTAAGATTTTAGGGTCAGTTAAGGAAAGATTCTTCCAACAAAGTTTCTTTCAGCTGTTATATTTTAGCATTTTTCTCGAGTATTATATGTTAATAGAAAATATGCAAACTTCTTTCATTTTGTGGACCCTGCTGATATATTCAAATTACTTGCTAAGTGCAACAAACTTCAAGTATAATCCTGTTAAGTTATGACTTATGATGAAATGATTGCTCGTCCCATTATTTTGTTTCATCTATTGGGACTTTGCCATTCTCAATATATTCTATTTGACTCCTTTACTATATTTTGCCCCCCTTTTTTCATTTTTTTTCTTCAGCTGATATCTGAGTTGCTTCTCATTCAGCTAAGACGTCTTCTTATTACATTATGAAATAATGTGTTATCTCTTATTTTAAATGCACCATTACTTTAATGGACACTTCAATTGGAAGACATTTAACAATTGTGCACTTGTACCATTGGCCTAAAACAGTAAAACGTGGAAAAGGTTATCTTTCTATTATATTTGTGTTTCATGACATAAGATTTTGTTCACAACTCAAAGTTCACAAGATTGATATTGGGTAGGGTCGGTTCAATCTAAAATTTAAAATTAGCTAGATTATCCAATCAAAATGGGAGGAATAGCTAGAAATAGAATACATAAAAAATATAAAGGTTTTCTATTAGTTCACACAAATATGCATGCATTTCTCTGTTATTTGTCCATGCAATCTTAAAATATGTTATAAATTCCATGACATAAGCAATGATACTGTTCTTTGTGTTAGTTATCCAGGTCTTCTGACAACCTACAGGAGTCATAAGTTTCCTTTGCTTGATAGGTATTTCATGTTTTGACATAATGGCATCAGTTCTCAGGTTTGATCTTTTTGCACTTGGTACATCAGGTCCACAGGTCTGTTCAAATTTTGAGAGACAAGCAAGAACTTGCTGAAACTCAAAAAGAACTGGCCAAGCTTCAACTGATGCAGAAAGAGTCTCTGGAAAAGAATGAAATTGCTGTTACCCGATCAGTCCCCGAGCCAACAAAACTGGATGACAAGCCAGATACTTCAAATCTACAGCTAGCCCTTGTTTTACCTCGCCAGGTGACTACTACAGCTGGAGCATCTCAACCAATCCAATCATTTAAGGAACTACCAATGCTGCAGCAAATATCTGTCAATCCTAGCATCCAACAAGATCAAATTGTAATGAACCAAGCTGGAAAATATTATCCACAGCATCAATCTATGCCACAGGACCAACGTTGTCAGCATGTACAATCTGAGCTGCACTATGTCCAACAAAGATCCCAGCTTCAGGATATTCCAGTCCAGGCACCATCGCAGCAGCCACTTTTAGTAAACCAGAATCAACCTCCAGCGTTTCAACAGTACCAACAGCAGTTGCCTCCAAAGCCAAACCAACAATTGCTGCAACAGGTAGTGCAACCTCAACAACCTGCTTCACAGCCTCAGATCAGACCTCAAGCTTTACCATCTTATCCTTCTTACCCATCTCAACCTGTGAATCCTGTTCCCGAAACATTTCCTCGTAGCATGCCTATGCAAGTTACTAATACAACAGTTTCACAGCCTGGTGCTATCCGTCCCGAAGTTATGACATATGGTTATGGAGGAACAGGTAGTTCAGCATCGCGTCCACCCTTACATCATAATATACAGCAAACAATGCAGCCTCCACTCAGCCAGAGCTCTTTTGGACAACAGCTCAACAAGAGTAACTACATGGGTAATGCAACATATCCACCACAACCAGCATCATACAATGTACAAGGTTACAGTGTTTCCTACAGCTATCCCACAAGCAACCCTCCAGCTTCCAGGAACCAGCAAATTTCTCCCATCAATACTGCAGCTTTACACCGCGACTCACAGCTAATGCGCAGCCACCCCTTTGGGGAGATGATCGAGAAGGCTGTTGGTATGGGATACGATAGGAATCAGATTTTCAGTTGTGTGCAGAGGATGGTAGAGAGTGGTCAACCAGTGGATTTTAATTCTCTACTCGATAGATTGAATGGACAAGCTGCTGGTGCATCCGCACGGGCATGGTGAGACAGATACACGAGTTGCAGAGATGGTTCCAATGTCCAGTTGTCCACTGTATATAAATAATCACTCTAGGGATTGCATGATGCCTGTTATGAATTTCTATCTACGATTAATTAATGTTCCTCTACAAAATATGTGGTCACACGAAATTTTAGTGTATGGCCAGGGTTTGAGTTCTGTCTTTCTACTACTATGCAAAACTAAAACTGTTTTCCTTAAGTTTTTGAAGCCATTTTAACTATTTTTCTTAGTAGAACTACTGGAAATGATTTCTGCTTTTTAGTACTACACAATTTTTAGTAGGGAAGCACAAAGTCAGCACGTTATTCCTATATAAGTTGGTGTGCTCTACTTTTGAATGATGTTCATTGAATGAGATGACTGAATGAATTTAACATCTTGATCTTTTGCTTTCCAAATGAAACTTTTTAATCTCGGATCTCTTGATGCGATCACCATTTGGCTATTTGGTTTCTGGTAAAGATGAAAGATGTCTTGCAATATTTGTGACACCCATAAGAATGTCTTCGAGAAACTAAATTAAAACTGGTAATTTCTTTTCACAGAAAATGTCAAACTGATCATTTCTTTTTACAAAAGAGATGTCTTATCTACTCTCTATAATGCATGAATATTACGGTTTTTATGTAGTTATTAGGATTATAAAAATAAAAATATTCTTATAAGAAAATTTTAAAAAAAATCCGTGAACTTACGCTTGAACTATCTAATTCTAAGTTTTTGTCTCAATCACATATACCAGTTTCTCACGTTGCCTGAACCAATCATAATACGAATTAAATATGAACAATTTGATCAATTATAACAACAGTTGAAATTGCAAGACCCTGTACTGCTACTTACGACATAAACTCCAGCCTTCAACTTCTGAAAGTGGGAAGAGTAAAACGAAATCAATGTAATGCTCCAGCTTTCATCTCTCGGGAACGTTCGACACGCATCCCAGCCTACTACTCTCAGCTCCAGACTCTTCTTCCTTCTTTTCCTCTCCTACTAATTTGCATTACTAACCAGGAAGAAGAGGCGAGAGAGAGAGTCTGTGGAAACATGGGAGTGGACTATTACCACGTCCTTGGCCTGGACAAGAACGCCAAGGATGACGACCTCAAGAAGGCCTACCGGAAGCTCGCCATGAAGTGGCACCCTGACAAAAACCCTAACAACAAGAAGGAAGCCGAGGCCAAGTTCAAGCAGATCTCCGAGGCCTACGAGGTGTGCTACTCTGATCCATTTCATCGACAACTCGCTTTAATGTTCCAACACTTAATTTCTTCTTTCAGATTCCATGAGATGCTTTTGGCTTTTCTTAACACCGATCCTGTTTCTTTTGTGTGTACTAGGTTCTAAGTGATCCTCAGAAACGCGCTATCTACGATCAATACGGCGAGGAAGGGCTGAAGGGGGAGGTCCCGCCACCAGGGGCCGACGTTCCCGGAGGCGCTTCCTTCTTCTCCAGCTCCGACGGCGGACCCACCGTCTTCCGGTTCAATCCAAGAAACGCCGACGACATATTCGCGGAGTTCTTCGGGTTCTCGAGCCCATTTGGGGGCATGGGAGGAGGAGCTGCGAGCAATGGAGGAGGAGGTGCCCGGTTCTCTAGCTCCATTTTTGGCGATGACATCTTCGGGTCGGCCTTTCGCGGCGCCGATGGGCCGATGAACTCGCGTCGGCCTCAGAAGGCGGCCCCGATCGAGAACGTGCTGCCCTGCAGCCTGGAGGAGCTGTACAAGGGCACCACCAAGAGGATGAAGATCTCCAGAGAGATCGCCGATGCAAGTGGGTAAGTATTAAGCTTGTCTTTGTAGATCAGCATAACTAAGAAGACGACGTAATTGAAATTCGAGCAAGCGTGCATTGATTCAGGAAAACTCTGCCCGTCGAGGAAATCCTCACGATCGAGATAAAGCCCGGATGGAAGAAAGGAACAAAGATCACATTCCCGGAGAGAGGAAACAAACGCCCAAATACGATTCCTGCGGACATCGTGTTCATCGTGGAGGAGAAGCCGCATCCTGTGTTCACGAGGGAAGGGAACGACCTGGTTGTGCTGCAGAAGATCTCTCTCGTCGAGGCCTTAACTGGTTACACCGTCAATTTAACAACATTGGATGGTAGAAGAATTTGTCTGCCTATAAACAATGTGATCCATCCTGCGTACGAAGAAGTAGTTCCTGGAGAGGGCATGCCATTGGCCAAGGATTCCATCCAACAGAGGCAAGCTGAGGATCAAGTTCGACATCAAATTCCCAGCAAGGCTTAGCCCTGAACAGAAAGCTGGAATTAAAAGACTGCTGCCCGCCGCTTGATCTCCAATCATGCTTCAGCCACGGCCGCTCATCTCAATCACCGTAGATAATTGATCTCATTCATGCTTCAGCCCTTTGATCGCAAATTTGTATGATGTGTTTTTAGATATTTCCAAACTCGAAGAATAAAAAGTGAGCCCACTGCATAGCTCGACGCAGGCCTTCGTGTTGGGCTTTAATATTGAAGATAATATTGGCCGGAAATTCATTAAATAGAAATGCATAAAAATAAATGAAGAGAAAAAATCTCAGCGGAAATATTAAATAGTAAAATAATATGTTGTTAGGAAATTATGAAAATTTCTTGTAAGATCGAGAAAATTCGAACCCAAGGGTAGAAACCGAAAGCCAAATCTGAAATCAAGATTGCGAAAATTAAGAGACACATGAGATTAATGTTGTTCGGACTCGGCAGGATGTCGGTCCTACGTCCGCTGGGAAAAAAATAGACAACTTTATTAATATCAAAATGAGATTACAATAAGAAATTCCTCAAATTTAACTCGAAGCATCGTAGTTGCAATATATTGCATTATCACGAGGACGCGGGCTAGTACTCAATACAAATGTAAGAAGATTCGCTAAGCCTTCACAAGAATCTTGTTATCATCGTCTCTGATAACACCAACACTCAACAACCAATGAACCTTTCTCTTCGTCTAAGCCGCGGCAAGAATTAGGATCATCTCGTTCAAATGATAGCAACAATGCTCAATAGCTCTTATCTTGGTGTCTTTCGGAGGAAGCTGTGGTATTTATATTGATAAGTGGCAAATGGGATCAACTTCGAGAAATCCTTATGATTATATGCATGAGAAATCCTTTGAGTCAACAGTTAAGCAATATGTATTTTTGATCGAGAAAAAGTGAAATTGTATGCATGAGAAAGACAAAGGACAAAAGTTGACTAATGACTCTGTATAGATTACTGTAGGTAGGTACTCGTACAGCAAAATGAATATACAAATGCGTGTCGAATGAAACCAGAGCAACACGATGTGACTGCAGACACTATCCATCTCATCGTCCATTTTTAAGCGATATATCACGCTATTCTATATGTATTCTTTTTTAATTTCAAGTGCGCACAGCTTCTAAAAACAGAACAATTTGAATGTTCCATAAAATCGTTGTCGAAATAACCTGGTCAGCTGACGAGCACATGCGTAAATCCTAAGATATAAATGCTGCAAATTTTGAATCAGGTCTTGCATTGATGTGGATGTTCATCAATGCCAATTCAATTTCTTTGGTTGACTTCGTCAGTGACATCCACTACTTTGAAGAGATCGAATGTGGTGCTTAATTTAGTAGGAGATATCATCAATTTAAAAAGGTGGGATTCTACAACGTGATCAATCGAATAGTGGCCGTGTTCTCTGTATTTAATTTAATTTAATTTAATTAATGTGAAGGTTGAGTGTCTTGGTCTCACAAGTATGAATCCATCTAATATTCCGATTTTGAATAGTCAAATCAAAAGATTATTCTAGTAGATAAGATTTGAGGTAGGCTCGAGTGTTCCATTGCTTTTGAAAAAACCTTACTTTTTTCAAATAAACAAATTAATATTGCATGCTTTACTTACATCCGAGATTCCAATTTGTGTCGAACAAATGCTTGTTAGTTTAGGAATGACTTGATGATTAGAAAAATCATCTGCCTGCAAAATCTAGTGAATGCTTTTGGACATTAATTCGATATTGTCGATTATGAAAATGAAGCTGGACCCAACGAGTTGACTAAGAATTCACGAATGCTCGTGTTGTGCAAAGGGGGGGGGAGGGGAGTAGTTTTGATTTTTCAATGAAGCTGATACTCTTTTTTTTTAATCAGAAAAGAAAATGGATTAATTATTTGGTAGAAGCCAAGTTAAAATAATAGTCGAGCAAAATAATCTCCAGCTCCAGAGATCGAGTTGACGAACAGACAACAAAAACTCTCAAAATTCGGATCTTATTTACTACTATTTTATAGTCGAGCAAAATAATTCTCATTTTTTTATAAATATTTTCGGTGGATTTACATATCTTTATTTTTCTTTTCTTTTTTTAAAAGAAAGATGCATAGCGATGGGTCAATATATTCAGACACATTCAAATCAAGATATAGATAAATAAATTATACTTTCATTTGATTCAAATCGCATCAAAACAGGGGTAAGATCGCATCAAGTTGGAAAAAATTTATATGGACAACATGCTTATATAAATCTCTATGAAGGTATGAATATAGGCTTTGAGTGATTGAACATGAATGAAAAATAAATGGATATGTTCATATTTATTTCTTTTCTATCTATGTTCATATTCATTTTTTTTCATCAATGTTCAATCGCTTAAAGCTCATATCCGCTCATAGAAGTTTCACCGCATCAAGTTGGTTTTTAATTTTTCAATTTTTTTCTTTTATATTCTTAAATATTCATTATTATCATTAGCGGCGTCACCATAAATAAAGTGTAACTTAAAAAGAAAGCTAATGTTACTGTTGCTCTAATAACAAATGTATCTCAAATTTTAATTTTCCATAATATATCCCATAATTTTAAATTAAAATCAACTATAAAAAGGTGTCATGGACATGACGTCGTTTATTTTTTTATGAACGAAGAGTTACAGATCGTCGCAGATAGGATTAAATTTGCGCTACGGGATAAATATATAGGATCAAATATGTGCTACACGATAAATATATAGGACTGAAATTTTTGAAATAAATTTTATAAGACTAAAATTTAAAATATTAAAAATTTATATGACAAAATATGCAATTTTTCCTAAAATCAACTATAAAAAGGCATGTACCTCGCCACTATAATTGTTAGTTGCTTATGTGACATCCGAGTCGTTACACAATTTTTTTATTAATAATTATCACGTTAGCATTAACATCATAGAATAATAATAATAATAATAATAATAATTTGTTGTTATCAACTATATGATACGCGTTCAAGTTGAGTGGTATGTTAGCAAACAAAAAGCTCCTTCAAGTTCAAATTAATCCTTCGACATCAGGATGTTGTTCTCATCAATCACCTTCATCACCAACTTCTTGAAGTTCCTATGCAGGTCCAAGTGTCCGACAATACCTTCAGCACCGTTAGGATGTTAGTTTTTCTTGAAGTTCATCAGCGAGCTTGGTAATTATAGTGATAGGGATATGATTGTGTACGTTAATTTAACTGTATGCGATAAATTTATTGTTAGACTCAGTAGTTTAGAATATATAATATTATTTTTTCAATTACATTTTGTCTAAATTGATGCTAATAATAAATTTTTTTGTGCTGACTTGTATGTCGTGTTAGTTAAATTGCAATGACGAACTTATTGTGGAGGGATAGAATTTATGTCAATTACAAAAATAGAATGTTTTAGGAAAAAAATTCAAAGTAGAGAAATTTTTATTATTAGAGTCGCAGTTTGGGATAAAAATATTTTTTTAATAAGAAAATTTAAAATATACGAGTTTACGTGAAGTAGTTTGTGATTTTGTCTTATTCTGGAAATCATTCGAGAATATTTTGGACAAATATATTTAAGATGAGTAGGTACAAAATGGAATATATATTAACCTATCCATTTGGGCAACAGGCAGACAAACACAGGAAGCTCGAGGAAGCAGAGAAAAAGAAGGTCGAGGAGACGCTGTCCCTTCCGTCACGTGAAACAGCATGAGTCACCCAAAATAATCTTACTTTAGTTTCATTTCACGTGAAATGGAGGACCCACCTCTCCCTCCTCACTCATCAGTCCTCGCATCAATCACCACGCACACGGCACACGGCACACGGCACACGGCACACGGCACACGGAAGAAATTAATAATAATCTGCTTTATTCTCTTCTTCTCCCAATCCCATGCAACCTTTTTATTTATTTATTTATTTATTTATTTACTTAATATCCATGCATGCATTGCAGGCAGCACAGACCAACATCAGTTACAATTCCAAAGTACCATGAAACGCACTGGGATTCATCACTCGATCATTTATTATCTGAGCAGTCTCTGTAACCAAACAAAACAGAGCAGATTCCTGCATTAAATTCCATTATAAGGAAAGAAAAAAGAAGAAGAGTAGTAGTGCTACTAGCTAGTTTTCATTTCAAGCCTCTTCTGACAGACAACGCCATCTTGCTCTTTGACCAACTTGTTCCCAGTGGGAAAAAGATTCGCGTTGGAAGTTGCAAATCATCAGATATCGATCCAGTGCTCCTTCCCCTTCACTCAATTTCCAATTTCCAATTTCATTTAATTCGCTCTGAGTTTGGTGTGACACTTTGGATTTGAAAGGGACCGGTTCTGCAATCACGCATGCATGACCTCACTGCCCGCCTGGAAATATATATATATATATATATATATATATATATATATATATATATATATATATATGCTGATTACTTATTAGATTAATTGAGGTCCATGCATGCATTGGAATTGAGATATTCCAATAGAAAGTTAGAGTTCATCAACTGGAGCCAGGGGAATTGCACCATCAATAATAACCCTTATCCAGCAATTATGCGCCGTGCCTCATCCCCCTACTGTTCCAAAATCGACCACCATATGGCATATGCATGTTGCATCAGAATCGAGTCCTCTCTACAATTACATTCTGAGATAGCCAATTAATTGTTATTCTAATAAATATTGTTGTAATTAATTCTATATATATCACAATGAAACTTGTACGCCGACCCTCGGATTAAGGGAATATGTCCTCCCCTTCCTCTATCAGAAATCAGAAATCAGAAATCCTTACGGCCAATGGCGGTGCCACCATTGCAAGTTGGATTCTTCTTCGTATTCAAGCTACTACTATACCTCGTCAAGATTAACCCAAACTGCAACCCTTAATTCTAACCAGATTAATTAACCACGTACGATGCATGTAGAATTTTAAACCCTTACTAATTAACTGATTGATTGACCCTCTTCCCCGTGCTTCTTCCTGTCTTTTTAACTCCAAACAACACGCAGGACACTACTGCACCGAAGAACGCCGTCTCCAACATGCTCTCCCTCCTCTTCCTCCTCTTCCTTCTTCCTCGCTCGTCCCTCTCCCTCAACCAGGAAGGCCTCTCCCTCCTCCAAGCCAAGAGCTCGCTTTTCGTCCCCGATAATGTCCTCTCCGACTGGAATCCGTCGGACTCCACCCCATGCAACTGGACCGGAGTCACCTGCAGCTCCACCTCCCTCGCTGTCACCTCGCTTGACCTCTCCACGTTCTCTCTCTCTGGCCCCTTCCCTTCTGCACTTTGCCGTCTTCCTCGTCTCACCTTCCTCTCTCTCTCTGAAAACGATCTTAACTCCACTCTAACCTCCTCGTCCCTCCAGGGTTGCTCCTCCCTCTACCACCTCGACCTCTCCTCTAACCTTTTAGCCGGCCCGCTCCCTTCTTCACTCCCCTCGCTGCTGCCCAACCTCCTGTACCTCGACCTCTCCGAGAACCACTTCTCCGGTTCCGTCCCGCCTTCTTTTGGCCAGTTTGCTCGCCTGCGCTCGCTGTCCTTGGTGGGGAACAAGCTCACCGGCGCCTTTCCGCACTTTTTCGACAATATATCTTCCCTTCGCGAGCTTAATCTTTCTTACAATCCTTTCTCCCCTTCCCCAATTCCAGTTTCCTTCGCCAACCTCACGCAGGTTCGCATTCTCTGGCTCACCGGCTGCAACCTGGTCGGCCGCATCCCGGCGGAATTCGGCCGCCTGTCTTCGCTGCTCGACCTCGACCTCGCAAGCAATTCGCTCACTGGCAGCATTCCCGAGTCGCTGGCAGAGCTCTCGTCCATCGTCCAAATCGAGCTCTACAACAATTCTCTGTCCGGTTCCTTTCCCAGCGGATTTTCCAACCTCACTCAGCTCCGAAATCTCGACGCCTGCCTTAACCATCTCTCCGGCCATCTTCCAGAGGACCTTTTCCTTGCTCCCAATCTCGAAAGTTTGGAGCTTAACGAGAATAACTTCGTTGGTCCGATCCCTGCAACAATTTCCCAGTGCAAGAAACTCGCCGACCTCCGGCTATTCTCCAACCAGCTCGTAGGTGCTCTTCCAGCTGATTTCGGGGAGAACATTCCCCTCAGTTTCGTTGATCTCTCCGACAACAATCTTTCTGGTGAGATACCGGCAAACATCTGTGCAAGCGGCCTGTTAGGGGAACTGCTTTTGCTCAATAATTCCTTCTTTGGGAGCTTACCGGAGAGCCTTGGCCGGTGCAGGACCCTTACCCGTGTACGGTTAGGGAACAACCTTCTCTCCGGTGAGGTCCCCTCTGCTTTTTGGGCTCTGCCCCACTTATCGCTTCTCGAACTTTCCGGCAACTCATTCTCCGGTGGAATTTCTCCGGCGATATACAGCGCAACTAATCTCTCCATGCTTCTACTATCCGACAACCACTTCAATGGCGCCCTTCCGGAGGAAATAGGAGCCCTTGTGAACATGTACGAGTTCTCCGCAAGCAACAACCGTCTGTCAGGGCCTCTGCCGATGGGACTGCAAAACATGGCCAAGCTCGGAAAGCTGGACCTCCATCACAATTTCCTATCGGGAGAGATCCCTACAATTATTCAATCACTGAAGAAAGTTAGCCAGCTGAATCTCGCAGACAACGAGTTCACCGGTAGCATTCCGCCGGAGATTGGGTACCTCCCAGTTCTCAATTATCTCGATCTATCAGGGAACAAACTCACCGGAGAGGTCCCGATGGAACTACAAAACCTTAAGCTCATCCAATTCAACCTCTCCAACAACCAACTATCCGGCCGTCTGCCTCCTCTATTTGCGACACAGGGCTACCAAAACAGCTTCCTGGGCAATCCTGGTCTCTGCACAGACTTGACCGGGATCTGTCCACGTACCAGAGGTAACGATTCACAACGACGAGTCTTTGTTTGGTTACTTCGTTCTGTGTTCGCACTCGCTGCACTTGTCCTCGTTACCGGGGCGGGATGGTTCTACTGGAGGTACCGGAATCCGAAGAAGGCCGAAGCGGAAACGGAAAAGTCCGTATGGAAGCTTACTTCCTTTCACAAGCTTGGTTTCAGCGAGCATGATATCTTGGATTGCCTCGACGAGGACGAAGTAATTGGGACCGGATCTTCGGGGAAGGTCTACAGGGTTTTGCTTGCCAACGGAGAAACTGTCGCCGTGAAGAAGCTCTGGGGTAACTCGGTGAAGAACTACCTTGAGCACACTTTCGGCGACGGCTTTGAAGCAGAGGTGTCGACTCTGGGGAAGATAAGGCACAAGAACATCGTCAAGCTCTGGTGTTGCTGCACGCACAAGGACTGCAAGCTTCTCGTCTACGAGTACATGCCAAATGGGAGCCTAGGCGACAGGCTCCACAGCAGCAAGGGAGGGCTCTTGGATTGGCCAATAAGGTACAAGATTGTTCTGGATGCGGCGGAGGGGCTGTCTTACCTGCACCACGACTGTGATCCACCTATTGTCCATAGAGATGTTAAATCCAACAACATATTGTTGGATGCAGAGTTTGGGGCCAAAGTTGCAGACTTTGGCCTCGCGAAGGCCATCGGAAACGGACCAAAGTCCATGTCTGTCATTGCTGGCTCCTGCGGTTACATTGCCCCAGGTTTGCAGTTTGCTTGTTTCTTCTCTGTTTATTATTTCAACATTTTGTTGATTTATTTTGATCATTGAAATTCTATGTAATTGCAGAGTACGCATACACGCTCAGGGTTACAGAAAAGAGCGACATTTATAGTTTTGGCGTGGTGATTCTTGAGCTGGTGACGGGAAGATACCCTGTGGATGTTGAGTTCGGAGAGAAGGACTTGGTGAAGTGGGTGTGCAGCACGATGGAGCAAAAGGGGGTGGATAATGTGATTGATTCGAGGCTCAGTAGTCCCTGTTTCAAAGAGGAGATCTGCAAGGTGCTCGACATCGCTCTCCTCTGCACCGCCTCCCTGCCGATTAATCGCCCCTCGATGAGGGCCGTCGTCAAGATGCTGCTGGAGGTGGCCCCTGAGAACATGCTCAAGCCTTCCATCAAGCACTCAAAACCATGTTCTTGAACCCTAATCACCCATAAAAGAAAAAAGATCTTTTGAAGATTGGGTAATTCTGTAAGAAACAACAGAAAGACAAAACCATTCTGCAATATTTGAAGGAATTTGTTCCCAGGCATATTTTCCAGCAAGTTTTATACTGTGCAAGAAGCTAAGCAACATTGATTCTCGGATGATTGGTGCGGCAGGTGCAATCACAGGAAGTATATGTGCGGCTTGTAGTTGATGGAAACGTGAGGCTATCTGCCTTTAGGCATCTATTCGTCCTCTTCATCCTTGTTTCTTCTTTACCTATGTGAAAGATAAAAAAGAAGCTGCACTTATTAGTCTTTAGTGCAACCCTGACTCTTTCAAGGAAATGATGATGAGCTTTGTCTTGAACTTGCGATAATTTCTTTCAACTCTTTTCCTTCCGACGACGAGCAGTTTTTACAGTCAAATTAGAACACCTTCGAGCAGTTAATGGCCTCAAACAACAGCAGACTGCAGGTTCTCTACCAGTTAACAATCGCCTTTTTTTTTGGAGGAAAGCGACGAGAGTTAACAATCAATACGAATACGAAGCTCGTGCTATGTGCTCACAAAGTAAACTATATATATACAAGAGATCATTATTATTGCAGACCAATCTTGGTTTCTAATGGAAGTAATTCTCAGATATTTACCCCCATGTCAACTGCTAGGATAGAATTAGAACAATTTGGATACCTAAAAACATCTTTTTTTGTTACTTTGTTAGTAATTTCTCATGGTTATCAGTTCTTTTGTCTTTGTAAGTTCATATAGGATTGCATTTAAATTTAGTCCCTGAGGTTATGTGAGTTTTAATTTGAGATTTTTAGAGATTCATGTGCATGATGCATTAGCTAGCAGACTGCAGTCACATAAAGACAACCCCGAGCTTTTGATAATGTTTTGGTTTTGACTTTTGATCCAAGAATTTCTACAAGTACAGTAGCAGTATATATTGAGAGGAAAAATTAATGCTTTTTCAAAGTTGATCTGCGGGCCTAAAACTTATTCAAAGGGAAGATGAACCTCATGTTTGACACATGTTTTTGGCAAGCAGTGAATCGTTCGCACAGCAAAGTAGAATTGGATACTATGGGAATATATTAGAGGCTAGTCCACTCAATATCAGATAAGGTTTATCTGATAAAATGTTTTTACTGAGTATGGTAGTTGGTGGCCAGGTAGATCTTCAATATTTTAATCTAATGATAAACAGATAAAGGTGAAGGAGAAAAAAGTGAAGACAGACACCTTTTAATCTTGATCTTTAAAGTGAGTCAAAAAAGACATAAAAGGATGTTCACCTAACCACAGCTTCTTCTTCGTGGCAGAATTGCACTCCTCTGCTCTGTTTGACTAATGAAGACTGCTTTCTCATGCCATGAATTCATAAAACAGTACAAAACTTAAACGCCTACAGGGAAATAATTCAAGGTCCTCTATTGATTCAGTTATTACTTTGAGTAGTACTGCATATTCCTAAAATCCAATTCAATAACCAGTTTAATGCGGACCTACCTCTCAATCTGGTGACATGGATGTCAGTTTAGTTAATGATAATTTAATTAGCTTAACAAATTAGGACCATATATTTCTTTCAGTAGGTGAACTGAGTGACCTAAGTAGTGATATAATCTAATCTCTTGCACTTGGGAAGCGGATGAGACTTCTGCGGTCAGGTATAATTAAGCTGTAAAATAATGCCTCTTGTACGTAGAAATCAAAACAATAAGTACAAACAACATTTAATTTCTACATCAACCTTCCAAATCCATTTTGTCCAAATTAATTAAGTTGAAATGAGCCACCGAGTATTCCTTCAGAAATGCATACATTGCATGGGGCATTTTGAACAACACATGCATGCTTTCAAACCAAACTGGGCGTATGGTGACGATTTCTTCTGTAACTGGAAAAAAATCTAGTCGATCTGCTCCGTGTTTCCAAGTTTGGTAAACCAACATATATGATAACGCAGAAGCTGACAAATCAATCTTCTTATCATAATGTTTGTTCTAACCATCTTCGATGCCAGCCAAAAACTACACTCGAAATTAAAGTACTTGATGATCCAAGCACAACCTCCCCCACCAAAATCTGAAGCAAATTAAAACCACTAAATTTTCCTCATAATCTTCTCATGATCGATTAAACCTACGCCTCCCTCTTTCTCATCTTAAGTTGAAGACATGAATCACGAGGACTTCGTCATCGGAGGAGACGCTGCCATTGCGCTTGTAGGCATCGTTCTTCTCTTTCTTAGCGTCCTTCTTTACATCATCTGTAAGAAGAAGTGCGCCGTCGACCCCGACGATGACACCAGCACCGCCGCCATGCTCCCTGCCCACTGTCACCAGCTGAGCGACGTCGAGTCCGCCACCGACCGCTTCCACTGCTCCCGCGTTGTCGGCAAGGGCCGCCTCAGCACCGTCTACAAGGCCACCTCCGTCGCCGGCGGCAGCTTCATCGTGAAGCGCATCCACCACCACTTGGTCCTCGGAAACCCCGGCGTGAGCTTCTCCTCCCGGATCAAATCACTCTCCTACGCCAACCACCCCAACGTGGTCTCCATCCTGGGGTTCTCTGAGGCGCCCGGCGAGAGGCTCATCATCTCCGAGTTCGTCGGCGAGACGAAGAGCCTCGATTACTATCTGGACGCCGGACAGGGGCGGCCGTGGTCCGAGCTCTTGAGCTGGGAAATCCGGCTACGGATCGCGGCCGGGGCGGCGCGCGGCATCGAACACCTGCACGACGGCAGCGTGCCGGGGATCGTCCACGGATGCATCAAGCCGAGCAACATCACGGTGGACGCAAACTTTTGCGCCAGGATCTGCGACTACGGGCTCAGCTTCTTGGTCGGGCCCGGTGACCGGAGGGAGATGGCCGGGTACATGGACGGGGAGGGCGGCGGGGCCTGCAAGGAGAACGATGTGTACGGATTTGGGGTGGTACTGTTGGAGCTATTGAGCGGGAGGAGGTGCGAGGGAGGGAAGTTGGTAGAGTGGGCGTTGCCACTGATCAGAGACTTTAGAGCACGGGAGGTGTTCGACGGGAGAGTGACGTTGCCCAAGGACATGAAGCCAGTGATGAGGATGGCGAAGGTGGCATCGGCGTGCGTCGGCAATGGGCGGAAGACGCGGCCGTCCATCGCGCAGGTTGCGGCCATTTTGAACAGCTTGGAGGCACACAGTCTGTAGTTGATAGAAAATAAAAAAATTATAATTGAAACATTAATTGTATGTCAAAATCATCATTAATTAATTGACTCATAGAATGAACATATATATATATATAGCAAATAATAAGAATTATTTTTCCAACAACTTTGGATTTTGACCGTCCATTGGTAATTAATTACAACAAATAAATTTATTTTTTAAAGAAATTTAAATTTAAATATTATTTAAAAACTATTTTATGATAATTCACTTTAAAAGTCTCAAACATTTACCATGATTGAGAGACATTAGACGATTTTTTTTACATTTGTTGCACATCTATGAATTATTTGTGGGCAGATATATTTTTCTTTATTCACGGGCTCTACTTGTAACTCTTGGAAATTTTCGGCTCTTTTAATTTGGGTTGGGCTGTAAAATTATTTAGAAATAAAACTTTGATCCACTTTTTTTTGTTCTTCGATTAAAAAAGGTGGTGCAAGTTTGCAACCTACCTTACATTATATCCGACTTGTATTCCCCAAAATATCAAAAAATTATTTGGTTGATATAAATATAAAATCATGAAAAAGTACAAGGAAAAGTGCAATTTCTCGTGTATTAAGCTCTCATAATATATTTGTTTGACCTAAGTAAGAAAATACATTCAAATTAAATAATTAATACATTCTTCATTTATAGATTAATGTTTTTCTCATTTTTCACATATTTTAAATATATATAATTATATATATTAGTTCTATGAAAAAAATTATCTATAAGTTAATTTTTAAAAATATTATTTAAAAGTACAATATAGTTTTTCATATTTAATTAAAATAATGTTAAATTTATAATTATATATAATTTAATATATGATAATTTTTATTTTTATTTGTAATAATATGAGAAAAAAAACTTGATATTTTATTAATATGAATACAAATATTTTCAACTTATAAGCCATTTTTTTTATAAAAAAATGCAAGTTAGCAATTGCTTATTAGATATATATATATAATCAATATTTATCCAAAGGCAAATATGTTTAGCAACTTTGCAATGCCACCTGTAAATCATGAAATCATTTTTTTCTTGAAAATTTGCACATAGACAATATTTTATTTTTATTTTTATTTTCTGTTTATTTTATTTCCTAACTTCTGTTTAGTATTATAATTTTTAATATTAAAAAATTATACTAAATTTATAGCGAACTATACTTTTTATACTTTTGCAACTTTTTGTAGTTATCATTGATATATGCTAATAATACTTGAAGCCAGATACTAATGATGTTGGAAGTGGATGCTAATAATATTCGAAGTTTTAACTTAAGTAGTGTATTTTCTAATATTAAAATTTAAAATGCTTGTAAAAGATTTAATTTAAATCATTAATTAATTGAATATATGATTATTTTCTAATTTGAAGAATAATATTTGTAAATCGGGTATATGATTTTATAACTAATATATATGTTACAAAAGTGTGGGTTTAGAATCAGTTTAAAGTAAAAAACAAAAACAAAAACTTACTATAAAAGGGATAAAATATCTTTAATTTTGAAAATTAAAATTAGTCCATAATGCACATGTCGTTGATTATGAATTAATTTAATTCAGCGACTCTTTTTTTAAAATAATAGTATTATGATTCGCTTGATGAAATAATTTGCTCATGGACTTCTTATTTCTCGACCATTAACCAGTCAGAAATTGATAATAATTAATATAGTCATCAAATAATAATGTACTTCGATACTTATCTTAATTAGTTGATGTATTAGTCCGGTCAAGCTCACAATTACTTAGAAGGCCTTTTTGCACGTGTCATCAGCTTGTGAATTAATTAATTTGATTAGTTGCAGAATTAATGGGAAATGATTTCGATGTACAAAGTTTTCAACGCTAGCTAAATTAATCGAAAATTCACGATGAATAATTAAAAGAAATAAAATTTATTAATTAGGATAATACGAGAAAATGCCAGTTGACGATCGTAGTCGTCCAATTCAAGACGGGCCCCACCGAAATGGATTATATTAGTACTACTGATTGGCGCGACGACTATCGTTTCCTGACTCATTAATTAAACCCCACATCTATATATGTTTTAATTATTTATTAAGCACTCATAATTGCGTATAAGGTTCATATATTCATCGATTTAAATTGGAACGCAAATTAAATTGCTCTTTACATAATTTCCTTCTACAAAAAATAATTATCCTACATATACGATAATTAAATACTACGAATATATATATATTTTTTAAAAAATAATTATCTAAACATTTATTAGATAAACAGCTATATATGTTAACTAATGAAATGTATATTTTTTCTATTAATCTCAACATATTTTTGGGTAATAATAAATAACAGCAACATGTTGTATATTATAAGATGTCTTAGACGTTACTCCAGTGTGACCTTGGAGCTGAAAAAAGCAGCTCATATCTCATCGCTGTGGTGAAACGTCGTCAATCTCTCTCTCACGAATCCAGTTGCCCCGTTCCCACTCAACCCATTTGCTCCTTCTTTTTCTTTAATTTCCTCTTTGTTCATCGTAAATTTTTCTTTGCGTTTAAAAGGAGTACTGTGCATGTTTTCTCAAGAATCCCTAATTTCATACATAGAAAGTTTGAGTTACAAGGTTACATATATATATATATATATATATTGACGTACAAACAATTAACTTGAGGGTGAAGCAACCTGTCGTTACTTGTTCCAACGTTACATCTCTCTCTCTCTCTCTCTCTCTTTGGTCTTCTTCTTCTCTACTATGTATTCCAGTAATTACATGACCATACGGCTTTCTTTGTCTTTTTGATTTGGTGTCTCGAGGAAGCAGGAAATTAAGCAATAGGAGAGGAGGGCGAGCGAATTCTATTCCTTCCCACCTTGTGACAAAACCTTCTTTCTTCTTTCCCTTTTCTTTTCTTTTCTTTTCCTTTCTTTCGTACTCTAGCTCCCTAATTGCATGCCTCGTGATCCGGTTATAGTCTTCCATCTGTTTTCTTCCAAACAAGTGGGAGCCGTCGAGGAGAGAATTATTAAGCGCGACCGAGGTATCTGAATGATGATATGACAAGGGAGGGATCGGGACGATGACATGGTGCAACAGCAGCGACGATGACACTGCTCATATCGTCGTCGATCGCATCAGCACCAATCTTAATGCTTCCTTGTGCAAGGCGTGTCCTTCCTGCGGCCATCGCTTCCAACCTGATCATATCCAGGTGTTGTTGATTCCTGATCACTTAATTAATCTCATCTTCTTCCTCGAAAGATATAAAGAGGAATATGAACATGCATGGATAATATATGGATGAGTTAATTCTGCGCGCATGCATGCAGACGATGACTACATGTGCAATTGAAGATCTACCAGGGTTGCCGGCGGGAGTGAAGTTCGATCCGACGGACCAAGAGCTTCTGGAGCACTTGGAGGGGAAAGCCAGGCCGGAATCGCACAAGTTTCATCCTCTCATCGATGAGTTCATCCCCACAATTGAAGGAGAGAACGGGATCTGCTACACCCACCCTGAGAAGCTTCCTGGTAATAATATCATCTCTTTCTTTCATTAAATTTACAAAAACCTAAGATTGCAAGCGTGCATGTAATTAATCGGCACTATATACATCAACAAGCATAATGACATCAACTCAGTTGGTTCTCAATTCATCTGCTAGCTAGCTAGTACGTGTTTAATATATAGCACAGTACATTCTCACATTTTATTTTCTCTTTCTTATCTATATAAATCAATTATAGTACCTACCATATGGAAATTATTCTTAATGTCCACTTAATTAGACGATTTTGTTTTTTCTTCTATATATTTCTCTGACTAAAATGATAATATCAAGAACTTTAATTTGTTTCTTACGTATTTTGTCAAAAAATTATAAACAATATGTATGTACCAAATAAATTAAATGTACTTCAAGGGGAATTGAAGATGATTGTTACATATATTGAAACCTACATATCAACATACAACAATATTGAAATGGTACATTTCAACTAATCATTTAGTGCAAATTAAGCATCACCAATTCACCATGCCAATTTACAAAGAGCTATATATATGCCTGTGTCATTAATTAATTCAACTTAGATAATGTTCTTCTTTTGAGTACGTATAAGCTATATGCAGTGCATATATATTGAATATTATTTCCGGATGATCTTTCAAAGAAAAATATATAGCTTAAATAGCTATTAATTTTTCTAGTAATTAATATAAATATATATTCCTCTTATTTTTGTATTGACTTCCAAGCAGTATTAATTATCAGAGGAAACATTAATAATTGTTGTACATGTATACAATGACACAAAGGAGCGAGCAAGGATGGCCTGGTGAGACACTTCTTCCACCGGCCATCCAAAGCCTACACAACCGGCACCCGGAAGAGGAGAAAAGTGCACACCGATGACGAACACGGCGGCGAGACGCGGTGGCACAAGACGGGCAAGACGAGGGCAGTGCTCGTGGGTGGAATTCCCAAGGGCTACAAGAAGATCCTCGTTCTGTACACCAACTACGGCAAGCAAAGGAAGCCGGAGAAGACGAACTGGGTGATGCACCAATACCACCTGGGCTCCGACGAAGAAGAGAAGGAAGGGCAACTCGTTGTCTCTAAGGTTTTCTATCAAACGCAACCCAGGCAATGCGGCATGGCAGCTGCCAAGCAAACAAACCTCAAGCCGCTGAGTTCTGCCGATGGAAGCATCACTCACTATTATCATCCATCGCACTTGCTGCCTAATAATTTTGCAATGCATACGACCGAGGCTTCTTTTCTTCCTTGAAAGTTGAAATATATAATTATTAAACCGGTGAACAAATATGAATACATTTGGATCGACTGTACAATTGTACATGCATATATGTTGTGACTTGTGAGTAGCTAGTACTGCTGACGATGGAAGCGTTTTCAATATATATATTTCTTTATCATTGATGAGTAGTTGTTAGGAAGAAATTAGGTCTTATGCAAGAATTCAAAAATCCAAATATTAAAAAGAGAAATATCAAAATGAGTAAATCCATAAATAATATAAAGAACACCAAATTTACGTGGTTCAGCCCGGCGGGATACCAGACCTACTCCACAGGGAGAAGAGGGCACTTGATTTTATTAAAAGGAGTAGAAAACACGGCCAATACAAGAGCGGAATACAATTGATTAATAAACTGTAAAGAAAAATACTGCATGTTCTCGGATATTTTTTCTGCACCCCGAAATTTAAATTCCTGCTTTTGCTTGAAAACTGTGGATGCGGCGTCCTTGATCTTCTTGCTTCTGCCTAAGACGGTGTGAAGGGGAAGAGAGCCGCTGGAAAGGAATCCCGCCTGAGAAACGGAGTAGATGAGAGGCTCTGAGAATTTTTGGGATGATATCATTCTTTGGAACTGTATATTAGACTCTTATTTATAATAGAGGAGGAGAGCCGATTCATGCCTGATTTATTGGAGAAAAAATATCCATAAAATTTGTTGCTTCAATTCGTCTGATTTAATCGGATGGTTACTATAATTTCTTTTACCAAGTAATTGAGGTGGTGGATAAGTTTTTGACTGAAAATAATAAAAAATAGATCGAGTTCCATGCAAGGAACCGATCAAAATTGGCGGCTGGAGGGATGTTCGGCCCGCTTGGGCCGGGCCGAGCCCAAAACAGATGCTATTTTATTTTTTCTCTCTTTAGATCCATTTCATATTGAATTTAGAATGAATCAATCCTCAAAGTAGTGATGACGATGCATGTTAAAGGTTGATATATAGCGTTAAAGTGATTTGCAGTGATTGAGGACGTACGTACGTCGCCTTGACTTGAGAGATCTGACATCTGCAAACATCTGAAATGGTGCGTACTCTCTACGGAGGGATCAACTCCTTATATTCAACGAGTCATTTCAATGAAGATGATGTACCAAGTAATTTATGGTTCGTCTGTGGAAATTAAAAATAAAACACAATCTTATTCAATATTTTGTATTGTTTTGTCTTATTAAGAACATGTACAAGGATATTCAAGATACAATGAAAAAGTTGGTCTTAATTTTGGTGAAAAAATATGCAAGTTCCTATTTTGGTCAATTCAGAACATTTGTAAGTTCCAAATTTAGTCATTTGCTTTTAAATTTATGCACAATTCATTTTTATGTTTAGTCTGAAAAGTTGAATGAGAAAATTGAAAAAAGTTCGCCTTTTTTAAAAAACACAAATGATCAATTAGAAATTACAAAGTTGACTCCCTCAATAGGATATCGATGAAGTTAAGAGGCCGTCGATCATTCAATGAGAAGGAGATGAAATTTTCCCTAGCGAACTAAACCAGCAAATTAATTCGCCTGTTTTGTTAGCATCCCTCTTGATGAATTTTAATTCAATTTGTAATTTGGCCATTAAAAACAGAGTCCACACATGCAATCGAGTTGACCCTTAATAAGAGCAGGCTTAATTGCCAATGCCCCATTTAATTATTAGAATATGACTTTGATTTAAAACCTCACCTTAGCAAGTAGACACTCTCCAAGGCTATTTCTATTTTCTACATACAAATACACCGTTAACCATGACAAAGATAATTATGAGACGCATCATTATTGTAGGAGGTTCCAGTTTTGACTATAAATAATAAATTGGTTCAGCCAATTTTGGCTACTTAAAATTAGAATAAACCTCCTTTTCCACCCATGCATATGATTATTTCAACCTGTATATATCCTTGAAAACATGTCCCATGTGTTTGGATTAGAACAATATATGACAGGACAAAATTATTTGCTCGATCTTCTAATTAAAGATTCATGAAACAGAGTTTGAAATAGTTCGATTCCTCAAGTAATTGTCTCACTGAATACAATTAATGCTTTACTTAAATATTACACGCAATAAAATTCATTCAGATATATATTTGGTTTAGCTTATCAAGTGCTCCAATCATATATATATATAGGACACGCAATCTAGGTGAAGTTTTTTATACCACATGATGAGGATCTATGGATATGGCCTCATTCTATACACAATCTGGAGTGCAAGCAAGCAGCATTCGATATATTCATTCTCCAGCCCAACTCAGACGATCAGGCAGCCTGCAGTATGTTGATCGATCCTTGCAAAACAATACAAGAATTAATTAATAATTAAAGAGAAAACAAATCCTCGCTTGCCAATTGAAGTCCCCAAAACATATATATTTGCATCGTAATTAAGATTAGTGTCATGAGGAATTAGGAGGACATATATATATATATATAGCAATTGAGATCGATGCTGCTGGATAGAGACTCCATCGATCTGGTGTTAGTCCCCGCCGGGCTTGCCATTATGTTCGGATACCATCTCTTCCTCCTTTACAGAATCCTCAGGTTTTCTGAAACCACTTGGGTTGGCTTCGAGAATCACAACAAGAGAGCCTGGGTTCAGCGGATTTTGCAGGTCCGGCATTCGATATTAATCTCTGCATCCATGCTTGTATTTCTTCTATTTGATATATATATATATTTCTAGCCGCTACGTACGTGCATGCAGACAAGTCCCCAGGAAACTGGAATCGCTCTGCAGGTGATATCCAGCAGCATCCAGGCATCGACCAACCTGGCGGCGCTCTCCATCGCTCTCAGCTCCCTCATCGGGACCTGGATCGGGAGCAGCTCCAAAGTTCCCATAACCGAGGTGATGATCTACGGCGACACGAGCCAAACCACTTCTTGCGTCAAGTACGTCTCCCTGCTCGTCTGCTTCTTGGCGGCCTTCACCTGCTTCATCCACGCCGCGAGAGATTTCGTCCAGGCCAGCTTCATGATCAGCACGCTGGACTCCGACATCCCCGTCGGCCACGTGGAGGACGCCGTCGTCAGGGGCAGCAATTTCTGGTCCATGGGTCTCCGAGCGATGTACTTCGCCACCACCCTGCTGCTCTGGATCTTTGGACCCATCCCCATGTTCGCCTGCTCCGTCTTCACGGTGCTCGTCCTCTACTTTCTCGATTCCAATTCCACTCCTCTGCACCAGTTCGGTTCATATTGCGCCTCCAGCAGAGGGCAGGCATGCAGCTGGAGAAGACGATAACTATAACACCATCTCTGACTAATTAATTAACTAACTCATAAAATATATGTTTGAATCGATCATCTTCTTCCTTGGATGAAAAGAAATCAACCAATGTGCATATAAAAGGAAAAAAAAAGCAAGTGTGCTCTTTACATGATGATGTGACTGCAAATTCGCGCGCTGAATATATTCTCATCTTCTTCTTTCATTTCTGAACACGTGCAGAGTAAAAAGACTCAGGTACTTGAAACATTGACAACACAGAGCCAACCGAGAAAAACTCAACCACAAATTAGAAACATCTCGTGAAACCATTGACGTACCATGTAATGTCTGGATTACGCTTCAACATCATGCATGCACATGAAGTGTTTCTGATACTTGTGAGGATCGGAAAAAGCATTACGGGTTAAATGATTCCTAGGTGTTTAGTACTGTGCATGCAATGAACAGCCTGTCACATGAAACAAGTTTGCCAATGACCTGAATATATATGGAGATGATGCCGAAACATTTGAGGAAGGTAGGTGAGACTTGTTCGAGTTAAAAATTCCACATCTAACAAAACATACATTTGTAGTACTTGACTTGTAGCAATGACTAGTTGCAAGGTAGAATCACATCTAGCAACAATAAAGTGACACCATACTCCTCTTTTGTTCTCTATATATGTATAAAACGAGTAAAGACAGGCAACATGGCATTAAAGGATTGAGCATGTGAAGCCACTTCTAAAAGCAGGAGGGTTTCTTGCTTTACATGGAGCTCATCACAAGAACGTCAAATGAGGCAATGAGTTATGGTATCCGAAGAGTAATAAATACCAAACAACAAAGGCTGGCCCAATCTACCAGTTTCTAATCTATAATGCATCATAAGAAATAAATTCACGCAATCATACTTCTATCTTTGGCCAAATTTGCTATAAAAAAAAACTGTGTTCACCACCTTTTGTGCTCATGATTGTGGATGAGAGACAAAAGAGGGGCGGTCTATTAATTGTCATCAAGAGTTTAGTTAGAGAAGATCGAAAACCCAAAAAATGGAAAACAAATGGCAATGAAACACCATGTGCAAGGAAAGCAGCAATTAAAATTTTACAAATACAGAGCAGAACAATGATTTAATTGTACCTCTCTATGTATTAAAGAAGCATGACTAACATCATGTTTTTTGGAGCAACTCTTGTTTCCTTCCTGTATATATATAGATAGCCTTCAATTCAAGACAGAAACATTTGTGTTCAAGGAAATTAACAAGATGTTCTCAACTTTACAGGAATCTAATTTTACTCCTTACATTTATAGACTTTTAAGGATAGTAAACAGTAACTAAATTAATACTTAGTTTTTCCTTTCATCTCCAATCATTGTTGCCTGGTGATTCCTGAAGCAAACTTGTTTTACGGTCTGATCGGTGCCAAAGTTACATTTTATTCAAGTCAGTAACTTTTTTTTTCAGGTAAGAAAAAAAAGGATATAAACTGATTATAGAATTAAAATCTTAGTTTTTTTTACCAAACCCAGAACTATTAAGTTCCAAAATGATGAAAATCTAAACTGCAATATCTTTTTTTTTTGTACCAAAATCAAAATGTATTCTTAATTAATTCCCCTGTACGATGTTTTTAACAAAATGAAGCAACATATATACCGAGTTCAAAAAACTCCATTTCTCTTCTCTCCTCTCTCATTGATAGACAAAAATACCAACCAATCCTCTCTTTATCTTCCGCCGTCACTAGTGTTAATTCTTGAGAATCCATGGAGACTAGAGTTTAGAGAAAGAATAATTAAGATAAGTCAAAATGAGAAGAAAAATATCGAATTTTTTTTTCAAAGTTTCATTCCGACCTCGACTAATCATAAATCAAGACGGAGGATGAAGAACAAATACCATGAGATGGAATGTCAATCGGCACAGTCCAACAGAAATACGATTCCAATTGTGTATTCAGTATTTTTATTTAACAAAAATAGAATATTACTTAATATTTTATTTTGGTGAAACAATTTATACAAGAGCATTGAGAGTACACTGTCAAAATTGATTCCAATTTTGATTTTTTTTATTAAGGTTTTAATTATTTTTTAGCACTTATAAAATTTTAGTTTGTAAGACAAAATAGAATAAGCAAAAGCAACAGGGAGGTCGACAAGTGTCTAGCTTTTGTTGCTGTTTGATACGTAAACCAATATATAGTAAATTATTGGAGGAAGCATTAAAGTGTGGCATGATTACCCCCCTCCATCTTGCTTCTAAACCACTATTTTTTTTTGAGGATTCGGAGCGCTATCAAAAGATAACTAAAGTGGATTAGGGTTATCATGTTACTAACGATGACCAAACCCTATAAGCATCATAATCTTTATCCTCCAAAATAATCCAACTTTAATGAAAGAACACCACCACCAACGCTAGCTCACGTACAATGGGGAAAAGAAAATTAAATAATTCAGACAAATACTATTATTATATGCGAAAGCTAGCATGCCATACGTAATTACGTACTACACATATATTATAAATATCTTTATATTATTATAAAGATATTTTTAGTACTTTTTGATAAACACACATGATAAATTAATTCATGAAAATTACTATTTCCACGAATTATTATATACCAAGCATCTTGTAATAAAATTAAAAGTGGAGTGGGGATGAGATAGGACTTTAATTTTCTAAGAGTCAAAATGGAGTATGAATTTGATGAAAATAAATCTGGTCCAAAGTCTAGACCTAGTTGCAATTGCCATGTTTGCTTAGTACACCTAATATAATGATTGTTGTACATGCAGTCGATTGGGTCCCTTCTCTCACCCATTTTCATTACGGTGATCAATTGCTCCTTGTGTTTCTGTCTCGTGATCTTTGGATACGTAATATACCAACACCACTATTAATTACCCCCCATTATATTATTTTCCTCCACTAATAGCATGGTAAAATTTCCCCTGATTTTCGAATAATTTATTTTAGTAGAAAATAATTTGAAAACAGATCTTGTCGATGATCGACAAGGAATATATGTTTCTTTAATGATAATGAAGTTTCTTTCTTAGGGAATATAATATTAATGCTAGTTGTGGTGAATGTATATATATATAGTTTGCCCATCATTAATGTCATAGCTAGCTTTGGCAAAAAAAAGAAGAAGTCATAGCTAGCTTTAACATAAGAAAATAAAGATTTATTCAAGAGTAAAAAATCAAGATTTTGCAAGATAAATTTATAGAACTGAATTGAGTTGAGAAAAAAAAAAAATGAAACTCAGCTGCTTAATAAATAAATTAAACAAACAGTGAAACTCAACGAGTGGACGAAGGTGAAAAATGAAAAAGACTTTGTTCAATCTATCTATATACAGAAGGAAGCATTTTGGCTGATGATTCAAAAGTCCGTGGCCGAAAATTTAAAAAAAACAGCGCATAGGGAATTGTCAGCCTGCATATATATTTTACTGGAAGAGGGAAAGAAGAAAAAGGTAAGAGAAAAGCACAAGAGCTGCCAATCTACGGGTAAAGGTTGAGGTGAATAGATACATAGGAAGGAAGAAAGAGTAAAAAGGAAAGGCTCGGGACTACAAGGGGCGAATAAAGAAATGGGGAGGCATGCATGCCACTGCAGCAAGGCAAGGGTCGACGAGCTACAACCCTAGAGAGAGAGAAAACAAGGTGCATGAGTATGATGAAGGTGGTGTCAGGGGAAACAGATATTTGTGTAGTGTGCATCATTCAACAAAAAGAGACCTAGTTTTAACCTAAGACATTGTGCGTTTGAAGTGGGGGAAAAAGGATTGCTTGATGCTCCGGTTTATCCGGGGGTCCTTCCTTCGTGGGGGACGCCAAGGTTGGCCAACTTGGCCTGCCCTATAAAGATGAACAAATTAATACGTGGGACGCAGACTCGGTTTTTTTTTAATCTTCCTTTCTTTTATTTTTTTAGGGAGAAAGGGAGAAAGCAAAGCGAGCATTGATTGGGACGAGAGCGACGTACTTAAATTTTTGGTCCCCTGCGTCGGACAGCGCCGCTGGCCCCCACCACGTGAGCCTCTGCTCCTGCACCTCTGTGGGTCCCTGTCGCCATCCAGCAGAGCTCCCCTTCCCCAGTCCCGGATGGCGGATGCATGTACGTACGTGGTGCTCGACTCCAGATTTCCGTCTCCCAACAGTTGATGATTAAAAATAGACATCATATTCCTAAGACTTGGATTTTAACACTCAGAAGAGGAAAGCAGTACTTGTTTCTTGATACTCGTAATTAATTTAGCCATCATGATCATGGTGGCGCTGCATGCTGTTTTACTTTCTCTCTTTTTTTTAACCTGTTGTTTCTTGATAATTGTTGTGTGTTACTATTAATTAATTCATTAATGGAGTTGGGAAATTGCAGTGGACAGCCAAAATACTCGAGCTTATCATCAACGCTGCGGCGGATGCAGACAGAAGCAGTGGACTTGGCCTCCTTCGACTCTAGCAAGAGCCAAGAAGAGAGATCGACCCCCCCCCCCCCTTCAAAAAAAAAATTGCAAAGTTTTCCAAAGGGAAGCGGCTTTATGCCTGCAATCCTCCAAAAAAACCTTCGTTTACTCGATGCAAAGGTGGCACATGGGCGGTCCAGAATGTTAAAAATTGAAACCCAGTTAGAAAAAAGGAAATGGGAGAGATACTAGATAGGCACAGCCAAAGCTGGTCCCTCTCGGCCAGCAATGGCAGCAGGGAGACAGCAGCGGCAGGGGTGTGAGTGTGTGCGAGACGTGATTCCGCCACATCCAAACAATTCTGTAAAGAGGGAGGAGGGGCCGATGCGAACTCTGTAAGTTTGCTGTGTAGTACAAAGGAGGAGGCAAGCATCGAGTAATAATAATATACACAGCGCCCGGGGGAAAGCAGAAGGGCTCTTACGTCCTGTCGTCTGATGTAGCATGGAAAGAAAAAGAAAGAGAGAGAAAGGGGGAAAGAGAAAGAGATGAGCTTTAATGCGAAATATGAGATAAGTTAATGCAATAAGAGGTCACTCTCGCGGTAGCGACCCAAGTAAAAGCGTCCCCCGGCAGCTCTGCTGCCATCCCCATCTCTGTCCTCGTCTGCTCCCGCTGCAGCGCCAGCAGCAACAGCACAGTTCCACCGATAAAAGCGAGGAGAAAGTGAAGTGATAAACTGAGACACTGCGTGCAGTCCGCAACCCTCTCCCTCTCTCTCTGTATCCCTCTCTTCGCCATTTGATTCATGCATTGACACGGCGCCAGTGGCTGCTGCTGTGCAGGAGCAGCAACGACAACCGCATCGCAACAGCCAGAAAGCTGAGACCGAGATTGAGAGAGAGAGAGAGAGAGGATTAAAGATGAAAAGGGCTCGATCGATGAGGGGCGAGAGAGGGAGCGGGTGGGAGAGAGTTATGGGGGTTGGGCCAGCTGCAGAAGGTACGGAAGAGGCATAGTTGGGGCGTCGCTTTTGACTCGCTTCCTTTTGGCAAAGCTTATGTATGGTTAGAGAGCCCCGAGAAAGAGGAGAGTAGGGGAGAAAGAAAGAAAAAGAAAAGCTAAAGCTTTTGGTCTTTAGCTCTTATATCTATCTGCTGCTGCTGCGCCTCTGTTCTTTTGCTCTGCTGCGTCCTGCTCCTGCTCCTGCTCGTCTCCCGCCTCCCACGCTTGTCTTCTTTAGGTCCTCAGCCTTTAGTCCCCCCCCTCCCCCGCCCCCCAATCACGAGCCTCGCCACCATCGCCATCATGCGTCGCTTCACCATCCCTGTGCTCTCGCTCCCTCCCTAATCCTGAGCTCAACCCAAATCCTATACCTGTCTCACCTTCCCCCCTATCCCTGGGTATTCTCTCTCTTGGTCTTGCCTTTTGGCTCTTGGGCTGCTCGTTTCTCTGGGTTCGGAGAGAATGGACATCGATTTGAACACGATAGAAGAGGAGGAAGAAGAAGAGCCGGAGCACCCGACCCCCCAAGCTGCTCCCGTTATCCCTTCGCCGGCGGTGGAGGATGTGTTTCAGTCGGCTTCAGTGTGCCTTGAGTTGTGGCACGCCTGCGCGGGACCCCGGATATGGCTGCCCAAAAAGGGGAGCTTGGTCGTGTACTTGCCGCAGGGGCATCTCGACCACTTGGGGATCTGTGGCGGCGGCGACGGCAGCGGAGGTAGAGGGGGAATCTGCAGCTACGATGTGCCGCCCCATGTGTTTTGCCGTGTGGTCGACATCAAGCTCCATGTTCGTTCCTCTGCCCACCCTGCTTCGTTCCATCTATTTTTAGGGTTTCAAAAGATGGGGCTTATTTGTTTTTTGCCTTATTGCGCGTTATTTTGGGGTTTAATGGACGCAGGCTGATGTGGCTACAGATGAGGTCTACGCCCAGCTCTCTCTCGTCGCCGAAAGCGAGGTATGGCTCCTTCCTTCCCGATTTGCCATTTTATGGAGTTTTTAGTTTTGGAGTAAATGTTCTTTAAAGTCTAGGGTTTCATTTCTCTTTTAAAGATAGGAGCTTGATAGCATGTAGCTTTTTTTGAATCAAGAAAAAGTGACTTAAGACTTGTCCGACATATGGGTCGTGGTTGCATTGAGGAAAGGTGGCTTATTTATATGATTTGTGTTAATAGTAGTTCCATGATCATTATTCTGGCATTTAAGTTTTCAAACTGTTTTATCTTTGATTTGATAGTGTTGGTTTTGCTCTGTGTTCCCTTTCATGTTTGTTGAAATGGTGGCATGTCTTTTTGGCTCAGGATTTTGAACGAAGACTAAAGAAGGGCGAAGTTGAAGGAGATGAGGAAGAAGAGGATCTTGAATGTATCAACAGGGCATCCATCCCTCATATGTTCTGCAAGACCCTAACTGCCTCCGACACAAGCACCCATGGAGGCTTCTCTGTGCCTCGCCGGGCTGCTGAGGACTGCTTCCCTCCCCTGGTGACTAGACATTCTTAAAGTTGTTCTATTTTGTTTTGAGCAGCGTTGGATGACTTTATTTGGAGTTTTCATTTAGAAATGGACACATCTTGGCTATGTGTCTATTTTGAAGTGGATTTTTTGCAATTTGGGCATTTTGTTGTTTTATCCTCTTATGTTTGCTTATTCCACTCGTCTAACTAGGATTATAAGCAGCAAAGACCTTCGCAAGAGCTTGTTGCGAAAGATTTGCATGGAATGGAATGGAGATTTCGGCATATCTACAGAGGTATGTTGGCCAAAGCTAGATCTCATTTGGGGATTTTTGGTTGCATATTGAGCTTAGAACATTAATGTTGTATGTACTTTTCTTATAAAGCCATTTTCCTCATTCTTATGATGTGGACAAAGACATCTTTGCTACCTCTTTTTTTATATATATGATAAGTGAATGAAATTTGATCTTTTTAAGGCAATTTCTCGAGTTTAGTGGTTTTACTGTTTGTTTCTGAAAAGTCGTGAAGGTTCTATGCTATTTGGACTCGATGAATGCAACATCATCGTTTTGTCTCACATTAGATGTATTTACCACTATTAACTTTGGTTCATGCATTTAGGCCATTGTTTTAGTCCTATAACATTAATAGTCCTATTAGATTGGGTTGTGGAAATCGGTAGATGAGTACCTAGTCCTAGAATTGATCACAATAGGCTGACATTAACTTCAATTTAGTGCCAATGGTTTAGGTGTTGTTTGGTTAGCGAAAACTATTTTCTGGTTCAGACTGAAAACTTGGTTTTGGTTTCCAATTTTCAGTTTTTTGAAAACGCGTTTGGTTAATGAAAACAACATAAGTTTTAGTTAGTTGAAACCAGTGAATATTTATTTGGCTATAAAAAGTAATATTAATTTTCCTTGAACATTTTTAGTAGTAATTAATATTTAGTTAGTTTATAAAATTAAATATTTGCTAATATAGTTATAAAATATTTGTAATATTTAATTAATTAAGTTATTGGTAGTTTGAGATTTTTTTGTTCAATTAGATATAAAAATTAATTAATAGTTATTATAATATTTCAAAAAAAATAATGCTAGTGGTCTAAAATTAGTTTTGATTAATTATAAATAGATTAATTTTAAGAAAATTGAGTTATTTTAAAATTTGGGTTTGAGTCAATTAGATATAAATTGGTTTAATTAATTTGTAAATTTAAGATAATAGTTTGAGTTGAAAATGATGATTTTTATTTAAAAAATAATAATATAGTTTGATTTATTTTTAAATTAATTAATTTTATAAAAAAAATATTTATAATTACAAAGTTGTCACTCCATTTTGATAACGAAACTGACAGTCTCGAAACCACATAAACAACATTTTGTTGTTTTTATTTTTATTAAGAAAACTTGTTTCATTTTCATTATGGTTTCAATTCAGTTTCATGAAAATGCTGATACAAACATATTTTCGTAAGCAGTTTTGGTTCAGTGAAACCGAAACCATGAAAACAGACTTGGTTTCGCTAACCAAACATGCCCTTATGCTTACTGAGTTTATGGCCTAATCATCCCAAGAGGTTGTGTTATGACACCAAAAGAACTTATTTGAAATTCTTTCATTTGGAGAAGTACCTCAGAATGATTCACATGATGAATAATACCCGTAACGGATGTAACAGTTAATTTTGCGGAGGCTTTTTACTAAATCATTGTACTTATTGTTGAAATAATCTCTTTTGCTCAAAAGATGAAAATCATGAAATGATCTGTTAGAAACTTGGAATATTTTTAATTGTAATTTTGATGTTGACAAATCATGCAGTCGCTTACATTACAATAAACTTTAATTGATTTATGTTGACATCTGATGATGATGGGCGTTTGATTTATTTGACTATTAGGTCAACCACGTAGGCATCTTCTTACAACTGGATGGAGTGCATTTGTGAATAGGAAGAAGCTGAACTCTGGCGACGCGGTGCTCTTTCTTCGGTAGGTATCATTTCAATGTTGCAAGGTAACAAACATAAACCTGAATGATGAAATGAGTCCTTCGTGGCTGTACAGGGGCAATGATGGGGTGCTCAGATTGGGTGTGAGGAGAGCGACCCAATCTAAAAGCAGCTGTCCAGTTTCCCCACACCAAAGTGGAGACTCAAATCTAGCTACTGTGGCTGTTGTTGCTAATGCTGTGTCCACGAAAAAGGTCTTCCACATAAATTATAACCCGAGGCAAGTTTGGTCCATAGTGGAATAGCAATTTATGCAAATTTTGTACTATAAATTGACAATAAAATGTGCTGTAACTCTATCTAAGCAACATATCAAGGTTGCTTAACATCATCAGAAATTGACAGAATAACACTATTAGGCATTAGTATTTTTCCTCTAAACACCCAACAAAATGGGAATAAGGTATAGTTCCAAATTAAGATTGTTTTCATGCTTGATATGTCACTGAAGCCAAAATAGTCTTAAATCAGAGGGATCGAGTCAACAGTATACCTCGAAGTTGTCCAAGTTTAAACTAGAACCTGCATGCTACTATTCAGCATCATCCAGAATTAGCATGAGTTTAAGTCTGACAAATATAAGAATGATTTATAAAGGGAGATGTTCTCATATATTTTTGTGTCAGTTTGTTTGCAATACTTTGCACCCCAAGTTACTGAGACTTCATTGAAGGAACTGGCAGTTAGAATGCTGAAAATATCAATTTAAGTTCTAAAACTAGACTCATCAAGACACAGAGGCTTTCTAATTTCATGTGCTGACTTAGTACTTTGTCAATAAGTTAAGTAGATTTTAAGCAGTATCATTTGCTCAAGTACCTAGTATTAGATTGATCTAGGCACAGACAACATTCCGGCCCTTCCTCAACAACTAGGGCGTCTGGATTGATATTTTTGGAGGGAAGAATTTCCCGATCCGTTTGTTTGCGAGTAATATTTTAAAGGCTGAGAGGGGAACTGTTACCCTCCATTTCCCCTCATCATCATTTTTGTAGTGATATTTCAATTTATCTAAATCAGAGGAATTTCAATTTATCATCATTTCCCCTCATCATCATTTTAATTGGAGGTAACATTCCAAAAATAATTAATATTCTACACATGGTGGAATGAAATAATGTATTATATTTCCCAATTTAAAATAGAAAGGTTCTGCGTTTCACTTGATTGATACTAGCTCATCAACTTCATAGGTCTAAACCATTGACTTAAGCCAAAGTTTATCTTATGTGCTTGTGTCTTGATATTATATTCAAGACCCAAGTTGAATCAACACATAACACAAAACTGTACACATTATTCAACAACATATAAACTCTAGCCTAGTTGTGGCTCACTCCAACTTGGGCATCCCTTTCTCACGTAGGCTCCCTCACAACTGATCTAATGCTTAAGCTGATGGTAGTACACCTATCAAGTCGTATAAATCAACACAACATTTTGGAAACTTTTCATGTGAGACTAAATTGGAGCATTACAACCTCCCCTACTTAAGTCTTGACATCCTCGTCAAGACCACGCCAAGTCAAATGCATAGTAATCATACTCGAGTCAGTGTCATGTGAGGCTTAGCTTAGTGGAAGCTCAATCTCTCTAGGCGCCCCTTTCTCACATAGGCTCCTTCACTATGCTTATGACTAGGTATGTTGCGATACCAACTGTTACAGTTTACTTGGTAGGATAATTAAGTGACCTATTAACTTTATAGGTCTAAATCACTCATCTAATTAAAATGCTTAAGTTGAAGGTGGTGGTAGTATACCCATCAAGCCTTATAAATCAATGCAACTTGAAAAGAACTCTCCCTGTGGCGCTAAATTGGGTCACTACATAGGTTCTTTTGTTTTTCTTAGCAGAATTAGTTAGATTATTGTTTCGTTGTGCTGTTTAAGTATGCCTCAATCCGTCAATCCTCTATCTTAGTGGTTTTGCTGCTCATTTATAAGATGGATTTCCTATTATTTGTCTCAGTTATGTTATATCAGACATCAGTCATACTATGAATATTTTCTATTCTATACTGGTATTATTTATGTTACATAGCAATGATGTTGAACTAGAACATATCATTGTTGTTAAGATAGTTTCTAAAGTTCAAGTTCATATTATGCAGGGCAAGCTCATCAGAGTTCATAGTTCCGTACTGGAAACTTGTGAAAAGCTTAAATAATTCAATTTCTGTGGGAATGAGGTTCAAAATGCTTTATGAAAGTGATGATGCTACAGAAAGAAGGTTTGGTCCTTCAATTCCCACAGAGATTGCAGAATCTAAATTGAGATGTTTCTGCTATTATTCATTTCATTTTGTTTTACAGATCCACAGGACTTATAACAGGGATCAGTGACTTTGACCCTCTAAGATGGCCTGGTTCGAAATGGAGATGTCTCTTGGTATGCTTGTATGCGTAGTCTGATTTTCTTCTACTTTTAAGCAAACAATTGTTTTGTAGCCACAAGCCTAAAACTACTAACTAGTAATAACATTTCTCCCAAAAGATGGATTTCTTTGTTCTCTTGCAAGATTCCTGTGGAAAGCATGCTAGTATGTTGTAATTCTGTTGTCATTTTGATTGAGGTGCTACTGCTTAATGATGATTTTTAAATTAACTTTCTTGTGTTTATAGCATTTAAAATTTACTGCATTTATTTTGTGTGCATGATATGGTTTCTCTATTGAATGTGATTTTTTAATTCCACGAGCTGCTGAAACTATACCTTCTTAATCTTAAATTCTTCCTTCTGTTTCTTGTTTCTTGTTTCTTTTTTTCTTAGCTGCAAAGGTGTATTTTCATATATATCTGGATGTATAAATAATATATATACATTATAATGATAATATTTTATATAATATATTTAATAAATTATCTTATATAATATATTTTATAAATTATAATGATATAATGATATAATGATGTATTACATATATATTGTATATTTTAAGTATTATTTATTGATTATATTATAATATCAGTTGCTATTTATATGTATTATTTGTTCTGTATTTAATATTTTTACTATTTTATAAATTGTAAATTATTTTCCTGAGCGAGTTTCTGATCGCGTCGATTCGATCTGGCCATTATTTCATTATTTAACTTTTGGGTGCCCTAATTGATTCTGATTTTCGTAACTATGCTTGTATGGTTTTTTTGTTCAGAATGATTGTCTATCATGTGTATTCTCCTGGATCTCCATGGGTGAGATGGGAAGAGAAATAAAGAGAAAGGGTTAGGGAGAGAGCAATAGAGAGACAGATAGAGAAGTAGATAGATAAGTAAGAGAATTTAGAAATTGGCATTAGTCGTTCCATGAAATCCTTTCTACAATAGTGAGCATCATTCTAGTCTGAAGAAATTCCCTTGGGAAGTGCCGTAGATGCAGTGGATAAGGAACTAGTAAGCAGGGATACAACGATGCATATTCTCAAGAATAGATTACAGCAGGCCCCTAAACACTCCTAACAACTAAACAACCCAAACAACTTCATAGCATTCATTAAGAATATAAATGAATAGATTAAGCTTTTGGAGAATTGATCATCCAATCAAATTTAACAATATCCAAACATCTCAATTAACTACTCAAGCCATTTCTAAATAAACTCTTATCCATATTATTATTAAGGAATATAACCATAATAGTATGGTGTCAAACCTTTATATGTCATTGTCCACTTTATTTCTTTGGGAATTTTTGTAATCGAACTGTTTATTTTGTTAGGATGATGTCTGCATTTCTGATTAAAGATGCGCTTGGTCTTTTTTACAGGTGAACTGGGATGATGATGTTGATGCTAATCGACAAAATAGAATCTCTCCATGGGAAATTGAACTCACTGGTTCAGTTTTAGGCTCTGGCAGCCTTTCAACAGGTTCCAAGAGGGCCAAAATTAGTCTTCCCTCTGTCAATATGGATTTTCCAATTCCGAGTAGGTTTACGTTATGATGCAGAAATCTTATTTGTCATAGGCAACCGAAGGTTTCTTCTAATATTTAATGTGCCTGTCCAATTTCTTGCAGATGGAAATGGGTGTCTCGACTTGAGGGAATCTGCAAGTTTCCATGAGGTCTTGCAAGGTCAAGAATTTGTGAGATTCAGAAGTCCAAATAGTATTGGTGTAGCAGCTACTCATCTTTCTGAGATTGGAAATCGTCAATACTCAGAAGGTAAGCCATGTTCTGATGCTAACAGCTGCATGATAGGTGAATCTCTTCCAGGAGGTAGGGTCAGAATCCCATATGGAAATTCTGACTTTTCCTTCAATTACACAGGCTTTAGTGAATCTGTCCGATTCCAAGGGGTCTTGCAAGGTCAAGAAGTTTTCTCAAAAAATCCACCATTACTTGGAGCTCGTTCTGATGCTCATGCAAGGAATGGTGTGTATGGCACATTTGATGGTGTTCGTACATCTCATGCTGGAAGCAGATTGCCTGCAGCATCTATGGGCTATGTTACGCTGGGTCAACCATCTTTGCCGTCAATTCAAGCTTCATCTCCGTCATCAGTGTTAATGTTTCAAGATGCAAGCTCTAAGGCTTCACTAGTTCAGTCTGTGCGAAGCATGAATAGCCAAGATGGGGTTGATGGTGGTTGCTATTTTGCCAAGTTAAATGGCTCAGAGGCCTTTCGCAGGAAAGAAGCACCATTGCAGTTTTGGCCTCCGACTGTGGGTTATCATTTCACCAATCAGCAACACAAAATGGCAAAAAGCCATTCTCCTGTCACTGAGAGTAAGCTGCACAGAGACAAGGAGCAGAATGTTAGCCAGAATGGTTGCAGACTCTTTGGTTTTTCCTTGACTGACAGGATTCCTGAAGCAAATTTAGTGGATAAAACTCTGCCGATCTCTCCAACTTCAACTGAGGCCAAGATTGATACTGCTTTCTCAACAACTTCTTCGCTGCCCCAAATGCCTGCCAAACCTGTTGGGTGCAGCTGCACCGGAGTAAGTGCACTCTATGCTCTCTGTGCAGCTCCATTTTAGGATCTAGTTAATGAACCAGAGCTGGAAGCTTGATGGAAATTAGGATATGACTTATAAAAAACTGCAATTATTGTTCTCTCTACTGATAATTGCGCACCACCTCTTCTGCTCACTCTTGCAAGAAATTTTGAACTGTCTCCAAATTCTTGATGCTGAGAAGATGATGCTCTTTTCGAAGGGTGGCTAATTTGAGTGTGATGCCAGAATAACCTGATTTCCTCCTGCATCTTCCCCAGCTTATTATGAAACAAAACTCTTTGATAGTCTTTGAACTCTGTTATTGCTCTCTTGTCATCACCCAGCCACTTTTAACTCTTAAATATTATGTAATGTGATGCTATGTTTATCTGTTGTCTTTGCTGCATTATATATGTGTTTCAGTGTCACAATCACTATTAGTAATGCGTAAATCTGCCTGATGTATATCTCTGTTGTTGCTGCAATCTCGGGTTATTGAGAAGATTTTGACCCGAGGGTTGAAACTAAAGATCATATAACATGCTGTGGCGATTTAGAAGTATATGATTGAAAATGGTTGGGTTTCAGTAGAAGTTGATTTTAAACATGGAGGGCTGTATGCCTTGTTATGGATTTATTTAGAAGATTATCTTGATTGAGCTTTCTACATATTTCAGTTAAAATGTGTTGATATATATTAAATTAACTTTATAACGTAAGGCCAAAATATACATATAAGGCGCATTATATACTTGAAAATAAATTAAAAAATAAGTGTATAAAGGGCTATAATTAGGATCGAATCAATCGCAATAAAAAATATTATTATTATTTATTTTAAAGCCGGCATATTTCCTACTGGTATTGAATACGCCCGGCTCAGGCTCTACGCGAACATAGATTTGATTTGGCCAAGCGTTGTGTCACGGGCCAAATGTTTTGGAGCGGAAGAACCCGTGCGGCACCTTTGCATCGCATGCAAGGGATAAGCCTTGATATAAAATCCATCCCGAATGGGCTTCCCGACTTAACATCGCGGGGCATATTTCGGACCACGCGCCAACCTCGTATTCCATGTCCGCGCCTTCAATGACCATGTTGGCCGAATGGTATTGAAGGCGTAAAGTAAAATACAACATTTACAGGACTATGGACACAAGAAAATGCAAAAACGGATGTAGGGTGAGTTCCACAATCGCCTTGGGCGAATTCGACATGTTGCATGCCCATGGGCCGCTCGTTCGTTATTCGCACAAGGCAACCATTTTCATAAGCCAACACTCCCCTACACTATACATGAGGCCTCTAACCCCCAAGTGCCACCCCCAAGGTTCCTCAAAGCACGAGGAGCATGACAAAATTTGGGCCACCTGACGGGGTGATTTTCCGTGGCCACGGCCATGACGAAATGGACACAAGGTTTTCCACTTAGCCGTGACGGATGAACCAAATGTCGAATGACCCCAACATGCATACAACTCGTACCACGGGCCCATGGGGATCGCACAACGGGATTTCTCATGAACGAATGCGAATAGAATGAAAATTTACATGGACACAAGTCCATATTTACAAATATGCAAAAGACTCGTTTCGTCATCGCTCGGCGCATCGAAAAAGTCCCTAACAGTTGGGTCCACCCGAAGCCGATCTTCTCAGCTTCTCGCCCTATTCGATTTCTCTTCCCTCTCGAGCTCGATGCGGTTCACCGACTCGCCCGTAGTGGAGCTCCCCGTGGGCGGCGCCGTCCTCGCCTTCGAGCAGGACAACGGCTCCATGCACGTCGGCACCTCCGTCTGGCCCTGCTCCCTCGTCCTCGTCAAGTTCGTCGAACGCTGGCTGCCCCGCCCTTCCGCCGCCCCCGATCCTAACCCCTACGCCGACCTCCTCCGCTTCACCGGCAAGCGCGCCATCGAGCTCGGCTCTGGATGCGGCCCCGCCGGTCTTGGCCTCTTCCTCTTAGGCCTCAATATCGTCCTCACCGACATCGCCCCCGTCATGCCCGCCCTCCGCCGCAACCTCAAGCGCAACCGCCCCGCCCTTTCCCGCTCCCCCAAGCACGCCCAGCTCTACTGGAACAACCCGGACCAAATCAGGGCCCTTCGGCCGCCCTTCGATCTTGTAATCGCCGCCGACGTGGTGTACATGGAGGACTCCGCGGTGCAGCTCGTATCCGCTATGGAGGCGCTCGTCAGTGAGGACGGCGCCGTGCTGCTGGGTTATCAGCTGAGGTCGCCGGAGGCGCACGAGGTGTTCTGGGAATTGTGTCGCAGGACCTTCCCGGTTATTGAGAAGGTACCGCATGAAGATCTTCATCCAGATTACGCCTACGAGGAGACGGATGTTTATATACTGAGGAAGAGGAAATGATAGTCATGATGTATTGGAGATTGGTTCTGTTCCAGGCTTAGCTACAGGTTCGTTCTCTTTCTTTGTCCCATAAAACATACATCCATCGACTTTGTCTTTTAGGCCAAATAAGACAACAGGATTACCGAGATAGTTTATTGAAATTAGTCTGCAGTGGGGAAGTAGAATGCAAGACATAAGAAGCTACTCTAGTTAAGTATTGTTAGGTTAGCCTTGAAATTCCATTCCATGGTTGCAATCTCTCTCCTTAGCAATCCAAGCATGTTTTTGGTGAAGGGTTTAGTATAATTTTAATGTAACGAGTAGGACCAGTAGATTATATGAGACTACTGGTTACTTGAATGATAGCTTTTTGTAATTATTAGGTAAAGTTAGTATATGACCTTTTCAGCAAACTGCCTGCCCAGGTTACATCTTCTTTCTAGTGGAATGAGTATACTGATTTCCACTTAAATTGGAGAATTGGATATAACTATTGTTAAATCTGGATTGGTGGAATGTGGATTTGTGGCGTATGCATTATATATCAAATGCATCAGCTATAGATTTTTCAAATCCATATTTTTAAACAATAACCTAATTTGATGGTGTCACCAGATATAGACAGCTACGAGCAATAAACATGTCCAAAGAGCAATAAACATATGCATTATAGATTTTTCAAAAATTTGAAGTCCTTGATATTTTGTTTTAAAAAAAACATAGGTATAGATTTGAAAATGTTGTGAAGTGGTGGATAGGTATTGATTTTAACCCTACAATTTAACATTCCAATTCTTGATTGTGGAACATTTACTCTTGACCTTCATAATATGTGTTCGTGATATTGTGTTGTTCAATTGTTCACATGTAGGTAAACCATATTATTGTCCTACTTTTGCTTCATCTTGGTGTGACAGATATTTGTTTCAGGTTTATAGTATTTATTGTTATGCAATACCAAAATACATTAGGATACTGCAATCTGAGTAAATTGTTCTTTATGTGTGCATATATGTATATATTTGCTTTGAAACAAGAGATATATGTTGAGAAAAATGGGATGTTTATTTTTCTTTTACCTTGTAAATGACAATGATAATTGAAATTAGCATGACTTACAATTACCCGATCCACACTGATTAGATGGCCATCTGTTGCTATACAATCCTGCATGAAAATCAAGAAAAAATAAAGAACAACTTTGAAGACTTTGCATATGATTACAACAATTTCTTGTCTCCTCATGGACAGATGAAAGTTAGGAGATCCTCAATAGGATGAATTGGTAACGTGACACTAATTCCAGTCCAAGTATCTTTTCTCTAAAATTTGAGTTTTGGAGAGCTAACAAAGCTTATCCAAGTATCTTGTGTTCTTTAATGATTTCTTTGTTATGTATCTTATGCTGTGTAGTTCTGCTTTTTTGCTTATCATTTGTGCAATGCAAGGGTTGTCCATTCATAAGGATCCTTTCTGCTAGGGACTTTGGACTCCTTATAATTGATCTTCCGCTTGACAACTGTGTGGTTTGTTTATAAATCTACTACTTTCTCAAGTATAAATTTTCAAGCCAAAAATGCAGTATTTATAGATTACCTAAAGGATAGTTTGTCAGGATGACATCTTATTATTGGCTATCCCTAGAAGCTTAGAGTACCATATAAATTGAGCATGCAGAGATTATCATCTTTGCCGGTCAGCACTATGGAGAATATCATACAAATGTAGAACTTTCTGTCTCAACTCCCCAACCGAGTGGCTATGTTGGACAGTCCAAAATGCTGTTATTGAGATGGTCTTCTTGGTCATAAATTTGCTTTGAATCTTCTTTTTGGAAAACAGATTTGCTTAGTATCTTGGTTGCTTTCTACATTTACGAGTGATGAATACTTAATCTTATTTTCTTGGCGTAGGCAAGCCATGGAATTGATATGGAGGCTACGCTTCTTGTTCAACAAGTTTCGCTCCTAGAGCCGATGGATTAAGAAGCTTAATTTGCAGAAAGACACTTACTTGTCTTTAATTGAAATAAGACTTGAGAAACCTGTATTGTTATATCAAATGTTCAGTTGATCGAAATATGCAAATGAGATATCCTCAACTCAGTTCTTGGAGAACTCCAGCATACTGGATTCCAATATCCTGTTGTTGGATATCATGGTCGGATATCCGCTTGAATTAGTTAAGTGGATCTTATGATCCTAATGGATCTTTCTCATGCTCACTTGCAAGTTACATTAGAAAAAGGGGAGAAGTGCAACCAAAGTCCTATAAGTTTTAAATTTTTTGGACTTAAGTCCTATAAGTTTCATTTCGATATTTTCAGTCATATATGTTTGCTTCGTAGCACAGATTTGGTCCTATCCATGATGGCCCGTTACCTTTGTCAACGTGGACATAATGTCGTTTATTTTTCGTGGACGGAGAGTTAATGAACCGTCATTGGTAGGACCAAATTTGTGCTGTGAAACAAACGTATAGGATTGAAAATTCTGAAATGAAACTTATATGACTAAATCTTTCAACGTGTATGAACGATATTATGTCCACGTGTACGGAGAGTTAACAGATCGTCACAGATATGACTAAATTTGTGCTACAGAGCAAATATACAAGATTAAAAATATCGAAATTAAATTTATAGGACTGAAATCCAATTTTTTGTAAAATTTATAGGATTTTTATTGCACTTCAGTATAGGATTTCTATTGCACTTCAGTATATTTAAAATTTAATTGGTAATTACAGTATATTTCTTTCATTACAGTTCATGATTATTATTATTTTTTTTGAAAAAGAAAACAACAAATAAAAGATTTTTTATCATCAGATTAATCTTAAATCTCCTGAAAGAAACGTTCAAAAAGCATTTTAAAAATGAATGTTTTTAACACTAAAAAAATGATATTTGAATGGTGCTATCCGATATACATGTGAGCTGCTCAACTCATACCGAGTCTTCCTCCGGAAAAAATAATTAAATTAAATTTAAAAATCTAATTGATAAATACTTATATTTAATTAATAGATTCGGCCTTTGGAGTTTGGAGTACGGTTTTTTATAAAAGCTCCGAATTGAAATCCATCCTCTCCATGGACGAAGACGAGAGTGAGGAGAAAGGAATTTTATTCCGAATGGAGGACGGCCGCAGACCTCTCAATCGCAGTCCGGACCTCGAGCGAGGGCCCCAACCTCAGCCAGAGTCGGACCGCTTCACTGCCCTCCCCGACGAAATCTTCCTCGCCGTCCTCTCCAATCTCCATGGTCCCGGTCAAGCAATGGCCCGTCCTCGCAGCCGTCTCCCGAACGTGGCGTTGACAGCTCCCGCCTCGAAATCACCACGTCCCTTCCCTCGCGCTCTACTCCGCCGTTTGCACATCACCTTCATCGAGTCCCCGGTAGACGCTCCCACCCTCAAGTCCGTCATACTGCACGCCGCCGACGTTGCCGTCCAGGAACTCCTCCTCGAGACCGTCCCGGAAGAGGAATCGTGCGACGTGCCTGCCTTCGTCTTCGGCATCAAATGACTGAGAGTGATCTCATTCCTGAGCTGCGCGGTTAATGATGTCTGCCCATTCTCTCGCCAATTGTGCCTGCCATCAACCTTAGATTGGCGTTTCTCCGCTCCCTCAAGATTCAGGCGTCTTATATCCCCCAAAGATTACTCGACCTCCTGATCGCCCATTGCTCGCGTCTCGAGAAGCTGCACGTCATCGATTGCGTTGGACTGGAATAAGCAAAGATCCATTGCGTTGGACTGCACGTCATTAATCGTTAATCAGGTTGTAAAGAACCGGATTCCGGATTTATCTGAGCACTTTGGTAGGATGAAGCGCGCATCTGATTTGCTTGGAACAGAGCTTGAAGGAGGTGAACTTGCGCTTGCTCGCGAGGGCTCCGTACGATCGGGAGATGCTGAGACTAATCATTCATGAAGCGAAGGTGATGAAGACGATGAGATTGCATTTGCCGACGCAACGTGTCGAGAAAGCAGTGAGGGATATATATTGGCATCACGAAAGGCTGTGATTGAGGAAAGGCTCGTGCCCCGGCCAAGGCTTATTCATTCAGATGGAATTTTGATCTTTTATTTGTTTCGGAGCATACAATTCTATCGTACATTCTTTTTTCTTCTTAGCAGATTACGTTAAATTGTGCTAACGAATGTCTATGTAATTGCATATGCCAAATTCCATATTGTGGTAGCCTGTTCTGCTCTGATAACGTATGTAGCCAGATGCCATAGTTCTTGATTTTGGTAGGTCTACGCTCAAAAATCTGCAATTGGTTTTTTAAGGCCACTATATATCAATCAGATTACATTAATGAAGTGCCATGGGATCCATCATAGCTATTCACACATCACCATTAATGAAGTGCTCAGAGAGTTTTACAATGTTAATAGCCATTTTCAATGAAGTTAGAAAATAGAAACTGGAGTATCACTGATATACATTTTATAATATTTCATGTATATTTTTATATTTCAATTATTCAACTAAAAATTTATATACCTATATATTTTGAGTTCTTGGTGGCTCTATCTAAAATCTGCCCAAATTCTATTAACTTTTTTTATTTTTCTACTTTAATTGGCTCAAGTATTTATGACACAAAATCAGTATCCTGCCCAATCCAACACAAATTGTCATATTTAAATCAAGTCACTTGATTTTTTTAGTTTTATAAAATTAGTATTTATTAATTAAAACAAATATTTTTAACAAATATTTTTTTAAAAAAAATCACTTTGTTAAAATTTTTAGATATTTGTTTTATTTTCAATTTCAATATTTACAATCTAAAATTTAATAGTTATTTCTCATTGTTAGAGATTGACTCAAATTGGGTCCGAACCAAATCCAACGAGTTCGACCAGATCCAAATCGGAGTTGATTTGATCAAGATATGCTTGAACCAATTTGCCAATTTGATTGAACCATGTTGAACCGGACTCGATCAAAATAAACTATGATTTTATAATCATGGGCCTGGGAGCCCAGCCCACCATCTTCTCAAGATACCCATGTCAATGTTGTAGCGGCACACGTAAAAGTTTTCAAATTGATGATAACTTCAGAAGTTTTTAAATTGATGATGTGAAAATCAAATATTACTTTTGACTAGTCAAATGGAGAAAAAGGTGGAGGCATCACGTGAAGCCATCAAGCATTTTGAAAGTTTCTTTGGTCAAAAGAAGCATTTCAGCCATCCGATTAAATCAGACGGAGAAGCAAATTCCTTGGAGATTTTTTCTCCACTAAAGTAGGCATGAATCGGCTCTCCCTATTATAAATAGGGGCCTAATATGCAGTTCAAGGAAATCCCACACCAAAAAAAATCTCTCATATGAGAGTTTCAGAGATCCAGAAAATTAAGAGTGTCGCTACGACCCTTTTCCTAAGGAGTGCCCCTTCTCAGTTTCTGACATACAACAGCAGGAGTTCAGTTTCCGGGCAGATCTTGCAGAGACAGTGCCTCTACTCCGTACCAGTTTCAGGTTCAATTAATTTAAGATAGTTTGTTGTATTCCGAAGGGGATTTAGATTATTGCACTCTTATTGTAAAAGTTCTTTTTTCTGGATTTAATAAAACAGTCTCATCTTCTCCTTGAGGACGTAGGATCGGCACCCCGCCGAGTCCGAACCACGTTAACCCCATTGTGTCTTTTGTTTTTCCTGCATTATTATTATCGGATTTGATTTTCCGCTTCTCGTCGTGTTCGGGTTTTGTAGGTCCTGCAGGAAATTACCCCAAATTTCTAAATAGTTGGCATCAGAGCCTACTTCCCCAACCATGACGAGCACCGAATTTGATATTGAGAAGTTAGATCGCAATGTTAACTATGCACTTTGGTCAATGAAGATGAAAGCGATCTTAACTATGGAGAAAATACATGATGCTATTCTTGGTAAGGATAAGATGCAGGGGACCGAGGAGGAGAAAGAATATAAGGAGCAAAAGACAATTGCAGTTTTGTACCTAAGCCTGTCAAATGAAGCACTTCGACAAATTGCATCCCAAAAGACAGCTAAAGGTATTTGGGACAAGCTCGCATCCTTGTATCAGGACAAAACTCTCACCGGTAAGATGACTTTGAAGCAGAAGCTCCATTTCCTACGTATGGCAGAAGGCACATCAGTCAAATAGCATATCAATACTTTTCAGACAATTATCATGGACCTGGAGAATATGGATGTCAAAATTGAAGAGAAAGATAAGGCTTTATTCCTTTTATGTTCACTTCCTACTTCTAAAAATTTTCGTGAAACAATGCTTTTTTTGAAAGACTACTATTACTCCAGAACAGGTAATCACTGCTCTTGTGTCTAAGGAGCTCATGGACATACATCTTACAACAAATTCATCTGGTGGAGGGAAAGGAGAAGCTCTCTACTCTAATGAAGCAAAAGGAGGTAACAAATCAAATGTCACTTGTTATTACTGCAAGAAACGAGGTCACATCAAGTCAGAATGTCGCAGTCTTAAGAAAAAGTTACAGCAGCAAAATAAGGGTCAAGACGTACATGTGGAGGTCTCTTATGCAGATTTTGAGAAAGTTGAGGTACTGGTCGTGACAGATGACACACACACTGCTAAGACACGTCGTGGGCAACGACGGTCTCGTCGGCGACAACACACCTCAAGTCAAAATTCCTCTTCATCTTCTTCTGATATGTCTGATCATGCAACATGCAATCCAGGTTAGCAGACGAACAGATCAACCACCAGTAGCATTAATGAGTGGTTTCTGAATTCTGGGTGTTCCTATCACATGACTCCACACCGGACGACCTTTGTGGATTATCGACGCACCAATGATGGAGTAGTTCGTGTCGGCAACAACGTTCCTTGCAAAGTTGTCAGATTCGAAATAGTGAAATTAAAATTGCATGATGGCTCGACAAAGATCCTAGCAAATGTTCGCCATGTCCCGAAGCTAGGAAGGAATCTAGTATCTCTTGGAGTTCTTGACACTAGGGGCTATACGACATCCTCTGCAGGACGAGTCTTAGAGGTACAGGATGGAGCCACGATAGTACTGAAGGCTCTAAGGACGTCGAATAATTTGTACAAGGTGGACGGATCCATCTTTCGTAAAATAGTTCAAATTCCGAGGCAAAACACAGCAAAATCAGACATCAGGTCAGGTATAAATTTTGCTTTCGGAAAAATCCCTTCTCAGAGATACACAATGAATGATGAGACTCGGAGGACTATGTGGGTTCCTAAGGTTAAGCAGGAAGCTGACTCGGCCCACTTGAACACTGATTCGACGTAGGTCCTGTACGGGCCTTGTGGGAGAGGAGGACAATTTTTTGAGGATTGCATCGACCCCAATTTTCATCAAAGGAGGAATTATTAGAGATTGACTCAAATTGGGTCCGAATCGAATCCAACGAGTTCGACCAGATCCAAATCGGAGTTGATTTGATCAAGATATGCTTGAACCAATTTGTCAATTTGATTGAACCATGTTGAACCGGACTCGATCAAAATAAACTATGATTTTATAATCATGGGCCTGGGAGCCCAGCCCACCATCTTCTCAAGATACCCATGTCAATGTTGTAGCGGCACACGTAAAAGTTTTCAAATTGATGATAACTTCAGAAGTTTTTAAATTGATGATGTGAAAATCAAATATTACTTTTGACTAGTCAAATGGAGAAAAAGGTGGAGGCATCACGTGAAGCCATCAAGCATTTTGAAAGTTTCTTTGGTCAAAAGAAGCATTTCAGCCATCCGATTAAATCAGACGGAGAAGCAAATTCCTTGGAGATTTTTTCTCCATTAAAGTAGGCATGAATCGGCTCTCCCTATTATAAATAGGGGCCTAATATGCAGTTCAAGGAAATCCCACACCAAAAGAAAATCTCTCATATGAGAGTTTCAGAGATCCAGAAAATTAAGAGTGTCGCTACGACCCTTTTCCTAAGGAGTGTCCCTTCTCAGTTTCTGACATACAGCAGCAGGAGTTCAGTTTCCAAGCAGATCTTGCAGAGACAGTGCCTCTACTCCGTACCAGTTTCAGGTTCAATTAATTTAAGATAGTTTGATGTATTCTGAAGGAGATTTAATTAGATTATTATACTCTTATTGTAAAAGTTCTTTTTTCTGAATTTAATAAAGCAATCTTCTCTTCTCTCTGTGGACATAGGATCGGCACCCCGCCGAGTCCGAACCACGTTAATCCCCTTGTGTCTTTTGTTTTTCCTGCATTATTATTATCGGATTTGGTTTTCCGCTTTTCTCGTCGGGTTCGGATTTTGTAGATCCTGCAGGAAATTATCCCAAATTTCCTAACATTCATACCAAGCAAAAATGATAAATAATTGAAATTTAAAATGTATATGATAATTATCATATAAATGTGGTTCATAATTAAATTAATACATAAATACATATAAAAAAATTCAATTTTGTTTAGTTATATAATTTATATTGATCGAACATGAGCATATTTGTAATTACGATTTGCGCTGGGTTTTTTTCTAGGACAAAGCTTATCATTAGGTGATATATATGAATATATTGGTTATTTTAGAAAAGCCCCATCGAGCTTTCTCTCGAGAAGTTAGATCATGTCGATCAAATGAGGGAAGTAAAGGAGCCAACTTGGATCTCAGCACATTTATTCACCTTTTAACATGCATCAAACAAGCATATATATATATATATATATATATATATATATATATATATATATATTATGTATATCCATATGTCCAACACCAACTCCACGTGGCATCCATATATACCTTTGGAGACCCTTTCTTTTCTTGGATATATGCTACGTTAAGATTGTTAGGGATGTGACAAGAGCATCAATGGATAGCTTGGCAAACAGACGATCGATCATATGCGCTGGACCAGATTGGCGATGATCCACTGCCCAACTCTCACTGCGTTAGCAAGTAGGAATATCGATGACAAGCTACAACCTTCACTCTCTTAAATCTTAATTACTTGTTCGTGACATTCATCGATCACTTCTGAAAATTAAACTGCGTGCATCTTGTGCAGACCCTTCGATACTTCTCAAATATTGTCACGCATCGTCTCTGATCTCGAGATCACAGGGTAAATTAATCGCGACCGGCAGAATCCTGATCGCCTACGAACGCCGCCACCAACACCGACCAGGGGCGGATCTCCAGCAACTTGAGCGAGTGGCAAAGAGAGCTCGGCGGATCGCCGCCGAAGGAGAGAATGTGAGCTCGAGGATTAGGAGGGAGAGAGATTAGTTCCCAGCGGCGAAGCCACGTTGACAGTGGAGAGATCAAGTAGTGAAGCCACGTCTCGCAGTGATCTCGCTCCTCCAGGCGTCTGCCGCGTCGTCGCTGATATATCTCTCGATCAAGCCCAGCTCACAGGCAGCCACACTCCGTCGTCGTCAGAACTTAGACGCCGAGCAGCAATCTCGCTCTCTTCTCGCGGTTCTCTCGCTCCTCCAGGCGTCTCTCGATCAAGCCCATTTGCCGGCCAGCCGCACTCCGTCGTCAAACGCCAGAATTAGCAGCGCTGCGTTCTCTCGCTCCTACAGACGTCGTCCCGGCTTCTGCAGCAGCGCTGCATGCATGTATGTAAGAGGTTAAACTTTTAATTTTTCATTTATTTATAATTTAATATTTTATTGGCTGTTTTAGTTAATTTAAATCAGTACTTGAATATCACAGGCTTGCAATGAGATCGTTGCAAAAAATCGCATTGCTGATAACTTAGCAATAGATCAGCATCGGCCCGATCAACCGTTGCTAATAAAAGTATCAGCAACGGTTCTGCAACGGCCTGCGGGCCGTTGTAGATACTTGCATCAGCAACGGTTTTGCCGCCGTGGCAAGGCCGTTAGTAAAAGCCCGTTGCTAAGTCATTGTTGTAGGACATCAGCAACGGCTCGGCCCAGAAAATACGATACATTATCAGTAACGGCTTTCCCACGAACAATTTAAAATTTCTTGTAACTGGAAAGCTGTTGCTGATGATGCTAACCTGTAACTGGAAAATTTTAAAATTTCTTATTTCCATTAAAACATTGATACATTTAACATAATACATAACTCACACACCCATACACACATCCATTCACATACACATCACAGATACACCCAGATATACATCAAAACAATTATACTTATATTTATAAATTATCCATAATCATATAAAAATTTCAAATTCAAAACTATTGTATCAATATCCATACAAAATAAGTCAATCAAGTAGCATCCAAGTAACAAAGTCAATATCTAAACAAAATAATAAAATCTCACGACGACGATGGAGGATGGCCTGGATCATTATATGGCGGGGTCTGGAGTGCTTGGGTGTACACTGGCGTCGACTAACTCGAGGACGATGGATCAGATGATGCCGAAGGAATGCATGCTCCGGTATGACTTGACATGTTGCGTTTTAGCATAGCATGGATCTTTGTTATCATCTGAATCTGACGCTCCATCATCTCACTCTGATGCGTGATCGTCTCCTCCAGTGTCCTTATCCTGTTTGATCATAACTAGACCTGGAGGTGGACGACCGCTCACCGGCGACCAGAGGGGTCGGTGCCCTAAGAGGCCCTAGCACGGCTCGCTCATGACCACTATCTGCAAATTCATATACGCGGCCGTGGTCCCAGCCACCTGCATCCTCGACCCACACTCATGCGTTAAAGTCCTCGGGGGGTGCCCCCGAGCTGCATCACCGTCTGAGTGTAAGTCTCCTACTCGAATTTGATTTTTTGTTTCATATTTTTCCTAAAACTTAAATTATAAATAAATAATGAATAATTTAAACAAATATACTTACCATAATGATTGCAGCGCGGGTGTCAATGTACTCCCTCGTCCCATGTACTTGACGGTGTTCGCTCAAACACCTCCATTGGGGAGGGTCGCTAGACAATCCCATCGTCCATCACCGTCGTCTACATTTACAAAACAAATACATTAATTAGTACACAGAGTAACAAATAAAATATATAATTAAAAGTAAGGTATAATACTTACCATACGACTCGCGTGCACTACAAATGAAATAGAGCCGCCAGTGTGACGCGCTCCCCCCCCCCGACATGCGGTTTCTAGCCGCAGTCCTTGAAATCTCCTACCATCGATTCGTCGACCATGATGCCATGAGCTGGTCCCATATATCCGGAGTAATCCAATCGGGGCCGTACGTATCACCGAGTCGATCTCCGCGATGTTTGTGGTCCCAGCTCGGGCCATCGCCTGGAACCGGGCCTGCCCCGACTGACCGTTGTACCTCTGCCGGGAAATAGCCTCCCAAACAGCGTAAATGAAAGACCTCTAGTCCTAAACCCATGTATAGCGAGCCTGCAAAATAATAATATCAATACCAATATTATTTTCTAAATGTTTCGAGTCAGTTCGAGTCCATACTGGACAATTCCGATGCGAGTTCGAAGTGGACGATTCCGGCGCAAGTCCACTGAGGACGACTCCAGACTAATTAACATTTTAACTAATTAATATTAATCTAAAATATAGCATTTATTTTAACTAATTAACATACAATTAATCTATACATTAATCTAAAACATCAAATTAATCTAAAACATAACATTAATCTAAATAGATTAATCTAAAAATCAATCTAAACCATAATAATTAATCTAATAATTAATCTATAAATTAAACAATTAATCTAAAAAATAAATAATTAATCGATTTCCGGCGCCGGAGTCCATTGTCCGGCTTCCAGTGTCTTGACACTAGACAATGATTCGACCGGATCTACTGTGAATGAAGAGGAAGGAGGCGGCGAGAAATACCTGGATTAAGCGACGATGGCATCGACTGGATTCGGCGGTCGAGGACCGGGCGGCAGCAAGCGGCGACGTCAGTAGCGGCAGGACGCGGCGGCAGCAGAGGAAGCGGATGAAGAAGGAGGAAGGGGCGGGCGCGATCGCTCAACCTATATAAACTTATCAGCAACGGCTCACTCGTCCGTTAGAAAGCCGTTGCTGATAAGTAACATCATCAGCAACGGCTCACTTGTCCGTTAAAATGTCATTGCTAATAAGTATTTTATTTTTGTGCCGCGAGCGCGCGATCGGCTCAAGAGTGACGGATGCCGTAGCCGTAACTAAGCCGCTTCTAATGTGATTAAATATATGTAATGACTCGAGCGATCGATCATAACAAAGTCGTTGCAGATACAGCACATCGGTAATGACTTGAGCGGCCGTAAGAACACCGTTAACAAATTGCAACGGGTTGAACGGCCGTTGCTGATAGCCGTTGCTGGAGAACCTATTTCTAGTAGTGAATGTTGATTAAGCTTGATAGTTACTTTTAATTGTGTGTTTTAATTAACAATTACTTGTTTGTAATTAAAGAAATAATTACTTGATTACATTAAACAGTTCATTTTAATTTTAATAACATATTTTTTTTCTTTTTAATTAAAGTTATAATATGATAAATAAAATTAAAGTAACCTATAGAAAAACCTGATTAATTGTATTTTCAAAACTCAAGTATTAAATTGGACTCATTAAACTAGGTTTGTTTTATACTTTTGTTTATAATTTAATAATTTTAGTTAAGTTAAATGAATTACTTAATTAAAATAAATAGTTAATTTTAATTTTATGTTTTAACTAAAAAAATTAGAGAAAGAGGTAACGTATAGATATTATTTTATTTTATTTTATTCGTTTAATTTTAGTTATATATTATTTTATTTGTTTGAGATTAAGATCATATTTAGATCATATTTAGCGTTTAGTTATTTTAAATTTCTAGGTTAGTTATATTTAATTGTATAGCAACTATAAGCTGATTATTTAACTTTAATTATATTGAAAAATCCAAGTTATGTAATGATTTTATAATTTTTCATTTGATTTTTTTATAAAGTAGATTATATTTTGAATTAATAAATAATGTTTATTTTAAACTTAAAGTTGATTCAATGATTCTTAATTTAATTATGCATTATTTAAATTTATTAAATAGGTAATGGATAGATTTTTCAAAAGAAAATCGTCCGCAAATGAATCACCGCTTTCTTAAGGTGATGTAGAATATTTTAATAATCAATTTCGAGTTCTTGATCCTGGACTACTACACAATAAAATTTTAGAGTCTGATGATCAAGATAAAATACGAAGATGATATTTGCAGCATTTTTAGAATATGAAGAGTCGTCGAGGATAATTACGAAATTATATGTATTTTTTATTATCGAATATTCTTTTTAATACAACGAAGGTTTGATTTATATTTAACTTAATTTGATAAGTATGCTTTAAGAAAAGGTAACAACTTTATATATCATTAATAGTTTTTAAAATTTGAAATATTTATTGCACCAGAAAAATGCAAAAAAAAAAAATACATGCAAAATTATATTCCTTTATTTGTTTAATCTGCTCTGTTCGATACTTCAAATCTGCGACGTACAAGATTAGTTGTCGCGCGCCAAAATCATTTGTGTTTTTCGAACTCATCGGCCGGGGAGAGACTCAGACAACTGATTTAGTTAACCACAATTTTTTCGCTACTGAATTTTGCCGTCTTTTGCGGGATTTGATGAAATTTCCCAAACCGACCTCGTATATATATATATATCCTTCTGTATTTATACAGGAAATCTGCAGCAGGAGTAGTTTTCAATTGTGATCGAGATGAAGAAGATGAAGAAGATGTCTCCTCCTCCTCTTCAGGACGGCCGGCGCCGCTCCCTCAGGCTACTGAAGTGCACGAACGACGACGAGAACCGCATAGGCTCTCTCCCCGACGAAATCATCCTCTCCATCGTCTCCTTGCTCCCTATCAAGGATTGGTTCGCGGCGGCGATCACTATTGCCGGATCCAAGGGCTGGCGGCGGCTAACCTCCCTCCTCCCTCGCCTCGAGCACTTCAGCCTCGAGGTCACCTCACCAAATGACACATACTTCGCTGATCCGTTGCCTCCCTTCCCCCGCTCTCTCGTTCGTCGATTGGACCTGATCGTCTACAGATGTTATCCCACTCGACCGATGGAGCGCGTCATCGAATACGCTAAGGACGCGAGCGTTGAAGAACTCAGGATCCACAGCCGGTTTCGCCGCGATGTCGCTTGCATCCCCTACCTCATGTTAGACGTCAAATCCTTGAGGGTCCTCTCGTTGGATAACTGCTCCTTCTTTATTGGGGGTCAACCAACACCTACGATCGGCTTCTCGTTTATCCAGTCGCTCAAGCTAGAAAGCTGCTACATCCAACGAAAGCTTCTCAATCTCATCATCTTGAATTGCCCTCTGCTGGAAACCGTATACCTTTCTGGTTGCAACGGATTCGGTGCAAGAATTCATTCTAGGAGTCTGAAAAATCTATACATTCTTGATCCTCTCAAGAGTTTCAGGAGTATCGACATCAATGCACCCAATTTGGAGATTATGCAAATCAGGATTAGTCAAATTAAGTTTCAAGAATTGCAAATCCAAGCGCCTAAAGTCCAGGAGGTGCAGCTCGATTTTTCCCACCCATTACGCATAGCTAAGGACGGCGGATTAAGGAAATTTTTGCAAGCTGCAGAAGACTTGAAAGTGTTCGAGCTTAATGCCGCCGCCACCAAGGTAAGTAAAAGCTTGTAATATATTGATCGACCATATGATTGCTAATTTTGTTTAATATTATGTCGTCGTCGCTTCTGATCATATGTATGTATATTATTTTATATACGGTAGTCATTGGCGACGGAATGCAAGGACGTTGAGCGATTCGAAATCAAATTCGAGAAGCTAAGCGTGCTTGGGGTCGGCTTGGACATTAAAAATGAATGTGAAGCTTTGCTGTTAGTCAAGTTGTTGGAGAGCTCCCCTTATTTGTCAAAATTGAATCTTCACGTAATTAAGCTTTTCCAAAACTCAAGCATCAAAGTCTGATCTTAGTTTAATGCGCGCATGCACACACTATTTTAAGTTCTAATTAATTTTCTAATTCCTTCTCTTCTTTCAATTATTATATATAGGCTGCTCCGACACGAGCAAACAAGTGTGTTGATACTTTCTCTCTGCAAAATGAGAGGTTGAAGAATCTATATTGCTTGTCTCATCACTTGGAGAAGGTCCACATGGATGTACTAATGAAGGCGCCATATGAGGATTTTCTGAGACTTATAATGAGCGAAGCAAAAGCCATGAAGAAGATGAGACTTGCCGTGCCGAATTGTCGCATCAAGAAGACAACGGAAGACATCTTGTCATTAAGAACAGCGCTTAGCGTGGAAAAGTTAGTCGATCAGGACGACATCGTCCACATCAAGATGCGGTTTTAATTACTAGTATCAAAACACGCTGAGTATATGCTGTGATTCTACTGAGTAGATTAATGTCAGTTTCTTTTTGTTTTGATGCTTTTAAATTAAAAACCTATATATATTCTTGGTCAAAGTATCCTTAATTAGTACTTAAATGTTTGAATGGTTCGAAGTAAGCTTTTGCAAAGCCCAAACATGAAATGTATTTTGGTGCCTCCCTCCCATTTATATATGTAAATCTCTGCTGAAAGTTCTACTTTGATCCGTATATCCTTTTATCTTATTTTCGATCCCTGTTAATTCTTTCCGCGCGCGTTTCCCTTCAGATTTCTCCAGCTCTGGCATATATATATACCCAGAGGATTTAAAGCAAGAGGATATAATTAATTACAAATGATCCAATCGCTTTAGCAGAAACAATCAGATTAACTAAGTTATATGTGCCATGTGAGAAAATAGAAAATAGAAGGTGAAATGCTAATTAAGTTCAAGTGTAATTAACTGTAATTATTAGACTACAATAACCGCGATAATATTGATGCTTATCTCTAGTGATAAATTGCTGCTTCAACAATTAGGTAGATTCCTCGTGTAACTCGAGCAAATCTCAAATATTGAATTAACTTGCCAAATAGTCAAATACATGACTAAACCGCTAGCTAAAGTTGAACTAGAAAAAATAGGGAAGAATCGGGTGAAGCAGAATCTACCTCATTGGTTGCCAGAACTTGATCATTGTTGCTCTTCTTTACCTTCTTGAGCTTCCTTAAGAAATACCTACAATTCAAAAAACCAATCACACGTCAATTGTTGCTCTTCTTAACCTTCTTTCATTTGTTTGCGTCTAATTTTGGTGTTAATTATATCTCGTCTGTATTCCATTAATTAGTATATTAAGTTACTAACGTAGCTTGATGGATTCAAATATCATTTTTGCCTTGACCGAAATGCTTGACAAAATTCGGCTCTCGAACGGAGAAGATCCAATTTGTTGGAGATGGTCTAATGATAAACTCTTCTCCACCATGTCTCTTTACCGAATTCTCACCTTCCGAGGGGTGGAGGGCCCATCTCATTGTTGGGTATGGCAACCTTCTTTACCTCCTAAGGTCTCTATCTTCTAATGGATATGGACTTGGCAACGCCTACTGACTAGAGACAAGTTGACTGGTTGGGGCATGACCATTGACACCTCCTGTGCTCTATGCCTTTCCTAGACCGAGTCTCATGCTCATCTCTTTAGTCAGTGCAGTTTTTCTCTGGATTCCTGGGCACAATGGCTCATATTGTTAAAAATTCCTTTCTTCTCCATTCAGTGGCGGCCAGACATCAATATATGGGATCACCCAAGTAGCCTTAACTTATAGAGGTTCATGATTCTTTTGACCTGGAGCTGGTACATTTGGGGAGAAAGAAATCAAATATGCTTCCAAGATACTAGGATGAGAGTTCATGAGTTCATTAGCTCGTTGTTTTGCTTCTCTAGTGCTTATAAAATCCTGTAGTTGTCTTATAAGCCTGTAGCTTAATTATCCTATTTAGTTTTTTTGATCCTTCTGTTTTTATTTTTTACTCTGTTCCTCCCCTCTTTGTATTCAATTCTTACTCATGAATTAATACAAATATTTTTTCTCAAAAAGAAGAAGAAGTTACTAACGTGGCAATCCAATTAAATACATAAAATAATATTTTTATCACATTATCATCTTCAAGAGCAACATATATTAACCTAGAGGGAGAATGCACTCGATCTCCTCCCATCTCATCTCCTTGCTCTCCACCTTTTTGTCGTCATCGCGACCGCCAACTTCAGCACCATAGCGGGGATGAGAGAGAGAGAGAGAGAGAGAGAGATTGTTGATGATGGTAGAAGAGAAAGTAACAACGATGTCCTCCGGTGACGAGTCGGTGGTATCCAACATCGCAATGGGAATGCACGTGCGAGCCCCTTGGAGGAAGATGAGTTTGAGATTGTTCTTGTTGATGGTGATCTCTTTCTTTCTTTACATCTCCAAATTTATGGGAAAGAAATACTACTAGAAATAGGTGCTTCAACAACGGATATCAGCAACGGCCGCTCAAGCCGTTGCAATTTGCAACGACGTTCTTTCGGCCGCTCAAGCCGTTGCAGATGTGTTGTATTTGCAATGGCTTTTTGTACGATCGCTCGAGCCGTTGCAGATATATAATCACATCAACAACGACTACGGCATCCATCACTCTTGAGTCGATCGCGCGCCAGCGGCGCGAAAATAAAATATTTATTAGCAACGGCGTTCTAACGGACAAGTGAGTCATTGCTGATGCTGTTACTTATCAGCAACGACTTTCTAACGGACCAGTGAGCTGTAACAACGCCGTTGCTGATAAGTTTATACAGGCTGAGGGTTCGCGCCCGCCCCTTCCTCCTCCTTCTTCCTCTTCCTCTACTGTCGCCGATGCTGCCGACGCCGCCGCCCCATCCTCGACTGCCGGATCCCGCCGCCGTCTTCTATTGATACAGGTAAGTCTCGCCAGCTATCCTCCTCTCCATTCAATCTAAATAGTCTCGCCGGCTATTTAGGGTTTCGGCTGGTGGCCGACTGGCCATCGGTCAAATCATTATCCAGTGTCCGAACACTGGACGCTGGACACTAGACTCCGGCACCGGAAATCGATTAAAATAATATGTTTTAGATTAATTGTTTAATTTATAGATTAATTTATAGATTAATTTTTAGGGTTTAGATTAATTTTTAGATTAATCTATTTAGATTGATATGATGTTTTAGATTAATGTATATATTAATGTTATGTTTTAGATTAATCTATTTAGATTAATTTGATGTTTTAGATTAATGTATATATTAATGTTATGTTTTAGATTAATTTGATATTTTAGATTAATGTTTAGATTAATATTAATTAGTTAAAATATTAATTCGTCCAGAGTCGTCCTCAGTCGACTCGCCCCGAAATCGTCCATTTCGAACTTGCGCCAGAATCGTCCACTTTGGACTCGCGTCGGAATTGTCCACTATGGACTCGAACTGACTCAAAATATTTAGAAAATAATCATCCCTCCGACGAGTTGATAAGTTTCACATACGCATCGATGAGTCGGATATGATTTAGCAAAACCTTAGATCCGTTCGGGGGTTGTATGTTCGTGTAAAAGAAATAGATAATCTTTTATACGACGTACAACCCTCCCCGATGGCGGTGTTTGAGCGAACTCACCGTCGAGTACATAGGACAGGGGAGTACATTGACAACCGCGTTGCATACATTATGGTAAGTATATTTGTTTAAATTATTTATTATTTATTTATAATTTATTTATAATTTAAGTTTTAGGAAAAATATGAAACAAAAAATCAAACTTAGGAGACCTACACTCAGACGGTGATGCAGCGTGGGGGCACCCCCAAGGACTTTGACGCAGGAGCGTGGGTTGAGGCTGCCGGTGGCTGGGACTACGGTCGCGTATATGAATTTACATATAGTGGTCATGCGCGAGCCGTGCTAGAGCCACTTGGGGCATCGAACCCTCCGATCGCTAGTGAGCGGTCGTCCACTTTCAGGTCTAGTTATGATCAGAGTAACAAGATAAAGACACTGGAGGAAACGGTCGCGCATCAGAGTGAGATGATAGAGCGTCAGAGTCAGATGATAACGAAGATCCATACTATGCTACGCAACATGTCAGGTTATACTGGAGCAGGCATCCCTTCGGCATCATCTGATCCATCGTCCTCGAGTCAGTCCACGCCGGTGTACACCCAAACACTTCAGACCCTGCCATATGATCCAGACCATCCTTCATCGTCGTCGTGAGATTTTATTGTTTTGTTTAGATATTGACTTTGTTACTTGGATACTATATATACTTGATTAACTTGTTTTGTTTGGATATTGATACTCTAGTTCTGAATTTGAATAGTTTTAATATGATTATGGATAATTATAAATATAAGTATAAATATTTTGATGTATATCTGGGTGTATCTGTGATGTGTATGTGAATGAATGTGTGTATGGGTGTATAAGTTATGTATCAGATAATGTATCAATGTATTAATGAAAATTTTAAATTTTAAATTTTTTCAGTTGCAGGTTTACATCATCGGCAATGGCTTTCCCACGGCCGTTCGTGGGAAAGCCATTACTGAAAGTGTATCATAAGCAGTTGCTGATGACCTACAGCAACGACTTAGCAACCGAATTTCACTAACGGCCTTGCCACGATCGACGTGGCCGTTGTTGATGTTCATACCTACAACGGCCCTGCGTCCGTGGCAAAGCCGTTGATGATAATATTATTAGCAACGACCCGAGCAGCCGTTGCTGATCCGTTGCTAAATTATCAACAACGTGTGTTTCTGCCACAGCTCCGTTGCAACGGGCTGGGCCGTTGCAAGTCGTTGTTGATGTCTATTATTCCAGTAGTAAAAAATAAAGATTTAATTTGCGAGTTAATCACCTTCTCCGTGTACAGGAAGATGAGATGGGAGGAAGATGCTAGCTCTATCTCTTTCTCGATTACCACACGGTGGTATTGAAGATGATGATGTGGCAAAAAAAAGAATACTATTAATTTTATGCATTTTAGATTGCTACATTTGCATATCAATATACTAATCAATGGAATACATACGGCATGATATATTTGACATTAATGTTAAACATGTTTGTGTATAATTGAAACTAATAAAAAAATTGATCACAACTGAAAATTTCATCAAAGTTAGGAAGATATTTGGCTAATAAACCTAATAATAATTCTATGATAGTGTACAAATTAAGATGAGACGTGAGAAATTAATTTATTATTTATCATATTATAAAGAACAAAAAATAAAAAATAAAATAAAATACTTAATATATAAGTAAAATAAAATTGTTCCATTATATAAATGGCAGTAAAAAATAAAAAATGGCAAAATCCAATTTTCACGACGAAAAAAATATTTTCAAGACTTATGTATATTAGTTTTCATTATAAAATAAATAAACTAAAATTTAACAATAGAACTACTTAAATTAAATATATAATATAATATTTTGTGTATATTTTTATATTTCAATTTTTCACTTAAAAATTTATATACCTATATTTTTAGTGCTTGGTGGCTCTATCTAAAATTGGCCCAAAATCGATTAGCTTTTTTATTTGTCTACTTGAATTGGCTCAACTATTTATGACAAAATCAGTATCCCATCCAACCCAACACAAATTGTCATCTTTAAATCAAGTCACTTGATTTTGTTAGTTTTATAAAATAATTATTTATTTATTAAAATAAAATATTTTAATGGATATTTTAAAAATATTTTTATTTCTCACTTTATTTAAATGTTTAGATATTACAAATAGACTTCATCATTAGAAAAGATATTTGTTTTATTTTCCTTTACCAATCTAAAATTTAATATATTTATTTCGCATACCTAGCACAAAATGATAAATAATTAAATTTAAAATGTATGAGATAATTATCATAAAAATGTAGAAAATATTCAATTTTGTTTAGTTATATAAGTTATATTGATCAAACACTAGTGAATAGAACATGAGCATATTTGTAATTATGATTTGTGCTGTTTTTTTTTCTAGGTCAAAGGCTTATCATTATGTGATATATATCAATATATATTGCTTAGTTAAGGAAAGCTCAATCGAGCTTTCTCTTGAGAAGTTAGATCCTATCACATGCACGAGGGGAATATAAGGAACCAACTTGATCTCACACATTATCCACCTTCCTATCTTTAACGTGCATCAAGCATACTATGTATATCCAACACCAACTCCACGTGGCATCCATATATAGCTCTGGTGATCCTTTGTTTTCTTGGATATATATATACTATGTACTATGTCAATGTCTTCATCAAGATTAATTGTTAGAGATGTGACAAGAGTATCAATGGATAGCTTGGCAAACAGACGAACGTATGCGCTAGCTGGCCCAGATTGGCGTTGATCCACTGCCCGACTCTCACTGCGTTAGCAATTAAGTTGGAATCGATGACAAGATACAACCTTCATCGATCGATCACTTCTGAAAACTTAGACGCCACACTCCGTTGACAGAACTTAGACGCCGAGCAATCTTGATCGCTCTCTTCTCTCGGTTCTCTCGCTCCTCCAGGCGTCTCTCGATCAAGCCCAGCCGGCCGGCCGCACTCCGTCGTCAAACGCCAGAAGCACCGCTGCGTTCCCTCGCTCCTACAGGCGGCGCCCCGGCTAGCTTCAGCAGCAGCGCTGCAAGCATGTAAGAGGTTAAATTTCTAATTTTTCATTTATTAATAATTTAATAATTTATTTACTGTTTTAGTTAAGTTAAATGTTGATTAAACTTGATAAATTTTTTTTAACAAAGATAAAAAATCACAATAAATGATCATACTAGGAATTGAATCCTAAATCTCTAGGCAACATCAACAAGTTGCCACCAACTGTGCTACCCATATATAGTTGGTGATTAAACTTGATAGTTGCTTTTAATTAATTGTGTGTTTTAATTAGCAATTACTTGTTTGTAATATTACAACAAATTATCGATTTTTCAATGCCAATGCAGTAGAATATTTTGATCATGGTTATCAAAATCGCGAGTCAACTTATAAACTCAGACGATTTTACTATCCTAGGTATCAAAATCGAGCTGACTCGCATCCAAACTCGTTTCTGGATGAACTCGGATGAACTCAGGTGAACTCGCATAAATTCGGTCAAAATCGGGAGTAAACTCAGTTGAACTCGATTTGATGATAATTATTATGGATTGAACTTGTACTTTTATATTTTATCTTCGAGTCATTGTGTGTGCTTATTAATTATAGACTTTGAATGCTTCATTATATATGGATTGTACTTGTACTCTTATATTTTATCTTTATGTGTGCTTTATTATGGAGTTGAACTACTTAATTATGAATTTTAGATTATACTTGAGTAAATTACACTGACCTCCCCTGAGGTTTAGTGAAATTACACTGACCTCCTTTCTATTTGTAATTTTATCTTATAACCCCCCTTGAGTTTTGTAAAAGATTACACAAACATCTCATATTACGAAATAAGATTACACAAATCTCCCCTGAGTTTTGTAAAATATTACACAAACCTCCCCTAAAAAAATTACTCAAAGATTACTCAGGGGAGGTGATTGTAACCTGGACAAATAGAGGGGGGATCAGTGTAATTTCACTAAACCTCAGGGGAGGTCAGTGTAATTTACCAATTATATTTTAATAACATAATAATTTTTTAAAATATTTTTTTAATATCATGTAAACTCTTACGAGCTTACGAGTCGAGTTTACGGAGGCTCCACGAGTTTACTTAAACTCTTGAGTTTAACAAGCTTGATTTTGATGCTTATGGACGTTTAAATGTGCATACAGACGCCTACACATGCACAGGGGACAAAAAGGAGTGGACAATGACGAGAGTTGAATTCGATGTATCAACGCCTGAACAGGCGTCGATGACATATCGAGGCCTATTAGAGGCGTCAGAACTTTTTTTTAAAAAAATATTTTTTTTAATGTACTGACACATGCCAGAGGCGTCGAAATATATATATATATATATATATATATATATTAAAAAAATATTGCGTGAGTTCAGTTACATTGTAGCGGAATTCACAGAGCCATTGCGCACGGAATTGGAATTCCGCGTGTGGCGAAAATCAAGCAAGCGCGGTTCCGCGCCTGCTCAAAAATTCAGAATTCAAAAATTGAATTCCTGAATTCGGAACAAAATTTAATTAAATTAAATTAAATTTTATTAAACAAAATTCAAAAAATATTAAATCAATAATATTTTTAAAAATGAATTATACATAGAAGAATTTGATGACAATAAAAAATTATATATAAAAATTCTATATACTAACCTTTAAATGAATTTGATGACTCGAAGAATTTTGATAACTTGAAAAAAAAGAATAAAATACTGAATAAAAAAAGGAGAAGAAAAATAAATAAGAGGAGACGAAAAAAATATATGAGAGAAGAAGAAGAAAAAAAAGAGAGGAGAAGAGAAAGGAAACAAGGAGGCAAAGAATAGAAGGAGAAAAAAAATGGAGAAGAGAGCCTATATTTATATAAGTAAAAAAATAAAAAAAAATAAAAAAAATTCATGAGGTGGAAAATCTCTCGCCTCATGTGCAAGCGAGAGTACCGGCACCAAAATAAAAAAATATTACGTTTCAACAAATGCACCTCATGTCGAAATTTTTCCGCCGATGAATTAAGATTTTGATATAGTAAATTAATTAAAACAACAATTATTTTATTAGATTAAACCGTTCATTTTAATTTTAATTACATATTTTAATTAAAATTATATTTCTTTGTAATTAAAGTTATAATATGATCTTAAATTAAACTAAAGTAACATGTAATAAAACCTGATTAATTATATTTATAAAATCAGCTATTTCCCTAAAAGAGAATAAGACAGGTTTCTATTCTCAAAAGCAAAATTCATATTCATTTAATTTTCCTAAACCAAAAAATAAATACTCATATACCCAGACTAGCCCCCACGTACAGACCATTTTCAACTGGTTCGATTAATTTTAAACAGGTTCAAGAAATTCATCATAAATTCACAATAAAATCATAAAAAAACTATTATTCATATATAAATCACTTCCATAACTTGTATTAGTAAAATAAATTTTTAGAGTTGAAAATCAATTTTTTTCACCATTTTTAACTAGTTCGACCCATTTTAAACATGTCTGGAAAATCCATCCTAAATTCATAATAAAATCACAAAAATCTAATATTCATAGGTAAATCATTTCCATAACTTGTATCGGCAAAATAAGTTTTTTAGAGTAGAAAATTAAATTTTTCACCATTTTTAACTGGTTCGACAATTTTAAATTGTTTTGGTCAATTTTAAACTGGTTCGACCAATTTTGTAGAAAATTTTTCTTGCTGATACAAGTTATGGAAGTGATTTACCTATGAATAATAGATTTTTTATAATTTTATTATGAATTTAGGATGAATTTCTCGAACCAACCTGTTTAAAATTGGTCGAACCTGTTTAAAATGGTCGGTATAGGATAATTTGGCTATATGGATATTTATTTTCCAATTTAGAAAAAAAATGAATAAGAGTTTTGCTTTTGGGAAAAAATGCATGTCGTATTCTCTTATAGGGAAATAGTTATTTTAAAATTCAAATATTAAAATGGTCTCATTAAACTAGGTTTATTTTATACTTTTGTTTATAATTTAATAATTTTAGTTAAGTTAAATGAATTACTTAATTAAACTGAATAGTAAATTTTAATTATGTACTTAATTTAACTAAAAATTAGAGAAAGAAGTAACCTGTAGATATTATTTTAGTTATATTATTTTATTTGTTTGTTTGTAATTTAAGTTTTAATTATATGTTAGATTAAATAAAATTACTTAGATCATATTTAGTGTTTAGTTTGTTTAAATTTCTAGGTTGGTTTATTATATTTAATATAAGTTGATTGTTTAACTTTAATTATATTGAAGCATCCAAGTTACGTAATGATTTTATAATTTTTCATTTGATTTTTTATACAGTAGATTATATTTTGAATTAATTAATAATTTTTATTTTAAATTTTAAATTGATTCTTAATTTATTCGCATTAGTTAAATGTATTAAATAGACAATGGATAGATTTATCAAAAAAAAATACCATCAGATGAATCATCGCTTTCTCAAGGTGATGCAAAACATTTTAAGAGTCAATTCAATTTCGAGTTCCTGATAACATTGATGATTTCCTTATGATTCTGGACTACAATACAAAATTTGAGAGTGTTATCCTGATAACCGAGATAAAATACGAAGACAGTTTTTTCAGAATATCAAGAGCCATCGAGGATAATTACGAAGGAAATGTATTTTTTTATTATCAATGTTTTTGATATAGTTTAAGGTTTGACTAATATTTAACATAATTCTGGTAAGTATTTTTAAAGAAAACTTAACCACTTCATATATCATTAATTAATATTTTTGAAAATTTTAAATATTCCACCGCAAAATGCAAAAAAAAAAATACATGAAAAATTATATTCCGTTATTTATTTACGTTTAATGATCTGGTGTGTTCGATACTTCAATCTGTGACGTACAAGATTAGTTGTCGCGCGCCAAAATCTTTTCTGTGTTTTTCGAACTCTCAGCGGCCGGGGAGAGACAACTGATTTAATTAGTAAACCACAATTTTTTCGCAACCAAATTTTGCCGTCTTTTGCGGGATTTGATGAAATTTCCCAAACCGACCTCGTATATATATTTCCTTCTATATTTATACAGGAAATCAGCAGCAGGAGTAGTTTTCAATTGTGATCGAGATGAAGAAGATGAAGAAGACGAAGAAGACGTCTCCTCCTCCTCTTCAGGATGGCCGGCGCCGCTCCCTCAAGCGACTGAAGTGCACCAACGTCGAGAACCGCATCAGCTCTCTCCCCGACGAAATCATCCTCTCCATCGTCTCCATGCTCCCTATCAAGGAATGGTTCGCGGCGGTGACCACTATTGCCGGATCCAAGGACTGGCGCCGGCTAACCTCCCTCCTCCCCCGCTGCGAGCACTTCAGCCTCGAGTTCTCCGCATCAAATCTCACGTTCTTGCCTCCCTTCCCCCGCGCTCTCGTTCGTCGACTGGACCTCATCATCTACAGATACTTACCCACCGGAGCGATTTGGCGCGTCATCGAATACGCCAAGGACGCGAGCGTTGAAGAACTCAACATCTACAACAAGATTTACCGCGATGCCGCTTTCATCCCCTACCCCGTGTTAGATATCAACTCCTTGAGGGCCCTTTCATTGGATCGCTGCACCTTCTTTAACTTTAGGGGTCAACCAACACCTCGGATCAGCTGCTCGTTTCTCCAGACGCTCATGCTAGAAGGCTGCTACATCCACCAAAATATTCTAAATCTCATCATCTTGAATTGCCCTCTGCTGGAAACTGTATACCTTTCTGGTTGCAAAGGATTCGATGCAAGAATTTATTCTAGGAGTCTGAAAAATCTATATATTCTTGATCCTCTCAAGAGTTTCAGGAGTATCGACATCAATGCACCCAATTTGGAGATTATGCAAATCAGGATTAGTCAAATTAAGTTGCAAGAATTGCAAATCCAAGCACCTAAAGTCCAAGAGGTGCAGCTCGATTTTTCCCACCCATTACGCATAGCTAAGGACGGCGGATTAAGGAGATTTTTGCAAGCTGCAGAAGACTTGAAAGTGTTCGAGCTTAATGCCGCCGCCACCAAGGTAAGTAAAAGCTTGTAATATATTGATCGACCATATGATTGCTAATTTTGTTTAATATTATGTCGTCGCTTCTGATCATATATATGTATATTTTTTATATACCGCAGTCATTGGCGACGGAATGCAAGGACGTTGAGCGATTCGAAATCAAATTCGAGAAGCTAAGCGTGCTTGGGGTCGGCTTGGACATTAAAAATGAATCTGAAGCTTTGCTGTTAGTCAACTTGTTGGAGAGCTCCCCTTATTTGTCAAAATTGAATCTTCAAGTAATCAAGCTTTTCCAAAACTCAAGCATCAAAGTCTGAGCTTAGTTTAATGCATGCACACACTATTTTAAGTTCTAATTAATTTTCTAATTCCTTCTCTTCTTTCAATATTATAGGTTGTTCCGACACGAGCAAACAAGCGTGTTGCTACTTTCTCTCTGCAAAATGAGAGGTTGAAGAATCTATATTGCTTGTCTCATCACTTGGAGAAGGTCAACATGGATGTACTAATGAAGGCGCCGTATGAGGATTTTCTGAGACTTATAATGAGCGAAGCAAAAGCCATGAAGAAGATGAGACTTGCCGTGCCGAATTGTTGCATCAAGAAGGCAACAGAAGACGTCTTGTCATTAAGAACAGGGCATAGCGTGGAAACACTTGTCTCTCAGGACGACGTCGTCCACATCAAGATGCGGTTTTAATTATTAGTATCATTAAAATGTCAGTGAAGCACAACAAGTCTCACTTGCCTTTGATCAAAACATGCTGAGTATATACTGTGATTCTTCTGAGTACATAAATGTCAATTTCTTTTTGTTTTGATGCTTTTAAAAGACGTAGATCTTTAAATGGTTTGAAGTAAATAGGGGATCTTCAAGTAAGCTTTTGCAAAGCCCAAGCATGAAATGTATTTTGGTGCCTCCAAGTATTCTTGCTTATTCTATGACACCAAGACACCTGTGATGGAGTGAGTTTATGTAAATGGGAAAATAAATCAACACAATGATCTTTTGCTGGAAGTTCTACTTTGATCCGTATAAGTACCTTTTATATTGTCTTCGATCCCTGTTAATTGTTTCCGTGTTTCCCTTCAGATTTGTCCAGCTCTGGCATACCCATAGGATTTAAGATTATTATTTTCTTTCATTATGAGAAATAATGGAAGAAGAACTATAAGAACACATGATTTGATCATATAACGGATCAATACATGAAACAAAAAAAACGAATGTTTTACAACTTTAAAATCTCGATGCTGCAAATCTTATTTCTGCATGGCTGCCCAACGCTAGTTGAGCGAACGATGTTACAAGGCTGAATTTATTTATATATTTTATTTGGTGTACAAAGCTCATTAATGATGAAGAAATATGATAAAATATTAGCTTCCATCTTCTCCCGCACAATTAGCAAATGGTGGATGCCTACTCTAACATCTAGGCCTTCGTAGGTACATCTTGGAGCCCACATACCATATTAGCTGGAACCGCGACATCGATGAGCGTAGGATAATCCAATTTCAGATCTGAGCAAAAAGAAAAAAAATATATATATAGTTGCACATTACGACTGAAATTTACAGCCACAATAGTTAAGGTAATTTTGCAAGTAGGTTGTGAGTCTCTCACCTTCCATGATGCCTTTAAAGGTTTCCTGCAAAACAAAAGCCAGAAGGATATAATTACAAATGATCCAATCGCTTTAACAGAAACAATCAATTAACTTCTAATACAACAAAAGAAATTGATCAAGGATTTACCTCATCTTTTGTTAGCCGTGGATTGTAGAGCATCTCCTCTCCTACTGTACTAACCTGTGTGACAAAGCATTTATAAAAATGGCCAAGAACATAAAGATTCCTAGCTATAAGCAAAAGATTATGCTTACTGTGAAGCCTTTGTAATCATGACTAGGATATATGAGGGTATCCTTTGGCAGTGTGAATATCTAAGAGCAAAGAAGATATCAGTAAGTAAGCTGACAAGACATAAGCAATGCAAATCAAAATTTCTTGCCTGTGAATGCACTGATTGGTAAAGTTTACGTGAACATCCCCCCTGCAAGATTAATCCTTGAAATTAAGATTCTGGTGAACATGATTCGAGGTAAATGAAATATCAAAGGAAGAAGGACTACATCCAAGTTTAACATTCTAAACGAAGACATTCTGAAAATGTCATGTGATTAATCATTTAGTTACTGTGAATAATGCATCATGTTTTTTTTTTTTTGAGAAAGAACCCTGTTTCTAAGAGATGCAGGTATAAGAGAGGTAGAGAGGAAAACATGTAAAATAAGTCAAATACAGGATAAATCACATCCAAAATAGAAAGCACAATCACAACAAAGGCCGATTCATATATAGACGTCTTATGAAAGCATCAGCTGCAATGGTTGTAAGTTGAGCAGTTGAAGAATTGTTTCGGAAGATCCATTGGTTCCTCTCATTCCAACAAACCATCTCCAAATAAAAGAGAGGTATGACAATAATTTACGCCTGCGAGATCCCATAGCATCCCATCCCGATGAGGACAGCGAGTGAGACCCGAGACGCCAGAGATGAAGAAGAGAGTTCCAGCCGTCCAAGGTACAAGAAGGTGGCAGTGGGATTCCCTATCATGTGAACATAAAACACAGTAGATATCCGAAGTAATGCCCCATCTTTCTTGCGAGCTTGTCGCAAGTGAGTAATTTCCTCCGGAGCCACAGCCATCCAAAAAGAGTAATCTTAGGGGGGGGGGAGTTTGAGAGGCCACAATCGATTATGATGACAATCAATGATCCCATGAATGATAAGTCAATATCCTATAAAGGCTGCAGGTAGAGAACAAACCATTCGATGCCCATCGCCACATAATAGAATCCTCATGAGTATAAAGCCGAATCACCTCAAGATCCATATAAAGGATTGTAGGGCCTCCGCATCAACCAGTGAGGAGAAAGTCAATGTCCAAGAAAGCTGAATAATGCATCATGTGGTCTATGTAGTATGCACAAACAATACACTAAATGGTGTCACAAGAAAGGGAAGATGTGAAAGCATGTGCACCTGAAAATCAGTCCTTCCACAGCCACGAATTAGCAAAGCATCACCAGTGAAAGCCATCCTTGGATGGGGTTGATCAGGTCCATCTCCTGTTACATAGGTAACACAACCAACAGTATGGCCAGGAGTGGCATGCGCCTGCAAATTCACCATTGTAGATAAATATATTTTGACACAGATTTTATTATCATTGGGAATTAGATAGCTCCAGTAACCTGTCAAAATGTGAAGATTTTGGACTACAATCTAAGCCATGAAGGATCTGGTGACAGAATTTTTAAAAAATCCAAGAAGGACCATCTGAAGGACCTGACATAATATACTGATGCAGAAATGTGGAAAGAGATATACATTAAACATACATAACCATATATCCTTCATGAGCACATTTTGCTTAAGTTACAAATCATGTACAAAATGAAGAAAAATATTTCATAAAGAGAAAATTCACTACTAGTTATCAGAACTAACATTCCCTACCTCCAAGAAGAGGTCACCAAAATATATCTTATCACCATGTTCAATAACATAATCTGCTTTTGCATTGCTAGCTTTAGATATGACAGACTTTACACCTGGAATCTTGTTCTGCGAGAAAGATTGTGAATCAATACATAAGATACAAATTTGTTTATATAGTATATACATTATACAATAAATCTCATTTGTCTTTCATAGTGAAGCTTCAGAAATGTGACAATTGAATTAGATCAATGTGGAATCAATTACTTGCCTTTATCAAACCTGTTCCAGTGACATGATCAGCATGGACATGAGTATTCATAGCATATATGAGTTTCAATCCCAGTTCTTTTACAAGAGTTATATCTCTATCAACTGTTTTGTCTACTGGATCAACCAGCTACAAAAAGACATGAAACCATTTAGCAAATATGTGCAGTCAATATCAATTTAGCTACGTTATTTGATAAGCATTTAAAATAAATAAATCTCCCAACCAAGCTTTAGTTGTAACATTCAAAGCTTGATTGTGTAATATGACACAACTTGATTCATGAGATTCTTCCCTCTTTCACTTATTTAACTAACAAAGACTTCTTATACTAGTAATTGGCATATGTTCATTATATCAAAGTTTTCGCATAAAGCAATCAAACAAGTATTGTAATTTATGATTTAATCATTTCATCGCAAAAGATTTCCATACATATCCTTGCATTAGGAATGTACATATGCTGAGCACCACACCAGATGAGCACATATAGAAGTACAACATATGCAAGTTTGGAACTAAATGAACGTGTAATTTAATGTAAACTTATCCGCGGAGAAATAGTCAAAAATGAGACAGAAGATCATAGAAAGAAGAAAGGCCAGCATTTCTAAGTTTCCTCCATTTGATTCTATATACTCTCAACTTGCAATTTCCTAACTAGTTTTTTTTATGCTTCAAAAAAATTTAGCTTTATATAGAGATGTTTTGAAAATTGCAGAACGGAAGACTAATTTATGGTCAATTCAGTGGGTACAGACATGTAATTCAGTAAAGATTTATCATCGTTAGTCAACTCATCCAACACATTATATCTGCATGTATAATTCTTTGTCGCGATCACAGGAGATCTTTGATAAAGGATCTGAAACAAACTGTCATTTGGCACCCAAAAAAAATCATAAATGGGCATTGTCTAATTTCCACCACAGATTTTGAGATAAGATGTAGCCATTCTGCTAAATAAATGATGCAAGGGCCTAAAAGTCGTCCAAAATTGAAGCAATTAGCCTTAATGAAACAAAAATGGGGATTTTAGATGGCACAAAATGCAACATCCAAATCAAAAAAGCCGCATAGTCCAAACGAAACAAAATAGGAAATGGGAAAGGTTAAAAGCAGAGTCGAAAACCAAAGAAATTGGAAGTATTGCAAGGGAGGAGGCTCCGGAGCTCACCACTGCAGGCTTGTCGGGGTGGGTTAGATCGGCGAGGAGGTAAGTGTAGGTGGAGGACTCATGCTCAAAAAGCTGGCGAAAGAGAAGCTTCGGGGGCGACGCGGAGGTTGCGTACGCGGCCACTGCGCCCGGTCGGAGAAGGGAAGCAAGGGGAAGAGCGCCCTTGATGGCGCTCTTATAAGAGGGGAAGAGGCCGGAGGCGGCAAGGCGGCGATACGACCGAAGCAGAAGCATTGCCCTACGATATGCAACGAGGTGGAAGAGAACTGGAGAAGACGATACGAGAATGAATTAGAGTACTGCTCAGTTCCTCTTCGGATTTCTGCCTTGCAATAATACTTATCGTATGGGCGCATAAATTATAAAGGAGAGAGTGATGAAAGCGATAGGCGCATAAATCTGTGGGTTTGGACAGGAATTCTATAGCGAAAGGTTCTTCTGGAGTCTGGACGCTTCGAACCTTCTTCATAAGGGAGCTTTTAGATCTAGGCCATTCACAGTTTTAAAACATGGACGGTGTCGATCAAAAGACCCTCCAAATGAAGGGTCCAGATGAAGCTTATATGTTGTCATTTTCAATAAAATTATATGTATTGTATTAAATATAAATAAATAATAGTTATATATTAATTAAATAGTTAAGGATAGTGACGTGGTATAATTGTGTGGCCACTAGGATCCCATATTTCTCACGGAAATGGTTCGCAGACAGCGAGTGCAGTTAACAAATTGACAGATAGCTACATCATGTTCCATTCTTTTATTTATTTAGTCCTTTTCGCTTTGGCTGAATTCGCGAAATCCTCATCGCTAATAGCTAAAATTTTAATCCTGCCCTTGGCACAGGTCATGAATGACGTTAAGTTGGTCCACCACACAATTAACAATAAATTTTGCACTGCATAGATAATTCGTCGTGAACTAGCATTGATTGCATAAATTATTATTTTTCATAGATAATTTCCAACTATATTGATAAATTATTTGATATATTCGTCTGAACTAGCATTGTTTGCATAGATAATTTCCAACCATATCTTGACATGTTATTATATTGTTTATATTTCTGACAAAATGAATTTATTTGTATACATTTTAAATCGTGTTTATATTTTGATTATTGTAATGTTTTAATTGCATAAATTATTTTATTTTTCATGTTACATTTGATTGTTTCAGTTTTTTAAAAATATACTATATATATAATAGTAATTTTCTAAAATCAAATAAGTAAACTTTCTATTTTTTGTTGGCTTTGATTATATTTTTTTATTGTTGAATTAATATTGCCATTTTAAAACTTAAGAGTATCTTAATTTATTTTCCAAATATTTTACTCAATTATATGGAATATTTTAAATATGTATATATATATAATTTTAGAATACTTTAATTTTTGAATTAAATGTTATGTATAATGTATAATTTCTATTTTAAAAATATTTTATTTTAATTGTATAAATTATTAATTTTTCAATTAGCTTTGATCTTCTTCTTGAAGATAATAGCACTTGTTTTGCTTTCTTCTTAGAAATCTTGTTTCCTTACAATTGTTAATTTAAGAAGCAAATATAAAGTATGATCCCGTTTAGTTGATATAGGAATAATTTTCTTCGTGAAGTTATTTTTCTAGTGAATTAACTTCTCGTGAGAAGTATCAAAAAAAAAAGGTTGATTGATAAGAAAGTAACTCATAAAGTTTCTTAAAACATATTGGTTGACTTCATATTCTTATTTTATCAATTAAAATGGTTACTTTTTCATATATGTGTATATATAAGTATATGTTGAACATTTTAATTTTATTTACAGATTAATATATTAATATATTAATGTAATATTTTTCATATATAAATAAAAATATTATATAATTAATATAAAACTAACTATAATTAATATATAGTTTACTATATACTAAAGTTAATTTTAGTATATATTACAAATTATTTTTTATTTATAAGTGTGTTAACCAAACAATGCTAGTTTTGTGACTTAATCTACTTCGTGTGAGTGACAAATTTATGCAAGAAGTACAACTTCATGCCTGCGTCAACCAAACAAGGGTATATATATAGTTTTTTCTTACATTGATTTTTATAAATAAATTACATTTTATGTTTTCTTTTTTACATATCTTTAGATATATATTTTTGAATTTTTGAAATTATATATATATATTTTTTCTTTCAAAATCCTATTGTATATAGACCAATTATTTTTGAAGATGAATATTTATAATTTTGCTTACTTTTATGAGCATAACATTATAATACAGTTTCAATTTATATATTATATAAATAATTTTATCATTGGTTTTAATTTGTTTAGAAAACTATTTTTTAGAACATGTTGTTTCGATACTACTGTTCTATTCTATTTTTCTAATATATACATATATTTTTTTATGAAAAATAATATTATTTATTTAATTAGTAACTAATTAAATTAGCACAATAAAGTAATTGACGTGTATCATGAAGCTAACTATATTTTCTTCTCAATGTGTTTACAAATCACAAATAGTATTAGAAGAAGAAAAAATACAATTTATATAGTCTTCAATTCAATATTTTGTAGTATGTATCATTTTTTTTTCTCTCACATCAAGCTTGCATCATTTTTAGATTATTTTTATATCCTAAGTATTTATTATATTGCTTTTATACATTTGTATGCCTATATATTCTCATCTCAAAAAATATTATTTATAGTTTGACTCAACTTAATTTGGAAAAATATTTAAATATTTAAATAATAACTATTCTTGTTATCTTTAGTGTTTCTGATTTTTTTTAATCATGTTTTCCAATTTATGTAATATATATAATTGATTATTATATTTAGTTTGATTAATATGTTTTAATTATTTAGTTAAGCTGTCATGAAATATTCTATTATATAATATATACCTAAATAAGATATAATTAACACATATATATATTATTAAATCTACATTATATATACACAAACAGACATGGTTCAATACTTCAATCGAACTAGATAATAATTGACGGTATACAAAAATTCATATCTACATGACAAATGCATGTTACCAAAAATATTATATCATGTGTAAATTTATTAATATACGCTGTGTATAATTATTAATTAACATTAAATTAAAATTCACATAATCCATTAAATATCAATTTATTTGTGCGTGGGTAATTTCCTATTTGCAACCCACATAAATTTCATCAATTTATTTCTATGTTTTTTTTGTTATTTACAAATGCATGTCCCATAATGTTTGGTGTTTGCCTTTACTTTATTTGGTGCATTAAATAAAATCTTTATTTATAATTGACAATAAATTTAAATGTTTTTATTTATTATATTTAAAAAATTATGATGATTAATTAAAAACGGGCTAATATTGTAGCGTTGGTTATACCTGTTATATAACGGCTATGCATAAAAAGAGGGGCCCGAGGCCCGAGCTGGAGATCATTTCCATTTCGGCTTAACCAGAGCCAGAGGGCTTCGGCCACGAACGAGAGAAGAAGATGCCCTCGGGGGAGGGGAAGAGCCAAGCAGCCATGGCCGATCCTCGTCAACATCCCCAACCCCAGCCTCAGCTCAACCAATACCCGTACGGCACCTTCGGCGTCCCCGACTATTCTCAGCCCGTGATCGGAGTCCCTCAGCCGGTTGCTCCGCCCGGCGTCGGCGTCGTCGTCGCCCCCTCCGCTCCTACCTATCCTCCTTATTCCCCACGTGCTGATCACTATTACATGCATGGCTACCAAACAGTTCCAGGTATGGCTCGTTCGTGATCCAACCTAGTGTTGTCTTCTTTATTTAAAGAGAATTCTCTAGGGCCTTGGGTATTTGATCATATGTCGCAGTAGATCCATGGAGGTCGCTTTGGTTCAATTCCTTAGGATAATTTATACTGTTTCTCTTATTGTAATTCGTGCGAGGCTTGCAGATGTTTGCCAATTTTTAAGTACATTATGATACAATTCGATCATGGCGAATTGACGAATGAGAATAGGAGGGAATTGGGGTTTAACAATTAAATGTAAAAATCAATTGATGATGGTATGGAGATTGGATAGTAAATTCATAGTAGTATAGTTACCGGACCATGTCTTTTCTATAGTCTGTGATACTTCTAGTTGTTGTAATCTTGAATTCGTTTTCTACATTAATATGTGAGTAGAAGTAACAGATGACAGAACAAGGGTGTTTTAGTTAGATATACCTGATCACTTTCTTCAATTTGTTTTTAGTCTATGCTCCAATTGCTGAAGTAAGGACTTTAAGGTTGCGCCGTCTTCCTTGTTGTGGCATGGGTCTTGGCTGGTTTCTGTAAGTAAACACACTTTCTATGCTCTATTTTCTATTTTGCAGATGTTTGATGAATGCTTCATTTTCATGGGAGTTGTATTAGTTTGTCGCATTAACTGATTAACATATCGAATCATACCACTTCGAAATTGAAGGTTTATCGCTGGCTTCTTTCTTGCTGCTGTTCCTTGGTATGTAGGAGCATTTGTTCTCCTCTGTGTTAGAATCGATTTCAGAGAGAAACCAGGCTTTGTTGCTTGTACTATTGCTGTAAGTATCATTACTATCCCTTGGTTGTTGCTGGCATGCTCATTCTTCTTTTGTTGTCATAAGAAAAATTTTATAAATAACTTGCAATTTTGGAAAAGACACAATGGAATACGAATATAATCCACGTTTCTTATGGATAATTATTTATCATTTTCTTCTAGTGAATGAGATGAAGCCTGTTTTGGACCAATAGACATCGTTTAAATGAAACATTATCTGTCAAGAGAGGTCCTGAATCCATTTTTTCCATCTTGAAGCCATGTTTGTTCTCAACAGGACTATAAAGGCTTCTTAGAAAATTGATGATAAATCCTTAAAATGGTTGTTAGCCAAATGCACAATTCATTACATATTGAAGGGATTTGCCATTAACCCATCAACAAACTCCTAAAGAGTGGGGCATATGTCACTTTCAGGAAACTCGTCTACATTAACAAGTTTCAAATCCACTCAATCAATTTCCTGTTAGATTTCATCCATCAAGCAAAAATGGTCAATAATAGTATATATATTTCTTCATATTTGTTTATGTACGTCCATGAAAAAATAATGAATCATTGTGATTTTTTATTTATTTATATGACTGAACTTGGTTTCTATTTATCCAGCTACATTGCATTAGATATATATAGGGGTGAGCATGGACCGGTTAACCGGTCCATTAGCACAAAAAAAAAACTGGTCCATTAACTTCGGTTTTTCAAAATCATTAACCGTAAACCGGTCCATTAACTTCAGTTAACCGCTATTTCGGTTTTGATTTTTTCGGTTCGGTTTACCGATAATTTCTGGTTAACCAATAAATTTTTTTAACCTACAAACATAATAATATTATGCAAATCATGGAGAAAAATTCAAACAAATACCGAATTCTCGTTGAGAAAAAAAAAGTAAAACCATTGAACCAAGATAATATTCTAAAAAACTATTATTTTTATTTTTATTTTTTTAAAATATTTTTTAATTTTTTAAATATTTTAATACGTTTTAAATATTTTTTTATAATTTTTTGTAATTTTTTTATAATTTATAAAACATTATATATATATATATATATATATATAAATTATATCGAATCGGTCGGTTAACCGAAACCGGTGGACTTTTTACCTCTCGAACCGAAACCGAAACCGAAAACTGATTTTTCCAACCAAAGAAACCGAAACCGAAAAAACCGGTTCGGTTAACCGGAAAAATCTGTTCGGTTTCGGACCGGTTTTCCGGTTAACCGAAAAACTGGAAAATCGGTTTTTTTTGCTCATCCCTAGATATATAGTCTATGTTTGTTATTACAATGTTTTATGCATGGTATTAAAACAGCATTATGCATATCATTTGTTTATGCATGAGCATATTTCTACATGTTTCTTCTAACTGATATTGATAAATAAATTGGATTTAGATTAAAGTCTGCGACTAACTGATTCCTTCCTGGAAAGTTTTGTGACTTTAAGATGTGAACTGATCGATCAGAACTTATTATTAATTCTTGAAATGCTACTGGCAATTGTTATTAACTTTTATGTAGTGTCTTTTAGTCTCCGAGTTTCTTGACATACAAGTAGTCCTTTTAAACAAGCATTCTCTACATGGTGTGCCAGCATTTTTGGTCATAATATGATAAATATTGTATGGTAATAAGTTCGGATTTGAAAATCATGATGTGTTTATCTCTCTAACTTTCTCTCTCTCCATTTCATTTAATGAAAAAATAAAATGAAAAGATAGAAAGAGATAGACACATGTTGAGGTGCGAGCCCAGCGGACTCGAGTCCAGCATAGAATTAACCACTTGTTTCTTATTGTGCATCTCATTTGAAAGAACTGTCAGATAATTTATTGACACAAGCTTTGACTCTGGACAGGCTGTTCTTTTTGCACTTGCTGTTTTTCTTGGGGTAAAGAAGGAAGCCTGGTGATACTTAACAAGCTTCAGCTGGGTCTATAATAATCTTTCCGTCAATTCCCAAGTATTGTAAACGAAGTCCTGACAACCAAAATATGTAGATGTTTCATATTTCTCTTGCACCCTGGCTTGTAATCTTACTTCTAAAGTTATAATTCTTCATTGGCTTTTCTTTTTTCCATTATGATGCATTCTCAAATCCTGCTGACGATCCCAAATATGTGCGACATTAGAGTTTCTTGTTATTATATATACATGGTCTCAATCTTTAGAATTTGATTTTTCCCCAGTTGCATAACCTTAAAGTCTTAGAGCACAACGGGAATCGATGCACTTAAGCAGTCTAATAATTTTAAGTCCATCAAGGTTGTTACAGTGAAGGCAGCTTGTCTTTGTAACAACCTTGAGTTATTCTTGATTTTAATAATTTTTCCTCAGCTTGATTTTAATAATTTTAATATCGAGTTATTCTTGATTGCTGACTCGGTGTTGGAATTGGATATTAGCATTGTGATGGTTCTGATATATTAAATATGGAATTTTCAATAGAAGAATCCTTTTGATGTATTTTAATTAATATTACGGTCATTTAGATAGTGTAGTTTGGGAACCCTCGTTATGCTTTAAGATCTGCGATTTAAAAAAAAAATCTGATGTCCCCAAATCAAAAGTGATGTTTCACCTTTTGGAAAATTGAAACCTGTTTTCATATAAGTTGTATTCAAACTTATGGACGTTATTTCCACATCAAAAACTGATAAGCTATGTTCCTCTGATTCATTTTTTAAAATTTAATTTAGCTAGTTAAGCAAGATAACCAAAGTTAAAAAATTAAATTGAACTCTCCATCCTCCAAATTAAAATTAATTTTATATTGCCAATCAATCCATTTCCATATAGATTAATTTTATATTTTTATATAGTTAATAAATTAACAGCAAACAACAGCACCACCACCTCTCATCCCCAAACACATGCACGCAGCAATCGCCGACGTGCGCCGCCTCCACCTCCGTCCAATCGAACGGCTTGCAATCATGGCCGTCGTCGAGCATGTCATCCAATCTACAATCTTCGCACAGGTCCCCGTAAGTGTGGAAGGCGGGGCCGAACTCGTCCTCCAGCACTGACCGGATGACCGACTCTAGCTGGTCGCCTACGGCCTCCTCGTCGTCTAGATACTTGATGTCGTCAATACTCTCATCAGGGAAGTGCATCTCGTCGTCGTCATCTCCATAGCCGCTGGAGGAATTTTCCCGAGCACGAGAGCTCGAGATTGCTGCCGCCATAATTTGAGCCAAGTAGCAGCTAGATCTGAATATATATTAATGGATCAATGCTGATAATTACTAAGAAGCAAGTCATATATATAAATACCATGCATGCATGTTGGTGTGCAGTAGATTAGATTTGAATTAAGTAATTAATATCAGTTCCACCACCTACTGGCTACTGCTGATTATGCAATATATAGATCACGGGCAAAGCTAGCCTTTTTAATAAAACCAAGCTACATTTCCAGCTATAGATTAGTTTGGATCATACAGAAGAAGCGTCAGGTCAAGCCCACCTTAATTAATCTACATGTCTTCTATTTTTTTCAATTATTAAACCAGCTCAATGCTCGTGCTTGTGGGTCCTCGAAATGTGAGATATATACACCATTCAATCCATACAAAATGCGAACAGGAAACCCACAAGATTCATCCGCAAACAAACAACCATGGCGTTCATGTAGTCTTCTGACCTACAGAAGAAATATAAATGTGTGGGTGTTAAGTCGAGGGTACGTCTGACAACACACTGTTTGTCATTGTGTTCAGTAGGAATCAATGTATATAGGATTATTTGTATGTATATTCCTCAAAATTTAAAAATATCGTGATTCCATAGGATGGATTAATTAGAAAATGCTAAAACCCCTAATCCTCCCAGCACCAATCTTTCAAAAATAGAAATCCTAAAACCACCTCTAATCCTCTGAACCCCTCTCAGGTTAATAAATTAGACTTCATTAGTGTTGCTGGTAAAGCCCCTAGTTCTTCTACCCTCCAGGACAAGCCTGCTAACAAATCTTCTAAGAAACCTTTTATATACCAGAGTCACTCTTACCCTGACTTTTACAAAGAGTTTGACATTGATGATCTCTTTGAAAACCAAGATTCAGAGATGCACTCTGAAATGGATTTCTCATCTCCAATTCAAGATTTAAATAAGCCTCCTGAAGAATCTCCTCAACAATCCCTAATTCCTTCTAATTAACAATTCCCCCCCTCAACCATCCTCCATCTAGGTCCATCAATCAAATGGCCATGGAGCTTGACTTTGTTTTCAAAGCTGCCCCCCATTTCTCAACTTCTAGGGCATGTTTGGTTAGTGAAACCAAATCTGTTTTCATGGTTTCGGTTTCACTGAAACCAAAATTGCTTACGAAAACGTGTTTGGTTCAGCGTTTTCATGAAACTGAATCGAAACCAGAATGAAAACGAAATCAGTTTTCCTAATAAAAATGAAAACATCATAATGTTGTTTTCTGTGGTTTCGAGACTGTCGATTTCGTTATAAAAATGGAGTGACAACTTTATAATTATAAATATTTTTTTAATAAAATTAATTAATTTAAAAATAAATCAAACTATATTATTTTTATAAAAAAAATGAAAATCATCATTTTCAACTCAAACTATTATCTTAAATTTACAAATTAATTAAACCAATTTATATCTAATTGACTCAAACCCAAATTTTAAAATAACTCAATTTTCTTAAAGTTAATATATTTATAATTAATCAAAACTAATTTAGACCATTAGAATTATTATTATTTTGAAATATTAACTATTAATTAATTTTTAAATCTAATTGAACAAAAAAATCTCAAACTACCAATAATTTAATTAATTAAATATTACAAATATTTTATAACTATATTAGCAAATATTTAATTTTGTAAGCTAACTAAATATTAATTACTACTAAAAATATTCAAAGAAAATTAATATTACTTTTTATAGCCAAATAAATATTCACTGGTTTCAACTAATTAAAATTTATGTTGTTTTCATTAACCAAACGCGTTTTCGGAAAACTGAAAACTAGAAACCAAAATCAAGTTTTCGAAACCAAGTTTTCAGTTTCACTGAAACCAAACCAGAAAGTAATTTTCGCTAACCAAACAGCACCCTAGGGTTTCTTCCAAAGCCAAATCTTCCCTTAAGAAATCCCCTAAGCCTAGGAAATCCCCTTCAGCTTTAGATAAATCTGATCTCCGCTCCTCTTCTAAGAGATCTAGGCAGCTTCAGGAACTTGTTCCTATCTCTCAGGAATTAGTTTCTATTACCAAGGAATTAGTCCCTAGTCCCCAGGTTATTGCTCCTAAACCTCTACTTCTCACATATCCCCCTCCCCCCAAATTAATGATGAAAATTCTAAATTGGAATTATAGAGGTATTGGTAGAAGGCCCGTTAAAGATGTTTTGTTTCATTTACTAAGAAAATATTCTTTTGTTTTATTACTTATTCAAGAATCTCACATATCTGATGCTAAAGTTGGTAGATTTATTAAAACCTTGGGTAAGTCTTGGAAAGACATTTCCTATCCTTCTAATGGTGGATTTGGTGGTCTAATCGTAGTATGGGATAGTTCTATTATCTCATATCTCTCAATGCTTAATTTATTAATGTAATTATAAAATATCTTGATTTAGAATCCTTTCTTTTGACAAATATTTATGCAAGTATCAATCATACAATTAGAAATAATCTCTGGAATGACTTTTCTTCTTTAGATCTTTCTAGTTACCCTTGGATATTATGTGGTGATTTCAATTGTATTATAAATGTTGCTGATAAAGTTGGTGGTATTCCTTGCAAAGTTAATACATCTGTTAGAAGTTTTAAAAAATTTATCTCTCATTCTGGCCTTATTGATACTGGTTTTTATGATCCTAACTTCACTTGGTGTAATAATAGAAATGATATTCATCGTATTCTTGTTAGGCTAGATAGAATTTATATCAATGCTGCTTGGTCTCATTTTTTGATAAAGCTGTTATAGAACATTTACCTATAACTACTTTTGACCACTGCCATGTTTTCATTCAAATTAATCCTAGAAAATCTAATCAAACTAAGCTATTTAGATTTCAAAATTTCTGGGTTGAACATAATGACTCCTTTTCTCATTCTCTACTTTCTCCAATAATATTCATAACACTAGAAAAGCCTTAAGTGCTTGGAATAGAGGCCACGTTGGGTTACTAGAGAGGAGACTCAATGATACTCTCAAGAATGTGTCTTCTCTTGAATCCACTAAAGCCCTTTCTGGTCTTTCCACTGATCAACAGATTACCCTTAAAAAATTTCACCATAAGGTTTTACCTCTTCATAGACAAATAGCCCTTAAATGGTGGTCTAAAGCCAAAATCAATTGGATCAATGATGGAGACTTAAACACTGAATTTTTTCATCGTACTGTTATGATGAAAAGAATGAAAAATAAAATTTCTTCCATTATTGACAACAATTCTATTAATTACACTTCTGATTCTAATATCCTTAATCAATTCTCAAATTTCTATAATGATCTTTGGGCCACTCCTTCTCCTCCTCCCCTTAATCTGTCTTGGCCTACCTTTACTCAGCTCAGCCTTGATTCCCAACAAATTCTTATTAGACCTTTTACCAAAGAGGAATCGTGGAACACAATTATTTCTCTTGCTAATGGTAAAAGTTCGGGATATGATGACTTTTCAGTTGAATTCTACAAAACATATTGGTCAATCATTTCTGATAATTACCTTGCATGTTGTAAGCACTTCCACCAGTATGCTAGTTTTCCCCCTGATTGGAATAAAATCATTCTCGATCACCTTTATTCCCAAAATTAAAAATCCTATGAGGGTCAAAGACTTCAGGCCTATTGTCTTATGCAATCTGTCTTACAAAATTCTCTCTAAAAGTTTAGCTAATAGGCTAAAGATTTTTCTTTCTCATCTCATCTCCTATGAACAATCTACTTTTGTTAAATCCAACAGTATTCATGACAGCATTCTTGTAGCTTAGGAAATCACTCATTCTCTCTATAAATCCAAAGGGAAACGCCGATGAAAAAGTCTTTGATAGGCTTTCTTGGAGTGCTATCACTCATGTTCTCCAAGCCTGCAACTTCCCTAATATATTCATTAATTAGATTCATTCTTGTATCTCTACCAGCTCCTTCTCCTGTCTTATTAATGGGGTTCTTTCTCCTTTCTTTCATACTCACATAGGAGTTAGGCAAGGAGACTCTCTTCCCTATTTTTTTACATCCTTGTAGCTCAAATCTTATCTAATCTCTTTAACATTGTTGTCCATGATAAAAAGCTAACTCTCTTTAACATCAAAAGATCTTTTAAAGTTAGTCACCTCATGTTTGCAGATGATATTCTCATTGCAATTAGAGTTGATCCTAAAAGCATTCAAACTCTTAAACATATTTTCAACAGGTTCTAACAGGTCAAAAGCTCAATCCCCTCAAATCTGAGATTCACTTTCCTAAATCCACCCCTAGAAATACAATTTCTTCCATCTGTAGTGCTCTCAATATGAAACAGGAAAAATTTCCTTCCTACCTTGGCACTTCTATCTCTCCCTCAAGAGTCAAGACCTCCTCCTAATACTCACAAACTTATTATTTCCAAGATCCAAGCCAGATTAGGAAATTGGCAAACCAACTATCTTTCTCAGGTCGACATAATTGTTTTAATCAATTCTGTTCTCAATTCTATTCCTCTCCATAATCTCTTTGTTTCATGGTTCCCTAAAAAAGCATGGATAAGATCGATTCTATCCTTTAAAAATTTTTATGGACTCACAATCTTGAAAAAAAAAACCCTTTATGTCATTCCTTGGTCCATTGTTACCCTCCCTAAACCTCTTGGAGGGCTGGGTATCAGAGATATCAATTTTATCAGTTCCTCCCTATTTAGTAAAAGAATTCTAAATTACCTCAACAATGAACCTAGTATTTAGGTTAATGTTGTTCAAGCCAAATATCCTAGGCTTAAATTTTTCTCTCTTTCCCCTCATAGGAGCTCCTCCTGGAGGTTATGCTTTAAGGCTTTTAATGAACTAAAATTTAACTTCTCTAAAGTTATAAGATCTGGTTTAAATACTAACTTATTGTCTGATCCTTGGTTATTTGATTTGCTCATTCTGTTAAGCCTACTTTCATTTCTGTTTATATTGATACTAATTCTAATGTTAACTTTTTGATTTATAATAATGCTTTGAATACAAACTGTATCAATAATGACTTTAATCATTTAATGAGGAAATCCATTTGTCTCATTGATTTGCCTAGAGAGCCTAAGGATGATGTTTGGATATGGGTTAGTGAGCCTAGTGGGATGATTACCACTCGTGTTGCCTATCGCTTCCTATGAAGCCATAACCTTTCCCACTTGGAAAAGTTCAATCTTTGGGTAAGTATTTGGAAACTCAATGTTCCTCCTAAAATTAAAAAATTTCTTTGGAATTTTTTTCACAAAAAAACTTTATACAAAAACTTTTATATTTCATATTGGAATTGTTTCTAATGATTCTTGTGTATTTTGTGGAAATGATTTTGAAACCATTCGGCATTTATTCTTAAATTGTAATTTCTCAAATTAGATTTGGTTTTCTTTAAGTTCCTCTTCGGGATTGGACTTTTCTAATAGGGATAATTGGGATAGTGGCTCTTGGTTATCTACTTCCCTTGGAAGTTCGGTTGGCTCGGTTGCTCAAATCGGAATCATAACCATAGTCACTACCCTTTGGTTCACCTGGCACGCTAGGAACGACCTGTTGCACACGGGTAGGTAGCTTTTCGTTACGGAGCTCGTGAACCGCATTAAAGCTTTCATATCGAATAGTTGCCTCATGATTTCTAAATCTGAAGGCAATAAAAATTCTCTTCCTGACATCTCAATGGAACATAAATTGATTCTTCTTCCATTAAATTCTCTTAAAGTTAATTGTGATGGTGCATTTACTAATGAATTTGTTGCTTATGGTTCTATTGTTAGAGACCTTCTGGGCAGGTGTCTTACCTTGCATGGTGCTCCTGTTGAACCGATTTCTGCTATCAAAACTGAAGCTATTTCCCTCAAATAGGCCTTGGTTTGGGCAGTAAACAATGGTATTTCTTCAGCTATTTTTGAAATTGACTACAAACAGTTAATCAATGTTCTTCAAAAGGGCAGCCCCTCTCCTTAGTCCTAGGGGTGTTTAGTGTTCGGTTTAAATCGAACCGAACCAAAATTTTCGGTTCGGTTCGATTTCAGCGGTTGCTTGTTTGATTCTTGACCCGAACCGAACCAAATTTTGGATTTCGATTTGAATTCGATTCTCGAAATTCGAGAATCGACCTGAACCGAAAACCGAATAATTAAAAAATAATATATATTTTTTAATTTTTAACCCAGGTAATTAAATGGGTATTATGAAATAATTTTTAATTTTTAATTTTTAACCGAACTAATTAAAATTTTGGTTTTCGGGTTGAAAATAGAACCGAACCGAATAATTTCGATTCGGATTAGATCAGTTTATGCATAATTCAGTTCGGGTTCGAGTATGAAATTTTTTTCGATTTGATTAATTTTGATTTGGTTTGGGTTGAACCGAATGGACAACCCTACTTAGTCCATTAGATGTCTTATTGAAGATATTTCTGAGATGCTTTGTAACAATGTAAATTTTTAGATTGATTTTGTATTTAGATAGACAAATAAAATTATCCATTGGATAGTAATGAGGTCACGAGTAATCCAAGATTTGATTTCTTAGAATGTTCCTCCACCTCCTGAATTATTTTGTATCCTTGTTCGGAATTATCATAATTTCATTATTTAGTTAAAGTATTTTGAGTGCCTCCGGCTCTTTGTTTGTAAAAAATAACAAAAATAACAAAAATAAATAAAAATAAAAAACTAAACCCGAGCGATTTAAAATCAGAACGACACCCATGGAAATTAATGGCACTATAAATTTTACCCATATCTTATTTATTACCCACTCACATCCACCAACATTTCCGGCTATTAAATCAAAGATCTACCCTGCGAGTGCAACAAATATGGAATGCAACGGTAAATCATCAGACATCAAGTTTATTTTCTCCCAGTGATAAACAGTATCTTAATTTATAATTTATCCTCAGCATGATTGCACCCGGTAGCTTAATCTGCAATCATCCAAAGTCCTAATTAATAGGCAACACCAACAACTTGGAAAATCGTGCAATTAAAGATGATGGCATCCACCGCAGCAGCATTATGACACGTGGAACCGACAGCCCAGCCGAAAGAAAAGAAGATCGCCGCTCCCGTATTCCTCCTCGGAAGCTTTTATTCCCATTGCATTGTACCTGCGCCATCTCAGACAATTCAAAGCCCTGAAAGCAACACATGGCAGTGTCTGATTGGCCCCCAATTTCTTTGTATTTGTCAAACGATGCTGCCCTCATGGGCCCCCAATTTCTTTGGGCCTATAAACTAATGCTCAGTGGCTGGCTGTGCATATATTCGAGGATTATGATTTATGAAATAATAATTAAAAGGCCATGAATGGGAGACAAAGGTAAAGAAAAGCACCCTCAGTTTTCACACTGGTGAGTGGTGTCAGAGAGTGGAGGAGGGTACACATTATTATTACTCAAAACGCGGAATGAATGATATCATATCACTGCATCCCAGCTTTTTATATTAATTTTTAGTTTTATCTAATTAGAAGAAATAAAATAAGCCCAGAAAAATAAATAAACGGCGGTACTGCACTTTAAGCAATAAAATAGACAAGCTGGCCAGCATTCTGCCAAAAGAAATGGAATCAATGTTTAAAAAGGAGGCAGTAGTGACTAGTGAGAGCTCCCACTCTCCTCACAATTCCAACAGGCGAACCGCCCCCGCCCCCCGGCTCATTACTTCTCCCCCAAAGATGGACCGATCCGCCGCCCGCCTTCTTCCTCTCAATCTGCTGCCCTTCTTCTTCCTTCTCCTCCTCGCCCACTCCGCTTCGGCTGCTCTGGAAGATGGTACGCCTCTCTCTCTCTTTTCTTTTTTGCTCGCATTGGGATCGGAGTTGTTTGCTCTCATGTTTCTTTTTTTGTGTCGAGGGCTAGCTCTGAGTCTTCTATCCTTTGATCTTCCATTCTTGGAGTGGATTTCATAGATAAGTTCGAAACTGATTAGTACGAAATCTTCGAAATGCCTGCTTTGGTGGCAGAATGTGGTCAAGATGCATTCTCTTTTTGAAAGAAAAAAAGAGCTTTGCTGTGCGTCTTCTTCTTCTCAGACTCTACTGAGAGGAGTCTTTTCTGCTCCTAAAGCTTAGATTCCTTGGAAAAGAAAGCTTCAAAACGACCGTCTTATCACTCGAACTAAGCTTTAATCATTATTTTTTATTTTTGATTGTTAATCTTCGACCGAGTAATTAAGTAGGAGCGGGAATGATACTATGCAAGTACATAGCAAGTGAATAACAGCTCATAATCCATGGTGAAATGTGTCGTATGAGCCGTGTGTTGACCACCCTTCATTCATTGACCTCTACATACGTACATGAGACTGCCTCTGGGATGCCAAACAAGAATTACTATGTGAAATTTTCCTTGGGCTTTTGACATTTTGCTTTCCCCGAGCACGCAAAAGTTTCTTTATTATTTGTCCTGTACTCTCGTCTGACGCGCATGGTAGCTTTTTATCGGCTATTAAGTATTAATACCACACATAAGCATCATCTGTGTACATACATGGTTATAATTTTATAAACCTCAACGAGTCAATGGAAGCAAGCTCTGTCAGACCATACAAATGACCATCTTTGCTTAGTTTAAATGGATATTGATTCACCACTACAAATGGCTTACATAGCTGGAGCTCTTAGAGTTCCTTGAGAAAGTTAAAATCCAAACCATTTTATTTCATTTCCAGTTTCCCTCTCTGCCTCAGAAAGTGTAGAATGGAAGGCCTCGTCTTTTGCTTTGTCCTGTTACTTTTGCCCAACTTTGTGAAATGTTTCTGTAGTCGGTGGAAATGAAATCAATATCTTTCGGCAATATATCCTGCTGCTTGTCCTTTATTTCATTGCTTCGCTGTCTTTGTGCAGCCGATGCTGCAATGCGCATGGGTTACTTATCTTCATTACCTTCACCTTCATGTGCATTACTTATTAGCTTCGTACCACCAATTTGGTTCATTATTAACCACGACTTATCGTGCGTGACAAGCAATGATGCCTGCCCCCACAAATGTAGTCCAAATGAGGACAATTTGGACCACCTAAACTGGTAGCTATCTATTGCCATTTTTTCCCATGTAGACTGAGAAAAATACATATTTATGTTTGCTGATCATTCATGATACATGGGGCTCCTGTGGGTCGATCATCATCCATGCATGCGCATTACTTCCTGCAGTTGCAAAGTCCATTTAGGAAAAAATAGCAAGCTTTGTTATCTCTTGATTCCCAATTGACAAAAAGATTTATGTTAAACCTTATCAACTTTAGTAAAGGCAAATGCTTTCTATGAGATCGAGGATGTGAAACGAAACAGCCTTTGCCTGCTGGCTGCTGCTTGGCATCATGGATAAGGTGGACATTGGACTTGTCTCACAGTGTCTCTTTTTCTGCTGCATTTTCCCTGTCGCGCACTTCCCCATGTGTTGCCCACTCGCCCATGTCTGCTCGCTTGCTCTTCGATTTGCTCGTTTAATCCTTCAGTAAAAAGAATGATGCATGAGCTAGCTTTGTTCGTTTAATTCTGCAGGTTTGATTAACAATGGGGATTTCGAGAATCTGCCCGCGGGCGGTGCCGCAAGCAGTGGCTTGGGCGAGGGAGTCGCCTCCCTCCCCGGCTGGACCATCAATGGTACGGTGGAGCTCGTCGAGTCCGGCCAAAAGCAAGGTGGCATGATTCTTATTGTTCCCGAAGGTAATTAATTGATTGCTGATGTACATTGTTAAGTTCGCCGTCATGGCGATGACCTTAATTATTAGAATAATTCAGGTCAGCGCGCGGTGCGGTTGGGGAACGACGCCGAGATAGCGCAGGGGCTGCAGCTGGAAAAGGGGTCGACCTACGCGGTGACTTTCAGCGCGGCGAGGACGTGCGCGCAGCTGGAGTCGCTGAACGTGTCGATGGGGTCGGCGTCGTCGACGGTGGACCTGCAAACGCTTTACAGCGTCGAGGGCTGGGACTCCTACGCGCGCGCGTTCCGAGCAGAGGCCGATGACGGGGCGGACTCGCGACTCAGCTTCATGAACCCCGGCAGGGAGGATGACCCCACCTGCGGCCCCATCATCGACAGCATCGCCATCAAGAAGCTCTTCTCTCCCGACAGACCCGAAGGTGAAGAATACTGATTCACCCAATTCCCTATCTGCTTCTTCTGATAATTCACGTTAAATGCACGTAGTTTGATCTTCACTTTGGTTACGACGTCGCAGACAATGCCGTCGTCAATGGCGATTTCGAGGAAGGCCCGTGGATGTTTCAAAACGCCAGCCTCGGCGTCCTCCTCCCGACCAACCTCGAGGAGGAGATGTCCGCCCTGCCCGGCTGGTTGGTGGAGTCCAACCGCGCCGTGCGCTACATCGACTCCAACCACTTCGCCGTCCCGCAGGGTAAGCGCGCCGTCGAGCTGCTCTCCGGCAAGGAAGGGATCATCTCCCAGATGGTGGAGACCACCCCCGACAAGCAGTACAACCTCACCTTCACGATCGGCGAGGCCGGCGACTCGTGCCAAGCACCGCTGGCGGTCATGGCCTTCGCCGGAGACCAGGCGCAGAACTTCCACTACTCCCCGACGGGCAACGCCACGAGCCAGCCGGTCAACATCACCTTCACGGCGCGGGCGGAGCGCACGCGCATCGCCTTCTACAGCGTGTACTACAGCACCAGAAGCGACGACCACAGCTCGCTGTGCGGGCCCGTGGTGGACGAGGTGAGGGTGTGGGGGATCTCCGGCTCGGCCGCGGTGAAGTCCACTTGGGTCGCTTCTCTTCTGAGCCTGGCCGTGGCTGTGATCATGGTTTCAGCTGCTTGAAGCCCGAAGGCTTAGATGTCCGTCCATTTAGGCCTGTAATATTGCTGCCCAAGTGTTTGTGGAAATTACTGTGCTTTCATAATTAGATATATGGTTCTTAAAGTTTACACTTTGCAGTGTGGGTTTTTAGTACTAAAAAGTAAAAAAAAAAAATGGAGTTAGCATAAAAAAGGAGAGGCTTTGAGTTTTTGGTTTTATTTACATCAAAGTTTGGAAGATTCACTTGTAATGGGAACTTTTCAGTAACTATATAGTACGAGATGATGAGTTGTCGTAAATTTGTGAATAGATTTCTGTCGTGATATAATTCACTTGTTGGATTACCTGCATGCCAAGTATGCATAGATCAGTGCATGCGTATGTGTAAAATTGTCCTCTAGCAAAATTCATGCATAAGAAGCCGAACCAATCCAGGATGATTGTTTTTTTAGCATTAGGTGATGCACCGGCACTCTGCATCATGTCTTGTCTCCAGTTTTGTCCTCCTATAAGTCAGTAATAGACAAAATACCTTCATAAGTTTAACTCCTGTTTCTTCAGGAGTTAGGGCTTGCACACCTCATGTTGCTTTCAAAAGAATGTCATGCCCTCTCCAAAGACTGAGAAAATTGAAGGATATGATGAGCTCAGCAGATTGATGTCCTCCGTTGAGAAGAAAGCATTCCTCAAGTCGATTGCATTCCCTCCTTGGATGAATGCAAAATGGGCCGGCCCGACTGCGTCATTTTGCAAGCCCAGGAATCCAAGAAATCAATGTCATGCGACATCAGTGCTGAGGAGCAAACACGGAGTCGGGTGTAGGCCCGATCAACTGAGATAGCGGATCTATCTATCGCTCGTCAAAACTGGCTCTGACTCTTCACTCATGCGAGAGTGTCTGTAAGATAGCGTGTCTGTCACGTACGGCCGGAGCACTCAATCGCCACAATCCGATTCGATTAATCGAATCACGTGCTGAAACCAATCGACCATACGCATGTTGGCTCCACCACGCTCGTCGATTCATGTCATGGTTCAATGTAACTCTGCATGGGAGATCTCGCGCTGCAGGTTTTGGGATTTTGTACCTTAATTGAAGCGAATGAACCTCAACTTAATTTTGGTTTGCCTTTTAGGATTCTTAATCAATATATATCCTCGGTCACAGATCTCCGTACATCAATCAATTATGCTCTGATCCGATAGCTGCGGATAAGAAGCCCGATCGGGTTCGGCCAATTACATATCGGACTTTTTATGTACCCACGCCTTCCACTCCCTCATCGCATGCAATGATTTCTGTTCCTCCTTATCCGAACAGTCCTCGCATCTTTTTAGATGAACCAACCAGCGTTTCTTGCCTAGCAGCAATCTCCTCTCTCTTTGTAAACTTGAGATTATGCATACGGATTCATTACTAAATTGATCTTCCATCATTAACGGGTCAGATGTGCTCCCAATGAGTTCGAGAAGGCCCACCTTGATGGAGATGGTCAACGCCGAGAAGGACTCGCTTGGCTTTTTAAGATAAATTAATTAACCTGTTACCTGTGGAGGAGAAAGAGAAAATTAATTAATAGGGTGTGGCGTTGGACCCCTTGATCTGACTTCTCACATTTTAGAAGATTCCACGCTGTGGACTGATTAATTATTCCAGCCGGGAGTAAAAAGATGAATAATAATTTTCCACTTGATCTGACTTGGCTTTTTAATTAAAGATTCTACGGAATCTCTGTAGGTCATGGGTCCCAAGTCACGGACGCGTAGCACAGGAGTTTCGGGTGCAAATAATTAAGGGTTTATTTCACGGACGCGTACAATCATTTTTATCTTTGACCTTCACTTTTTTTAAAATTAAAAGAAATATTATTTTTATTATTGAAATTTATATTCTGATAAAGATTGCAATTTTTCATTATTATAAGTTAACCGTGAAATTTTTATTTAGTATAAGAATGGTCATTAGTTAGTCAATTTTTTTGTAGCAACAAAGAATTTAAACATATATTTAACAAATCAAAGTGATATTTTTTTTTCAAATAGTAATGGTTAAAATGAGAATCAAAATAAGCTTGAGGTTAGGGTAAAAGTGTAGTTAAAATTTTCAAATATATTACTTCACAAAGCCCTATGCAACATGTCCCTCCTATTTTATGACTCAAATTCTAGCATTTACTAATGCTTACTAGCTAGCCTGGTTCTCAATATGAGGATACTAGCAAAAATACCCACACACTTGTAAGATGGATTCCTTCTTACCGAATCTTCTTAAAATAAATTATGATGATTCATTTCAAAGGCATCAACTGTGCAATCCATAATGTTCTTCCACCTTTTATTTTAAAATTGATTCTAAGTTTCTAATTGCGGCTCTATACGTTGATGCGCCCCCTCCATAAGAAATTTTCACCATCATTAATTTCTAATATATTGTACGTGAAAGCTTAATGTAATTGTGTTGGTTTTATATTTTGCTTCATATAGATGATAACAAAACTGTCTCTTGATAATAAATAGGGCCATGATTTGTAAGGATTGCTTGATTTGGTCTTTTATTCAGCCTCCCGAGCTGGGAGGCTATTTTGTTGGATGATTTTATTGACGTTGACATTAGTCGTTTAATAAACTAAATATATTTTTATTGGTACGGTAGTTTAATAAAATAAATATCTTTTAATTTATTGGTAAAAAAAAAGTAAAGATAAATTTATGAGGTTAAAAAAATGAATTTTGGAATAAATTTTACAGGGTAAAGTAAGATTAAGCTGACATTAATTAGATCAAAATTTGAAAAATATATAAAAGAGTAAGTGCGTGCCACATTTCTTTCTATGAATTAATTATTGCTCCCTCATATGCTGGCCACAACAACACAATAATTCGATATTGCAGATTCGCAGAAGCACATTCATGATTCGGCATATATATACATACTTTCCAGCAAATATATTCTCTCAAAATTGATGTTTTAATTTCTCCATAGGACCCAATACTGTTCTCGACTCATCAAACAGATAATATGGGACCCATTTCCACTTTCACCCCTTGAAACATATATATACCATCTCTCATAATTTATATCAAGGGGGAGTTAACATGAACATTGATACACATACACATGTATATATAGATAGATTGGAAGACGACAGGTTGTTCATAGCATGCATTGACCAGTACGTCGTCCTTGATGCAGAAAAGCATGCATGCATGCATGCATGCACCTTATCTCTTATCTCCATGTGTGTGTGTATATATATATATATATATATATATATATATATATATACTTTTGATTTTTCCCTCCCAGGTCGCAGCAACGGTAGGTTTAATTAATTTTCTTTCACACTACACCCACATGATCATCCATTTAGTTTTCTGATTGCTGCTGCAGGCTACAAAAAATTATCATGCATTGAACCGCAGAAGAATGGGGACCTGTGATGACCTGCTACTTGTGTGCCATCATAGATTCTCCACGTGTTAGCTGGAGAGATGATCTTTGTGCTACTGAGTATATATGCACTACTGGCGTGGCCCACCCGCTTTGGTCAGCTCATTTCCTGTACTTGCTCAGTTGCTCTCTACCCCTTTAGAATATATTTTATCATATATATGACCCCTGACAGGTTTCATGGACCCTCCATAATTAATATTTCCCCGGGCCGATTAGGTCCACCATGCAGCTACTAATATTTACTTCCCTTGTATTGCATTAATCCAAATGACAATTAAAGGTTATTAGCATGCATTGAGCCATTGACCACACACACGCACTACATAGATTTATATATTGCTCTCTCTTTTAGGCTGGTATTGCCTGCCGGCCCCATTTATCTTCTGTAATATATATATATAAGGAGCAATATATCAAATTACAAACTCCCCATGCACAGCTCACATGCAAATGCAATAGCTCTACTACACTTGCACAGCTAGCGGTCCCCTTGGAATAATAACAAACACTTCTCTCCCCCTTCTCCTCTAGCTGTTCACCTGCAACAATGGTCGTCTTGTCTAGCACAGGATCACTCGATCAACTGTCTCTCCTTCGCTCAGTACCGCCCAAACCCGCTTGCTTCTCCGGCGTCCCCGTCGTCGACCTCGCAAGGCCCGACGCCGCCGTGCCTCTCGTCAAGGCCTGCCAAGACTTGGGCATCTTCAGGCTCACCAACCATGGCATTCCCACCGAGCTCATGCAGAGACTAGAGGCGGAGGCCGCCGAGTTCTTCTCCCTCTCGCTGGTGGAAAAGCAGACCTTGGGTCCTCCCAATCCATTCGGTTATGGCAACAAAATGATCGGCGCTAATGGCGACATCGGCTGGCTGGAGTACCTCCTCTTTGCTGTCGACACTTCCAAGCCAACGTGTTCTTTTAGGTAGCTGGCCGGGAAGGAAAACTATTCTTATTTCTTAACTGTGCTACTTAATTTCTAGTTATGTTTATGCTTATTGAAATGCATGCTATATATTACTGGCTGCAGCTGTGATTTATTTCTCTTCTTTAATTTTGGTGCATGGGACGTGCATGCATATGCGTATTGCAGCTCGACCTTCAAGGAATACTTAGCGGCAATGAGGAAGCTGGCTTCCAAGGTTTTAGAGCTGATGGCTGAAGGGCTACAGATCGAGCCGAGAGATGCCATCAGTAAGCTGGTAATGGACGAGGACAGCGAGGGAATCTTCAGGTTCAACTACTATCCTCCATGCCCACTTCTGCAAGGCTTCAATTACAGATTGACTGGGTTCGGAGAGCACACGGATCCACAGGTTATTTCCATTCTACGATCAAACAACAGCTCAGGCTTACAGATATCTCTCAAGGATGGCAGTTGGGTCCCAGCTCTTCCTGACCAAGAGTCCTTCTTCGTCAACGTCGGTGATTCCTTGCAGGTAGGATCGATATATGCGCGTGTTAATTTATTCGAACTCTAATATTTCCTTAATTACTTTAATATATATATATATATATATATATATATATATATAAGTGAATTAATTAATTAACTAAATGTTTCTTTTCTTTTTTCTATGGGTGTATATAACAACGTATATATATAGGTTTTGACAAATGGGAGATTCAGGAGTGTGAGGCACAGGGTGGTGGCCAACGGAATGGAGACCAGATTGTCGATGATCTACTTCTTTGGGCCAGCCTTGGGGGAAAAGATTGCCCCATTGCCACAGCTGATGAGGGAGGGGGAGCACAGTCTGTACAAGGAGTTCACATGGGAGGAGTACAAGAAGGCAGCCTATAGATTGAGGCTGGGTGACAACAGACTAGGGCTGTTTGAGAAGTGATTGAGAGGTCACTGCATGCATGTTGGATTCCCTGTTTTACCACCGTAGGTTTTCTAACCAAAAATGGCAACCAAACTACTTTTTCTCTAGCTTGTATGTTTTGTTGTGTACAAGGTTTTTCTAGCTAGCTAGCTTTCATCTATCTGCAAGCAACCTTTTAGTTTTCACTTTTCACCTTAAAAAAAAAAGAATTAGTATGTGTTCTTGGTCATGTTTTATTAATTAAGCGTTGTCTTGGTGGACATATTATACTTCTTCAATATTTTAGTGCGTTTGAGATAGTACTTTTCAAGTACTGCTACAGTACTAGATTCTGAATCCTATATAGATACTGGCCCCTCTCCGTTGGGGTATTGGATAATTGATTTACACACACATATTACATATATATAAATAATATAAACCCTCTCACATATATAAATAATCAAATCAAATCTATATGTGCATATATATATATATATATATATATATATATATATATATCTGCTGGAGATCACATGGCATATATATAGATACACATCAACTGTCAAAGTCGTCACTAGTCGATCAGTGCCTAGCTCCTGCAACTGAAAATTGCAAGTCTGCAAGTATATAGCCAGTCAGCTGGATACATATATATATATACTGATATATATCAATCACAGACGATACTATATATCATATGCTTAATTAAGTTCAAAGTGCAAATACTTGCCCTGAAATTAGACCAGAGATATAATCTTCTGGATAAAATATATAAAAGGGGATCTTAATAAATTTCTTGAAGCATGAAGCACAGAATTAATGGGATGGATGGAATATATAAATTGCAGTGATTTCCTCCGGTCAATATGATGTCTCGTACCGAAGTTCGGTGAGTGTGTCCCTCAATAATCATGTCGAATAGGCAAGTGCATCATTTAATATCTTGCAAGTCCCTTAATTGCATGCCATCATATTATATCAGAGCTAGCTAGTACTAGTACTAGTTGTTGCTGCTGCGCCTGGTGGATGCATATATATGCGTCTCGTGATTCGTACGAGATGCCGATGCTTGTGAGCAATTGAAATTAATTAACACTAGCTATATAGCTCGGAGAGCTGATGATATCAGTTTGAAACAGGCATGTGATGAGCATAACAAGAACTAGCGGTCTCAAGCATGAATGACAAAGCCCAGAGCATTCAGATAATTATTATATGCGTGCATGCAGAGATGGTCAGAGGCAGTGCAAGTTAACTGATCAGCATCGCCAAGCGATCGATGGGAGTAGTCAGAGGACCTTCTTCAGACCGTTGGCCATAAGGCAACCACGGGTATAGCTAGAGTGGGAGGCACGTGGCATCAGGGAGAGGGCATCAGAGAGTGGCCATGCATGGCCACGGTGCATGCACCAGTCTGTGCTAGCTGGATTCATGCTCGATTCCTTGGAGGACCAGGTGGGAGTGATGAGTCACAGTGCAGCTGGTGCAAGCGGTGGAGAGGTGAAGGCCATGTGAACCTGCCACTGGGGTGGTGTGACTTGACATCTCTGAGACCGCCCCATTAACTCGATGCCCTTCACATCCTCTCTACTCCCTTCCCATGCACTGCTAGCGCTGCTGCATGCATGGCCCGTCTGCCTGACCGCAGCTGCACTCCCAACGTACTCCAGTACTCCATCGGCGCCTAATCGCCTTGATAATTTGTATCTCTCTACAGAGAGAGGAGCATTAATTAAGATTTCCATGTATCCCGTGGCTGCCTCCTTCAACGTACAAAGAACCCGTATCGATGAATATCATGTATTCTTCCATAGAGGTATATCATTCATTCCTTCGCCATTAATTTGGAAGGTAAGATGCTTAATCCTTTCTCAACTTCATGACTTGGAGCTCAATCATTCCGAGGTTTGAGTGTCGTAGTGTACCCCCAATGGGGACATTACCGATTCATTGAACTTGGTGTATGTGAGACTTGTAATTCCTAATTAAGGAGCTGCGCGGCGATCCTTAAAAGGATTGAGGAGTTTCAAGGAAGATTGCTTCACTCTGTTCACTTCACTGGTGAAATATTTCAAGTTAACATGAGCCTCACTTATAGACTAGATAGCAGATACAAAGGAATTGACTGCCTAGGGGAGTAACTTACGTGCTTAATAATTCTCCTAATACTTCCGTATAAATAAACTACACATGATTATTAATAAAATTATCACTCATGTCATTGCGAGGGGTTAGGAGGATATAGCAAGACTCGTATACATAATCCTCGTCTTGGATAAGTGTGTACTGCACCACAATATAAAAGTTCACCATCTTTACCAATTTTATAGCCATGGAGGAAGATCAGGGGTATCTTCGAGTTTTTCTAAAGGTCACTATAATTTAGAGTTGGCAATGGTCGTCGCCAATCGGGAGGAATTAAGATCAAGGGTATCTTCGAGTTTTTCGAAAGGTCACTCAGCTCTATAAAATAGATTTGGCAATCGTCGTCGCTTCAGCTTTTGGGGCGACCCCGTGGTAAATGGAAAAAAACTTATGGAAGGTACCCATATCTATTCCAGAAGGCTTGTTCTCCACATACGACGGTTGTGGAAGCCAAGGTGCTAAATGGTGATGGGATAGTTACAGGTTGATATATCTCTTTTCGTAATCTTGTGTCTTCTAAAAGCTCCAACTGCTTCTAAAGGATATTGAGCAATTCCTTAGGTGCACGGGAGAGGATTCAATTGCAAGGAAATGGTCTCATACGGGTTTGTTCTCGTCTAACACCTTTTACAACATTCTAAATTTCAGAGGGGTTTGAGATCCTCCGGCTACATACATTTGAGGCGGTTTCGGTGACGAATTGATTAGCTATTATAAGGGTAGACTTCTTACAAAAGATATCATTAGATGGAACCCGTTTATTCAACAGAATTGTCTCTTGTGCAATAGCGAGCCTAGGATGCGCATGACCACATTTTTGTACACTGCAACTACACTGCACTAGAGGTTGGACAAAGATTGGACAAAGATTCAACAATTCTGTAATGTCTCTAACGTTCAACTATCAACCTTAGAACTCGAGCTCAACACACAACATCAAGCGTATGCGTCGGTTTTTCAGGCTAATCATGTTCTAGAGATGAAAATTTTAGCACAAGTACAATCTAAGATGCTTTGAAGGGACGAGGGGATCAGACATAGAGCTAGCATTTGAAGCAGCATCAGCATGGGAATGTTTCCTATGTGCCACATGCCCACATAATAATTTTTTTTGACACTCTAAACTTTATTCTACTTTTCTTTGATTTTTTTAGGTAATGTATTTTTGTCCCCTCCTTAACCTAAATTCTCTAAACACTTGTATTCCTCGTTCCTCTTGATAAATACAAGTTTTTTTTTAAAAAAAATATGTTTTTAAAGAAAATGAAGGGGTTGAACCCACCATGAATTAAGAATTATTCTTGCTTAGAACTCTAACACGAGACTATTTGAAATAAAATGAGTGTATTTGAAGTGAGATAAGTATATTTTTAATATAAAAGTGAATATATTTGCACTTATCCGAAAAGACTCTTATAGTATCTATGCATTGCAGAATTTTTATCCCAACCTTGGTGCTTTCAATTATTCAATCCCAAACTATCTTTGTAAATTGTTCATTTTGAAAATTTTGAGTTTTTTTTTTTAAATTTTGCACTATATATGCAAGTACAAATACAAATACTAATTCATGATATAAAAAAAATAAGTTTCTCAAGTTGTGTTGGGTTGCGTTACCATCGTACCTCCAACTTTCCTAGTTGCTCTTGGGCCAACAATAGGATTGTTCATTATTCGGTTTACACCGAACAGAATCAAAAAATTGAACTGAATTATTTGGTTCGGATTGATTTCAACAGTGTCAGGTTCGGTTCTTGACCTGAACCGAACCCGAACACTGGTATTCGGTTCGGATCCGGTTCCCGAAATTCGAGAATCGATCCGAACCGAAATCGAATAAGTAAAAAAGTAATAATTTTTCCCCCAAATTTCGGGTTCGGGTAATTGGGTAAGTTTGGAGTTAGGGTTAATTTTATTTCTCTCCCCACTCGGCGACTCCCAACATTTCATCTCGTCTCCACGCCGTGCGACACTGCGAGTATCCGACATGCGACTAGCCAGTGCTTCCTCCCCTCTGGCGCCTGGCACCTGCCTCCGCCACTCCGGCAGTCTACCCCACTTCTGCGGTCTCCCCCACTCGGCCAGTCTACAGAGGCGATCTCCCCCACTCGGTGATCTCCTTCACTCCGCCTGTGCGTGTAAGCTTTGTTCAGAGGATATTAGGGTTCCAACTACCAAGTTTTAGCTCGAGTTCTCGCAATTGGAGGTTTTTTCCTTCCATTTACACTTCTTTTTGCACTCTCATCATCTCGTGCACATGAGAAGCAAAAGCCCCTTGTTTTAATCCTATTATTGTTTTAATCCTTCAATTTTTACTGTTTAAATGTCGTTCTAGACTGGACAGATCTAGGTTTTTTTTCTCGTAATTTCTTTTATTTTCTTTTGTTGTTGATATAATAGCTATGGCCCTCTATTTTTTTTTTGAACATCCAAGAATGCAAAATTTACTTGATAAGGAGTTGTTTTTTTCTTGCAGTCATTTGTAGAAATTACTAAAGCAGAGAGTATATAACCTTGACAAATTTTCGGTTTTTTCGGTTAGCAAATCGAATCGAACCGAACCGAACAGTTTCGGTTCGGGTTTAATCAGTTTAGGCTCAATTCGGTGCGGGTTCGGGTTGAAAGTTCAACAAAAAAAAATTGATTTTGACTAATTCGGTTCGATTCAGGTCGGGTTGAACCGAATGGACAGTCCTAGCCAACAATTCATGTCAAATGTCATTGTATCAAATTATTGCTAAATTATTTGCTAATTAATAGATTAAAAAATTATTTGCTTGAATTAATTTTTAATGGATAACATACATTTATAAATGGTAGAAGTATACCCGATAATATTTTAATCACATAAGAAATTATGTACTCCATGCATGATTCTAGAAGTAAGAACACTTATGACGGGTTTGCTTCATAAGATAAAGGAGGATATGATAAGAAATAAATTAATATTCATTCTTTATTTAATATTGCATGGATTAGAAGAAAATATGAATAGAATAGCATAAAATTTATATTATATTCGATGTACATCGAATTTAAAAAAATCATATCCAATTTTTCTCATTTATTTTTTAATCCAATCTTATCCTATCCAACGAAGCAAATATATCATTATATTTTTAACAAAATTAATTTGAAAAGGCTTATGGTAAGCTAAATACTATCATCTAAGATATTAATGTAATAATATCATATTTCCTTTTGGTTTTAATGAAACTAATGAAATTGCCATTAGTGGCAATTGAGCTCGAGTTTGTAAAGAATGATCATACATTTGAACGTCAATTCGATCTTCAGAACATAATTAATGAAATAAGCCTTCTTTTTTTAAAATATTTTTTTAACAAAAAGAAAGATTAAGAGGAGAATTTATAAATTAAGTCGTTGACTAAAGGATGTAACAAGCCACTAATTAGTCAAATGACAATGTATTTACAAAGCCAAAGAAAACAAACATGAGTAGCTGTGATATAATAAGTTGTAGCAGTGTTAATGATCAAAAAAATCAATTGTCAACCACATGTATTTAAGCGTAGAATTATTAATATTTTGTTATATTTTAGAAACTAAGTTGGATTGAGAAAAAGTACAACCTCAACCAAGAGTAAGACAATGAAAGAATTATTTTCTAAGAAAATGAAAGGAAATAAATCTTGGGGTGGAAGAAAATTAAGATTTGATATAATCAACTTGATTGACTATGAAAGAAAATTATTTTTAACACTTAAATTACTTTAATATTATGTGACTTAGTTTTTTTAAGGATATTAAATTAATATTTGGAGTGATATATTTGTGCATTTTAAATTTTTTACTCAATGTCGGGAAAATATCAAATACTTTGGTATAATTGTATATTTATGATGAAAAAAATTATTTTTATTGCATAAATTGATTTAATATGATATCAACTACTTTCAATAAACATTAAATCAATTTTTAAAGTGATATACTTGTGCATTTTAAATTTTTTAATTTGCATTGTACATTTTTTAAGAAAGTGTGATCTAACCGAGTAGACACTTTGCTAGAGTTACATATTTACGATGGAAAAAATACACGAAATTGATTCAATATGCATGACGGAAATTAATTTTTATAGACATTAAATTAATATTTAAGTTATATATTTGTGTATTTTGAATTTTTAAACTATGTTAAATAATTTTTGCAAAAATATCTAACCGGCTAGACACTAATTTGATATTTTGAAATTTTAGTTCCGAATTTGAAAAAAATTGCCATCATATCCGGATCTGAGAATTTTTCTTTACCATAATCCAATTTTAGAAAATTTCCAAATATTATTAAGTTATAATGAACAGATAAAAAATTATAATATCATATATTATTTTTGTGTTTTTTTTCTTTTTTTTTCATTGATATAATTAGAAAGGCGAGTGAAATATTATAATACCAATTGAATAAAATATAATGTGTGAATAAATTATAGATTTAGTATAAATACTTACTATTATTAAGAATGTTATTTTTATCTATTTATATTTATTTCTTGTACTTTCTTTATTCTAATCAAATAAAAGAATAATTATTTATATTGCTGATGCTAATCAAATAAGAAAATATTTATATAATTCATCATTTATTATTATTGTTTTGTCCATTGATAATTTTTATTTATTTCATTCCTATTTTTACAGTACAATATTCCAATTATAGAAAAGTGAAAACAATAAAAGCGAAAAGTGAAAAGTCGGTTAAAAGTGAAAATATTAATAGTCGTTTACACTTTGGTCCTAACAAGGAAAGAGTATAAATGAGGACCTTTTTATATTTATTTGTGTTTATTTTCACCACGAAGAACTTTTTTTAAAAAAAGGAGGGAAAATATTTTACTTGATCGAAGTATAAAAGAAAAAGGAAGATTCACGTATTGTTTTAAACTATTTTTTATTTTCATTTTATTATATTCTAATTACGGAGTAAAGAAAATTATAATTTTTATGAGTGGTAAAATTATAATTCTTAATATATAGGTCCCTTAATAAAAAAAACAACAACCAAGAGATGAATGGTTCAGATGAAAAGGAGAATCGAGATAAATGGTCCAGATTTATCCCTGCCTTCCAAACCCCTCGTCCTTCCTTCTAAACCAATTTGCCGACCGTTTCTCCTTCCTCCCTCCGCTCACATTTGGAAGGGAATGAAATCGCTGACGAGGACGCCAAACCCTCGCCATCTCCCGACATCGGGTTGAGTCCGCTGCGGACTCTTCACCTGACATTTTTGGCAGCCATTACTTCTTTCCTCTTTTGCTTCTATCCTCCTCCTCCTAAAAGACTGAGGCGAGATGCCATCTCCTGGTCTGGTTGTGAATGCTAGCAGAGGAAATGGCCGACAGCAACAACGTCTCTGGCGACCGGGCCTGCCCTTCCCCTTCGCCGTCAGCGTCGTCGTCCAAGTCACCGGAGCCGGAGGAGTCGGTTGTCGCGGAGCTGGCGGAAAAGTTCTCCAAACTGGATCCCTCGGCGAAGGAGTTTATTCCGGTCCGTCGAGGACCTAGTCTGTCATCGAAAGGTAAGCTGCCTGCGGATGCAGTGCAGTTCATGACCACTAGGAATTTGATCGGCGGAGGAAGCTATGATGCGGACAATCGTGGATCCTCCAGCAACCAACAGTACAGAGTATGAGTCCGCTCTTCTTTATTTAAGTTTGTCGATGAGGGGTTCGGGTTTTTATTTTGACATTTAGGGTAGTTGATTTCTATATACTTATATAAGGCGATTTTGAGGGGAAAAAATGATCTCTCTTATATACTGGTTTGGTATCTAATAATCTAAACCATGCAAATGTGGTTATTATTAGCCAGCGGTTTGTTTTATTAATCATTCACATTCTTTGTCAATTCACGTGAGATATGTTTATATACAAGATTATATTGGCAGTATTTACTAACATTTTATCGAGGATGAATCATGATAATTCAGGAAAGAGGAATTTGGTGAAGACTTCAAAGTACTAGAATGGGGATTTCATAATGATTTATACAAACATTGAATGTTTTTTATATTGATCACTCTGTGAGAAATATGTTAATTGAGATTTTTTTAAATGTTCTTTTACAAGATTGCCATTTTTTGCATATAATACCAGCTTTTGCATGTAACCTTATATGATTTATATATTGAAGATAATTATATGATATTTTCTTGCAATGAAAAAGAATGTTTGACATATTTTGCATAATGCAATTTAGAACCCCTTGAACCGCTCGGTGAAGGAATTTGTGCCAGAGGTACTGAATGCTAATGGCGGATCTAGGATGAAATCAAACCAGAAGTCTCCAGAGTTGATCAATGGAGGGAATCAAATTGTGTGGCAATATGGATTATACAGCAATTGTCATGACTGACTTTGCGTTTTTTTAATTTTGTTTATGTTCTTGGTATTTTAGTATCAAAGTGCGTGTTGGGGTTTTAACGTGTTGAATTTAGTATTGACTTATATTCTTAGGTTGCGGAGTCATGGGCATACAATTCTTTTGGACCAATAACTCATTAACCATTTTCTCTTTGTGTGAAATCTGCATGGGGTATATACCAGTAAATTTTTCATTACTATATTAGTCACGCTCTAACATTTTACAGAGGAGAAATCGTGGCGGTCATGGATGGGTGGGGAATATTACCGGAAGACATCGTGTCCAAGACAACTATGACACTACCAAGCGAACAATATATGTTTCTCAAATTGATCACTTTGTAAGCAATACAATGATGGAACTCAAATTAGTTTTTTCCATAATAGGCTTTCCATTTGTAGCCTATAAAGTTTGACCTTATGGATGTTGATGGAAATTATACTTTTCTTATAAAAATGTATGACATATTTTGGAATGCAATTTAGGACCCCTTGCAGCATTTTCTCACATTTAATCAATTTGAATCATTTGGATTGTCTATGTTAGGTTTCTGAAGAAGAAATCGCTGCATTTTTCAGTCGATGTGGAAGGGTAAGTATTCTCAAATGAATTATAGAATAATGGCATCTGATTTTTTAAAAAAATAGCATTACAATGCTAACGATGAATTACATTTGTGATTTTCATTAAGTAATTTCTATCACAAATTTGACTATCGGTGTCTTCTATTTCTTTCTGAAAACTACGAAGCTCTTCATTTATGTACGGAATAAGATGCAATTATGATTATTATGTGAACTGAAAGCAATAAATATCATATTATTGTTATTAATTGTTTTTTTTAAGCTTCCAATATTGCAACATCTATTGGTGAGAATGATGTAAATTTGCATTCTGTCTTTGAGATTGTAACATACAATATTCTGAACTAGTTTCCTGTTTCAGTTGCTATTTTAAGAGCATGTTTACATGGTGGAAAAGGAGGGAAAGAAAACTAAAACTTTTCCCTTTGTTTACTTAGAAGGAGAAATTAGTTTCCTTTCCGTCCAAAACTTTTTGCTCAAAAGTGGGCGGAAATGAAAGAAAACCATAGGTGTGCAGTTTGTGTTAGCTCATCCTCCTTTCGTTCCTTCTGTCCTTTTGTGATAATATTACTTAAAAATTGTAGAGATGAAATTTCTGTAATAAATGAAAGATTGACATTTAGTTAGTCATGAAGTAATGCTTATTACAAAGAAAATTAAATGGTATACCTGATTATATATATTCATCTAATCTAAAATAACAATATTAATATAAAATTGTAACACAGCCTAACCAAGAGTATCTAAAGTGCTTTTGTTGGTCCCAGTTAAGTATTATTTTTGAAACAAATAGGCCAAGAAAGTTCAAGATGTGCCCAAGATGTATTATGCTTCTTTTTTTAACATATACCATTTTTTAGGTAGTATTATGCAAGTACTCTATCATATTTGTAAGTAATTCGAATAATCTGTGTTGCATAAATCACTTGAGCGTTAATATCATAAAGTATCATGAAGAGTCTGTATTGCATATAATTTGAAATTATACTTCAGATTCAATTTCCTTTGCCTTATTTTGGAAGAAAAGCTCCTTTGGTTCAAACAAATTTCCTAATTCAATGCCAATTTACTTTGGGGGGAGAACTGCCAAATATTGGATCATCGCTGTGGTTCTTTACTTTCCACGTTGCTAAAATATTCTAGTTCCGCTTCATTTTCACTGTAGCTTTTACTTGGTTTAGATTATTCTTATGCATAACAAATTAACAATAGCCTAAAATATTAGCTTGAAGTTATCCTAATATCTCTAGAATCAAATACAAGAGAGATCATGAAATTGGAAGAATAAGTAAACCATGTAATAGCCATGAAGATTCTACACAGATTTGAATTAGATAATAGTCCAAAATGGTGTCCTACCTGTATATTTCCCCACCATTAGGTTACGGATTTAATGGTTTAGGTCCATGTTCATAAAATTTGAGAAATATTTTACGCTTGTTTCCAAATGTTGAAGCAATCATCTAGCTTTTTCATGTGGGCTTCGAACGGGCATAGGTATCATACATGGTGGCCCATGTGATACTATTATTTCGACATTTGAGGTTGTAGAATTTATTGTTCTAGCAATCCAAATCTGATCATTCTGTAGAATAAATTAAAAGACAAAACTACTTTATGTGATTGGACATATACGTCTAAAAATGGACTTATAAGATGAGTATAGCATAGAACTTTAGAAAATAATAAGTACCTAATCAATAAGCAATGGAGACAAGAGAGTTGTCCATTTTGTGTACCTATTTTATATACACAAGTGGAAGTGGCTCTATTTCGGTTTCATAATATATTGGTAAAGATGGAAATTTCCATGTAAGTCCTCAATGAACTATGAATTATTTGAATTTGCACGAAAGTAGACCATAAACCAATTATTTGGTCCAATGGTACTTTATGTGATTGGACATATACGTCTAAAAATGGACTTATAAGATGAGTATAGCATAGAACTTTAGAAAATAATAAGTACCTAATCAATAAGCAATGGAGACAAGAGAGTTGTCTATTTTGTGTACCTATTTTATATACACAAATGGAAGTGGCTCTATTTGGGTTTCTTAATATATTGGTAAAGAGGGAAATTTCCATGTAAGTCCTCAATGAACTATGAATTATTTGAATTTGCACGAAAGAAGACCATAAACCAATTATTTGGTCCAATGGTAGATGGTTTCTCAATTGAACCTCCCGAGTCTAATTGTGGTACGAACTTGATTATCAGTTAATCGAGTGATAAATTGTCATGGAAGAACTCAAATTGTCTGACAATACCAAGGCAAACAACCTCCACTTTGCAAACAAGCTCGAAACTAAATGCGATGGTCAAACCAATTCAAACCTAGGCGTGCCTCCTTATTTGCTAGGTAAGGAAACATATTTAATGTTTGAGTAATGATTACCTGACAATGTCTGACATCATCAACGACAATTGACTACCTCGTCGTATGACAGATTATGTCACACATCCATCACTAGTAGTCCTCACCTATAATAAACCCTTAGGTCTTGTTTGGATGAGATGTAGCATAGTTTAGTAATGTATGGTATCGTATGGTATGGTAGTTACTATTGTTATCTTGTTTGGGAAGATGGTATGGCATGGTATGGTACGGTACGGTTAAATGGTAGCAATTATGGAGGAGAACGGAGTCTTGGCTAAGCCGATCAAGAACGATAAGTAAAAGTCTAATCTGATATGGGCAAATAAAGGGTATAAGAGGAATTACAAATTTTGATTGGGGGTATTTTAGAAATAAAATTTTATTAAACCATGAGAAACCACCAAATCCATGGTTTAAAAACTTGGCCAAAATACATGATTTTGAAACCATGAGATTACCATCATAAACCATGACCATCCTTTGAAAGTCTTCCCAAACAAGAAATTGAAAAAAACCATACCAGGTAAAATCATACCTTACCATGAAACAAACAAGGCCTATTCTTCAACCCAAATATGATTTAACCACTCAAACTTAACCAAAGGTCTTAGTTAGGTATCAAGAGTATTGTCCTGCTAACAGGTCACACACCTGATGCCAGTTTGTTATATGTGCAGGGTGTATAGTTTCTAGGTCTAACCAAGCTAATGGAAATGGATTTTTGTTTGCTTCAAGGTTTGAGCTCTGTGGACAGAATCTACTAAACCCGTTTGGGATGAGCATGATTCCGAACCCAACCTAGGTTATTAGCCCATAATGGTAGCTTCTAGTTCATTTTTTATTTTTAGTTTTTGTTGTAGACAATATAACTGTTGAATTGCAAAAACTTCAGTCCTTTGCTCTACAAAAGATGTACTATATCCCAATTCCCAACCATCATCATGATGAATTAGATAAGACTCTTTCGTTCCTATACGACTGTTCTGGATGGAATCTCCACTTCAACACCTTTGTTGACGCCGGTATCTTACTTAACCTTTCCCGAGATATTTCGGTTATTCGGGATGCCGATGGGAACGATGCGCATGTGTGGAGATGGACGAAGAACATACATTTCTCCTGGTCATTCTATCCGCTCCTAACATTTAGGGGAATCAGAGACCTCTTCTTTCCTTTCTTGTGGCAGCCGAAGCTTCCCCACGAAATTGCCATTGTGCTTGGCTCTGAATCAACAAAAGATTCTGACTTCTGACCAAGGACCGATTTGACAAAATGAGAATTCAGATTGACAACAATTGCATACTGTGTGACACTGGGCTTGAGTCACACGACCACATTTTTGGCGAGTGCATTTCTGTATCGAAGGTTGGCAAAGATTTCTCTCCCTTTGTTGAGAGGACTGTTTCCCTTATACTAGACTCCTTGGGGGCAGAATGGTTCTAGCGACTTTGTTAAACTTCACTACAAGTTCCTGTTGACTAGCGTATGCTGCTGGTTCTTATGGTTTGGAAGGAATAAACATTGCTTTGAAGAAACCGTGATGGGGTCTATACCTCTAGTGGTCAATGCAGCTAGTAACTTCTCCTTAGCTAACTTGGTTTAATGTGACTCTTACAGGGGGCTGCTCCTCTGTCAGCGGTCTGGATGGCAATTGTGTTTTCCTTCTTTGTTTTAATCCTCTTCGTTTGTCCGTCACTTGTATTCCCTTCATAACTCTTGAATTGAATGTAAGGTGATTTTTCCTAAAAAAACTTTTGGTTTTGTATACTAAATCCCAACCAATCTAGGTTCACCCGTTGTTCTGCCTAGAATTGCAAAGTTAATTACTTACATTGAACAGATATTAATAAAACATACAAATCTCTAAGAATACATGAAGAGCATGTCCCATATGGAAGTTTTACATCATAAGTATGATTGCTTAAAACATCTAATGCTGCATTTTCATATTTCCGTTGAGCTTTGAACAGTCTGGCGACTCGTTCTTTAATTGGTCAATTTGATCTAACCCAGTCAAAAAAGAAGAATGAAAAATTAGGTTCAAGTATGACCTGATGGGTTCTCACTCAATTTGATTGGGTTATTAACAGAATCACATTTGGGCAAAACTAATATGACATCTGGGGCCATTTTTGTGTTGAATTGGCGGGTCTGGTGCGGTTACTCAGATACTGCTTAAACTTGGATAAAGTTTCTTCTGTATCAAATAACCTATATTTAGTACATTTGAATGAATAGGGTTGCTCCAATGTGACTGGTTCAGCCAAAGTTTGAGTCAAGAAGATAGCTTCTCTACTTGGAATTTAAAGGAAAAAAAATATATTACTAATCGTGGATATTAAATTGGGTCATTGTTTATTTGGTATCTTTGGAGACATCAACCCACAAACATGTATCCAGTTATCAATTTGTATCAACCAGTACATTTAATCCAACCCTTGCTTGGTACAAATACTACGTTAGTACGTTATACCTGCTAGACATCTCAAAAATAGTTGGAAATGCTATTCTTCAAATTGTTTTTTAGCACTTTCTGTGTTAGAGAAAAAATCAACCAAATAGAAAGGAAGTGTGAAAGAAAAAAGGTCTCATACCCTGCTGGTTTTTCCCACTGCCATTGCCTTTTACTGTTTCAACCTTCTACTACTACCAGGCAACTGCTTGTTCTTCTTTTTCTTCAATTGCCAATTCCATCCTCTGCTCCTATATCAGATGGTATGGAACTGAGATTGTAAAGTTATGACCAAAGGACTATAGGGCCCCTGATACTAAATTTCTAAACCTTGCGTCCTTGCCAAAGCGAAATTGTTGAGGTCAGGTTTGAGAATTCAGGTAACATAAATATAGTAGGTATCTTATGAATGAAAAAGGTAATATTATTTTGTATCATACTAAATCTAGAGAATGGTTGTTTCATTGTATGAAGCATAATGCTGGCATTAGAAAAGGATTTATGGTTGTCTATTGTTGTAATCTTGATGGTGTGGGAGGTATCATGATTTCAGTTTAGGCCAATAATAGGCTATGTCAAAACATTATTGTAACTCGCATATAAATTAGATGACCATTACATATTGTAAATTTATCGAAGTATCTACTAGTTCCGTAGCTTTAGACTGTAAAAGAGATTATGTATTTCCCTCTGAACATTAGAGCTTTACATCTAACCCTTTTTTTCTTCTGCCAATGCTGGGGGACATTTTTGGTATACCAATGCTTGTACATGGAACCTTGGTTCAAGTAGAAGGGCCTTGTATAGTTGTATGCATTTAATCAATATCACATATTCTAGATATGTTTTTCTTAATCTGTTGCATATACATATATTACTATAGAATAATATTTATTTATTGTTTAATCTTAAAATTCAGTTTCAAACTAGTGTTTGTTATTATTGTCTTTTTGACACCATCGGTTTCATGGTGAAGGTGGAGGACTGCCGCATCTGTGGGGATCCCTACTCTGAACTTCGGTTTGCATTTGTAGAGTTTGCCAACAGATGTATGTTTGCTTATGTCATCTCCTAATCTTGGTACTTTGACTGCTTAAACGCACCACATGTATAACTAAGCTTTATCATTGAGTGTTCCTTGCAGATGGTGCTAGTGCAGCACTGAATCTTAATGGAATTGTGCCATGGTCTCGTCCCCTCAAAATCCTGCCCTCAAGGACTTCTATCTCGCCTGTTAATACTTCATTTATTCCAAGGGTGAGCATATAGATTGATTCTTCATTATATCCATCAACCAGTCGACGATGTTCATTTGTTAAATGATTCTAAAGTCTGAATTATATATAGTCTGCAGGTGAAAGAGAAAAGTGTGTGAAGACAATTTATGTCAATAATATCGACAAAAAGGTGAACTCTATTCTTCTCATTTTGTTTGCTCTCAAGAACCATTATTTGGTAAATACAAAAGCAAACACGTGATATGGAACTAGCCTGGATGGTTATGCTTGTGAAGTAGCGAAAAAAAAAATTGTTATAAGAATTTTTTTTATCATCCAATTAATATTGCTTGGTTTCCTCAATAACTGTAAATTCCATGTAATTTATAATTTCTCTTTCATCCTTTTTGCAGGTTTCGCTACAAGAACTGAAATTTTTCTTTTCATCATCATGTGGCGAGGTCAGTGCAATACCCTCAGTCTTGTGTTTTTTTCATCAACTCAATAGCTTGCAAGAATGAATTGTTTTTCCTGTATAGATTGCTCGAATGAGGCTTCTTCCGGGTCCTGCAAATGCTTTAATCAGCATAGCATTTATTGAATTTATTGAGGTAATGCTACTTCAAGATCTGCCTTTTATCTCCATTGCAAATAGTTATGGTTTATAAGGTGCATGTTAAATCGATTATAATATGTATTAACAATGTTACTTTGAGCATTCAGAAAATTACTACTCTTTTGGTAAGCCTTGCTCTTTTTATAAGCATTCGCAGGCTGCATTCAGAAAGTGGAAATCAGTACATTTTCACCTGCAACTTTAGACATGGATCGAAACGATTGCTAATATTAGATTCATCCTTTAGCTTTTACTCGACAAAAATTATTTATGTTGATAATCCCTGTCTGTTGAATTAAATATTAAAAAAACAAGAAAACTTTGATATGTTTTCAGCAGAACAGCCCCAGTTTATTGATTCATACAGAGATTTCTGTGGTGGTTCTTACTCATATTTTGCTAGCATCAGCTCTTTTGATGAATGAAAACAATTTCTTTTTCAAAAAAGAAAGAAAGCATCAGCTATTTTGCTAGCATCTACTTTTCATAAACAGATTCTTTTTATGCTTTGCCAAGCTTGCATGTCTTATATAAAATTTGTTTATTTAAAACTATTATTTACAGCGATTTATTGCTTCTCCTAATATGGTCATGTATTGCAGGCACAAAGTGCTATCATCGCGCTTGAACGTAGCGGCATGGCTCTTGGAGACCATCCTATTAGGTAGCAAGATTCTGTCATTTAACTAAGCCGATGTACTCTCTATCTACTGTGCTTGTCAATATGACTATTTGTTTTTTTCGGTTTCTTTAGGGTTAGTCCTTCGAAGACTACGGTGAAGTTTCCTGACTACATGAACAACTAAACAATAAAGCTGGAACTATTCCAAATTGAGTTGACGGCGAAATACTATTTTCTTGGCATGAGAACCTGTGGAACCTGTTACTGCGGCAGCCATCGGCTACCTATCATTTCTGTCCTTCAATTATTTATCATCGTTCTTGACACTTTTTAAACAATATTATCATCCAAAGATTTATTTTATTGTTGGGCGTTTCAAAATGTTATATGTAAGTCGTACCCAATATGTGCTCTCGTCTAGTTGGATAATGAGAGATGATCAGTTTTTTCTCAAAAAAAAGAAGCTAAATTGGTATATTTTATACATCGATGAATGATTTATAACATTTTTAAATGGCTGTGAGTTTTACGAAACAATAAAATGAATGCTTATGAATAATAATGAGGAATACTGAGGCAATACGGCATGATGCTCATGATTGACGCACATGACACTATTGAGTCATCGTAGAACAAGGTTGAAAAAATTATTCTATTGATGCAATGAACTAGGGAGGGTTTATTCGAATGACGCTGCATCTACTTGGACCTTGTAAAACCTGCCCAATTCAATACATTTTAGATAAGTATACCAAGTGAACCTCAATGCAAAATACGAAAACGACTAGGTATAGACGATTAAAAAGTAAAAATGACTTTAAAATCTGTCAAATTCAAAAACATTTTAGATAAAATTAAAACCCATTTTAAAAAATTCCGTTGCCGGGACTCGAACCCGGGTCTCTCGGGTGAGAGCCAAGTATCCTAACCAACTAGACTACAACGGATTGACTGTCAATTTGGAACACTTACTTTATATGTGTATTAATTTTCATCATTATTTTGATAGAAAATCTCATTTTCTTTGTCCGCACAATTTTATACAATCTTAACTGTAAGATGAAATTTTCATTTTTTTTATCTTATACAGAATTTATTTCTGCAAGACGTACATGTAAAATTTCACAAGAAATTACATTATAAAAAATTGTCCCTACAAAGTATAGTTATGCTTATATATACCTTATATATTGAAAGGCAAACAAACTGCAACTAGATTGATAAAAAATAAAATAAAAGGGCGAATCAGAAATTATCATCCGTATAAGAATAAGACGTACAGCGCAATTCCCAACCAAACACAGATCTCCTTTCTCGCTGAAACCTGAACACTTGCTAACACCCTGACAAACACATGCATCAACACACACCCAAACACGCTCCTCAATTCCCATACCAAGTTACCAACTCAACAAAGTCCGCCGCCCAATGCTCCGTACTCAACGCTCCTCGCCGCCTCCGGCCGAAGCAGCCACCGCCCCGCATGTTGCAGGTACGGAGACGACGACGCCGGGTACTCCAAGACGCAGGCAGAAGAAGCGGGCGCCGAACCCCCACCGCGGGGGGCGGCGGGGCGTCCCCTTCGGCGGCCAGCTCCCACGGGGACGTTTCGCAGTGCGCCCCCGGCCGTCCAGTAGCGGTGGCAGGCCTTGCAGAAGTGCCGCGGCTGGTTCACGTTGTAGTTGTTGAAGTAGCAGAACTTGGTCTCCTTGCTCTTGCACCGCGGGCACGGCAGCGGTGCAGCCGCCATAGCTGCCGCCCTGGCCGCCGCCTCCTCCTGCGCTTCCCCCTCCGTCGCAGGTGGCGGCGTCTCCTTCTTCTCCTTGGGCCGCTTATCTTCCCTTAGTATCACTTTTCCAAAAAGCTTTATAGTCGATGCTTCCCCAACTTCCCCCATCGATCATATGAGAGAGAGAGAGAGAGAGAGAGAGAGAGAGAGAGATCTTCTATTTCTAAGTTGTAACTATGAAGGCTGGCTTTGTTTGAGGAGAGTAGAGTTGGTACTTGGTAGGGAAAAGAGAGAGACAAAGAGATTTATATAAGGGGAGGCATCTGATATGTGTTAATATATAATATCAGGAGATATATATATATATACTTTATGTGGCCTGGTGCAAGTCTTTTGATGTCCATTTCTTGACAGCAAGAAGAGTTTCTTCACCTCTTGAGAGCTAGTGAGACGTCCCCACTAGGAATTGGGAAAATATATAAAAGCCGATGGCTATCAACGAATGCATAAACAACCTTAATTATTCTTTGCTTTCTTTGAAACAGTATACGCCCTTCTATAAGTTAATCATAGCATGCATGTCTCTGATTGATACTAGCTAGTGCTTGTTAGTTCACCTTATTAATTATTTGCTGTAATTGATATTATAATTCTATTTACTAATTGGGGATATATATTTACAGTAACTTGGATGTATAAATTTTCTTCTATATATGCTGATCATGACAACCCCTAGTAATTAAGGATCTCTTCTACTAAGGTTGAAGAGAAAAGGAGCAAAAAGAAAGCAGCAGAAAGGTGTGAAAAAGAGGTAGCTTTGGATCTCTCTATAAGCACCCAACTTTCTTTTTTAAATTCATAGTGCATAATCATTATAACACAGTAGACTGTTGAATTCCAAACAATAATTAAGAGAAACAACTCAGATATCCACATCTCAATCTTTAGTCCACTGAATCAGTGATGAGTACTACTATACACTTTCTTTTGCACAATTAATATCGGAAAAGTGCACTCATTCTCCTTTAACCAATTCCCAGCTTTCCAATAAATAATTCCAAACACATATCTTAATTAGTTTCTTTCCCCTTTTAGTTCAAAAGTAAATACATGCTTTTGGCATTGCTTGAAATACCAAACTGAGTTATGAACTTAATTATGATATTCTTTTGAAAAATGATCAAAGTTAATTAAAGAGATCCGTCAATTAATTAATACTTAAATCTAAAATATTAAAACTAAAATTAAACAAAGCAAGTGATAACTGTAACAATAATTAATTACTAGGACCAACAAAACATATTTTGGTCCTGTTGATTGAATTAATCAGATCAATTTCACTAGAACTGGTGGCTCAACCGATTCAAATTAAATCTTCCAAAATATATATATGCACCAGTCGTCTTTCAATATTATTATTAAAGCTCCCATTAGGTAAAGTAGGAAGTGATTTGGTTGGAAAGGTGGCATGGCCATGTTGCCCGCTTCCTTTATCAGCTTCTCCTTATCCTTTAATTATGCCCTTTTTAATTTTTATTAAAAAATCTTTAGAACAAACATCACATTTAGCTTTCCTAGTGTTCATCCCACCCGGCCCTATATATATATAATGATCGATAGCCTAATTAATGTTAGATTTGGTCATTACTTTTGTACTTGAACGAATCTATTATTGGTATATACAATATATATAGGGTATTTATATTGACTTAAAGGACCTCTTATATATATATGCATAAAGGCTAGCTACTTAATTCCAATATTTTGCAACAAAATGTAAATAGTTTGCAGGTTAAGGTATATATATATATATAGGTTTTATAGATTCATTGCAATTCCTAATTAGTTTGGCATTCATTGATACTTTGCAGTTATGTAACACATATAGCATTTATTGATATTTTACAATACTGTAAGAGCTGAAGTAGAGAGATATTGCATATATAAACTGTTTATTATTATCCTTTTATTCATTTTATATCAGAATTGTAAGATATTTTCCAAATCAAGTATTGTAATTTGTCAGATAAAAACCTTACTGCAATTGCTTGTCTTGGTGGATCCATTATTCAAGAGGTATATATATATATATAGCTCATTATACAGTGATATTTACTTCATTAATTGATTAGAGCTAGATTGCATCGTCTGCTATGTATTGACCTTCCTCCTGCCAGTTGACACGTGCCGAGATTGTAAAAATTCCTTTACATAATCAGGTGTAGGGGATCCACAATGCCTAAACTTTAACTTTACTCTTTTTCTTTTTCTAATCCAAGTAAAGCAACAAGATCGCTACTTTTGGAATAATGCATGTGTAAAAGTTAACATCTCAGCAAAGAAGAGGTTCTCCTCGATGTTTTATTAAAAGAAAGAAACACAGAGAAGAGGTTCTTTGGACCATAAAGCCCGAACCCAATTAAGTAAATGGGTCAACAACACTCATAAGAATTGAGGTCCAATAAGCTTAAACATCGCGCTTTTGATATCTGGGGAGGGAGGGGAGGGGGATCCAAACCCGCAAACCCGAATCCGGTATGGGGGGGTGTGCTATGATGTGTCAATATATAGCTAACAACAAGCTAGCTAAAGAGTCGCAATCGGGGGCTCACAATTATTCATTCCCCATGTGACGCATTTATGGTCTTAAGCTTCTGTCATGCGCCTGTCTCTTAGCATCTTATCTTTACTGCATATTGCATTATCTTCTTCTTCATCTTCTCTTTTCACCAGCAATCAATGGATATATATATATATATCCACAAAAGCTCTTCGATAGAGACATCAATTCATCATGCGTATTACATAATCGATGATATATTCTGATTGATCCAGATTAACTACTCCCTATTGCGAAACCAAAGCTCATGAGTTGTTGGAATATTATTTTTCATTAATTTACAACTTAATTATTCTCTTTATGTCCAGATTAAAATTAAAGGTTCTTTAATTGATATTCCATCATACATATATTTATGCCTAATTAATCCTTAATAAATATAGATTTTTGAGCGAACTCAAAGTGAGGCTGTAAATTAAGATTCATATATTATTGGGAGTATGTAATCATTATATATTTAATTTCTGTATGATTTTTGAACAGCTGAGTGCCTGAGTTTATAAATAAATAATTTAATTAGATATGATATCATCTTTCTTGCAATATATATGCAACAAAATCAAAATTAATTACGCTGTGATTAATTATATTAATGATTGATTGAAGAGATTAATGTATATATCTTTACATAGACATCCATCACGAATTCACCATGAAATGCATATCGCGAAGAAGAAAGCTGCTGGGAAAACCATTCAAGAGAGAAAATAAATAAATAAATAAATAAAAGAGATCGACCAATTAATTAAAATTAAAACAAACCAAATATATATATTTATATCATCGATCACGAGTAATAATTCATAGATCGTTATTAGAAACCTCGGAGATGCTCTCCAAATGCGGCCGCCACACCGCCACCCTCCCTCGCCGCCGGTCCCGCTGCGTCGACGCCTTCTCCGACATGATGTCCGACAAGTACCGCTCGTTCAGAAGCAGCCTCGTCTTGTCGTCGGTCTCCGCGCCATCGACGTCGATTCCCTCCGCCGCGCCCCCTCCCTTCTTCTTCCTCCTCCGCCGCGACGTTCCGGACCGGGCCATCTCCGACGCCGGCGTCGCCACGGCCACGAGGAAGTATATTTTTCCCCTATGCAGCTCGGCTTCCGGCGGGAGTACGACGGGCTTGGAGGACGGCGGCGGCGAGGGCGGGCTGCGGAGGACGTGGTTGGGGTAGGTCTGCATGATCTCGCCCGCGGTGACACTGCCGCAAATCTCCTCCACGCGGCCGTTGGCATGCACGATGCGGATGACATCGAGCGCCCCGCACGGGAGGATGCAGGCGATGCAGCACCTGATGCTGTCCTTCATCTCCCTCCTCCTTCTTCTTCTTCTTCTTCTTCTTCGATGTAGCTAGTGAATAATATGATGCTTAATTTACAGAAAAGAGGAGGAGGAGGAGGAAAACTGGGAAAGGAATGGATATGGAAAAGGGAATTATTAAAGTGGAGGAATGAAAGACCTCCATATCTACCGGTACTTGCTTTTTCCAGGTATTAGAAATGGCGCGGTAAAGGCATGATGATGATACCTTTCCTTTCTTCTTTTGCTTTTAATTGCCCGAATGATTGCACCGAGCGATCCCTTCATCATACTGTACACCTCAACCCCGCTGCATTTTCTTCTTCTTTATTTTATTTTTATTCTCTCTCTCTCTATATATATTATCTGCATATGGATCGAACATCGCATGCATGCATGTGAAATGCTAGATGATAGATTTGCTGCATGCTGTTGTCGATCGAGTGATGGCAATGTCGGACTTGTCGTCGACATGACATGAAATCTAGCGAATGCAGCGCATTCAAACAAACTAGATAGGCTTTGATCACTTGACAGTGAAGTATGGAGATATCCAAAGTTTGTTCACTCTCTCCCTCCCCAACAATATATATATATATATTCCATATTACTGTTAAACTAATTAACCTAATTAATATACGTTTAACGAAAGATTAGACATGACACAGACAAGACGCGGCAGACAAACACTAGTGGACAATGAACAAAGTATTATTGTATCACATTCTAATTAAATATGCAAATGGGTCCATATGTAAGAATGCGTTCCATTCACCCACTGGCCAATTGATATTTGATAATATAATTATGCGCGGTGCCGATATATTTGTCATTTACTAAGCAGGCCTCGACCAAAGATATATTACAATTTGGGCCCTTTCAAGCTTAGGTTTCCATGAAGCCCACAGTAGTGTGGGCCGGATCAAAAGGACCAAAAATGAAATGATTTCTATAATACCTAGGTACCTAATTAATCTAGACAAGTTTTTTTGCAGATTTGTCCCGTGTCTTTGTATATATGCATGCTTGTACGTTGTCAGCCTCGTGGCGAAACGACATCCATATCTCAGCTCAATAGCCACCACGTCACGTGACGAGCGTGGAGTTGTGGACCCACACCCTCAAATGTATGTACACAGTACACTGAACCTGGCTCGCTCGGCTCTCGACCATATTAAATTAACGTTTCCGTTGCAGGGGCTTAATTTTGGCCACTTCAAATTGTAACGCATGCATGCATGCATGCATTCTGTGTGTACAAGTCGGATTGCTGATGTTTTCGCCGTCCCCAAAAGAATCATAACCCAACGTGATCTAGCGCGGCTCAACACCCAGAAACAGGCTCCACGCTTTCCCCCAGTCCACGTGTCAGTTTTGTTCTATTTCTTTAATCGAGAGATCGAGCCGAGGTTTCTTATTTGATGATTGCATCGGTAAAAAAAACCTGGATTCGTGTACGGGGTCGGATAGCTAATCCCGGTGAGGAAATAGAAAAGTACCACGTACGTTCCCAAGGAAAGACCCACGCACACAACGTGGAAGACTTGGTGCTGTCGCCATCCCCAGGACAGTCTATAAATTGCAGCCAGCGCCGTGGAAAGTAATCAAGGTTGGCTTGAGTTGGGGTCTCCGGCGGCGGGCGGGCAGGCATCCGAGATATAATGCCGTTGTTGACGAGTCCGTTAGCGGCGAGTCCCAACACGCAGGAGATGGTGCGTCGGCACCACAGCCGGTTCCCCGGACCCGGGCAGTGCAGCTCCGTGAACGTGCAGTACGTGGCGGCGCCGCTCCCGGTTGTGTGGTCGCTGGTGCGGCGCTTCGACCGGCCGCAGGACTACAAGCATTTCCTCAAGGACTGCGACCTGAGTGCCGGGGACGGCGGCGTGGGGAGCGTGAGGGAGGTGACCGTCATATCGGGGCTGCCGGCGGAGACCAGCACGGAGCGGCTGGAGGCGCTGGACGACGACAAGCACCTGATGAGCTTCTCCGTTCTGGGCGGAGACCACCGGCTGAGAAACTACAGGTCGACCACGACGCTGCACGCCGCCGACGGACGAGGGGAAGGGACGGTGGTGGTGGAGTCGTACGTGGTGGACGTGCCGCCAGGAAACACGGCGGAGGAGACGTGCATCTTCGTGGACACCATCGTCCGCTGCAACCTGAAGACGCTGGCGAACATCTCGGAGGAGATGGCGGGGGCGAAATCCCACGGCTGAGGCGCGTCCTCCGTCGGTTCATGATCTTTTCATGCACGCTGCGTACTGCGTACATATGCAACTCCGATCCCTTATCTTGTCTTTTGTGGCTCAATCTCTGATTCTCAATGGGGGCTTCTTCACTTGTCTTGTCTCAAGGGTTACTGTCAAGTACTCTTTTAGCTGGTGTTGGTGATGCTATTTTGCTTATATATGAAGAATGTATATAGGTGTATGTAGATATAGATACTACATATATAAAATGGTGATGTTAAAGGAGACTCGACTTATTAATTCTTTGCTGTATGCCTGTATGCATGCATATTTAGTTTTATACTTTTTTAATTCCCAGCCTTCTTGCATGCACGTCGAAAAAAGAAAGAGAGGATTGGCTGTACTGATGATTTCTTTGGACTCTGGCTTGTTTAATTGCTCATAGATTAAGCTCGTATATCGTATCTTACAAATGGGTAGAGCAGGAGGCTGGGCAAAGAGGATTGAGTCAGATAAAAAGTATACAGCAGTACAGAGAGAGCACCTAGAGCAGGAGACCAAACTGACAAAGAGGACCACGACAGATAAAGTATGCCCTCTGGACTTTGGAGATTGTAACGCATCAAATGACCTGCCACTCGTCAACTGTGAGGGACGTCGGTAAGTCGGTGACGCCGAAGGGATTCCATATTTGACACCCGCGCAGGTGCATGCATGACTGACGCTCCAACTTTACCGTCGGCGTCAATTAAAAGAAGCCATTGAATGAACTGCTTACTGCACACGTCTATTCATTTATTTAGGCAATTATTATAATTTTTAAATGTAGTGCGTGTCTTTGTGCGCACCTTCGTCGTTAAAATAAGTATCCCGATGATCATGCATTCATGCCTCTACTGTAATGGTAAAAACCGACTCACTTGGTTAGACACAATCTTTTTTTGCTAAAAATTATATTTTACAAAAAAATAGTTAAAATAATTCTTATTTAATTGACAAACTTCTTTCGTTCAGTAGAAAATACAATTTCTTCGGCAAGTATAATTTTCTACAAAAATATAAAAAATAATTTATCTAGGAAAATCTAAATAAATTATCATTCATGCATGATAATTAAAAGAAAAAATTAATATTAACCTCATATTTATATTTAATACAAAATTTATAATTTATATTGTCATCGCTATGAGATTAAATAATCTTTAGATTCTTCGGTATTTATTTTATCTTAATTTATTTTTAATAAAATATATAATTTTTCATATTAATTATAAATAACAATTATTTTTTTATAATATATATATTATATTAATTATATATGAAAAATATTATGTTATATTTTCTGTATATATATATTATAATATTTATTTACAAATAAAATTTATTTTTATATATATTAAAATATATAAATTAAAATATTAATTTATATAAAAATAATATATTGATCCTTTCATATGTACTTCCTAAGAAATACTCGTGTCAATCAAACATATTATAAGTAAAAAATTATATTTTTTATGAATTAATTTTTTATTAATCAAATACTTTTAAATATTTTTTAAAAAAATATGTAAAAAATATTTTATATGTAAAAAAAATATATGTAAAAAATATATGTAAAAAATATTTTAAAAAAAGAATTATAATTTTTTTTTAAAAAAAAAATAATTTTCATATCAACGAAAACGACCAAAAACTGCATGCCGTATGATTGTGGACTTCTCCTTTACCGTTCTCTTAGACAGGACACGGGACATGAATTCTGTGAAAAGATATATGGAATCCGGATCATGGAACAAGGTACAGATTTCAATAATTAATTGACCTTGTTTTGAAATTAGTATACAAAAATCAGTGTTCCTTCACGGGAATGGAAAAGAAGCAACAGCAGTGTTGCTCAACCTTAAAAATATCCTCAAATAATAACCTTTTTTTAATATCCTCAAATAATGGATCTATTCAAAACAGAGAGCTGTCCAGAATCTCCATTGAGCAGAAAAACTTCCAGAGGGATATATGGCGACTCTGACGAGGACATAAACCTGGTGGATGGCTGAAGAATTTTGCTCCCTTTAGGGCATTGTATAGTAAGAAGGCGCGGCCCAGTTCGCATCTTCCAAATCTACAAAGCAAAAACACATCATGGAATATTTCCATAGCAAATTATTGTCTTAAATCTTCTAAATAGTTGGATTAAACGTTGGCAGATAAGCTGATCACTAAAACACTATAAGCCTTGGCAGTGTGTATGAGCAAAATAACTTGGTTAACTAGTTTAAAAAGGCCAAGACAGTATATTGGAAAAAATATAACTACACTAAGAATTCATCTTTTAATAGCAATAACTATAAAGAATTAATAAGCTTGGACAAAACAACTGCAATCATAACAAACCTTTGAAGTTGGCATTCAGACAGAAGTCCTATGAACGCAAGCCAAGAGACTTATTAGGAAATGGCGAGTTGCTCAAGACACTTTTGTACAACCGCAAACTTCCCTATTTAACCATTATAAAGCATATATCTAAAAGCTAGTAAATTTAATTGTTCAAAAGACAAAAATGAGTTAAAATATTAAAAGAAAAAACAAAGAAAACAATATTATTAATAATGAAAAGAAATTGTAGATACACTGGTATAACTTGTTAAAACTTAGCAAATGTTGAAACAGTTACAAAATCCCCTACTAATATAAAAACATGTGTTAGAGGAGTGTAGATTATATATATCCTAATTCCAATTATGTTTTGCACTAAATGTCAACTGTCACGTATGCGATTGGAGGGGTCGAGCATTCCAAATAAAACTTGAGTCTAGATTTCAGTGGATTAGTTATCCTGTTACCATCCTGTTGCACATCGAAGGATTGTCTTGTCCTCAAGCTGGTCTATATATCAGATCCATTCAGGGAAATCTAGTCACCGCATCAAAAATTAAGTCAAAAGCAAATTTGAAAATGGATTTAAGAATTATGTTAGTGCTTGGTACATGTCTGTAGGTCGTCTACTCACACTTGGAGTGGTACATTCAGTAGGTCGTCTACTCACACTTGGTGTGGGTCAGCATGCAGGCATAGTACAAGCAAATCAGGTTTTTTAGAGGGTTCAGACTGCTCAGACTGATACAATTCAAACTGTTCCAGGTGGCATTGATCAGTCTGATAAAACAATGGAGAAGACAAACAACCAGTAAAACAACAAGTCAGTTCTTTCTCTGAGAATTACAAAGATTAGATTATGAAGCTTCAGTTCTTTCTTTCAAATAAAGTAGAGTGCCTCCTTTTTTATTTGTTAAATAACAAATATGATTCGCACCACACAAGAATATTGAAGGAAAAACACTATAATCATTTAATTAATACCTCAATTATTCCTTTACGAGGTGCATGGATTGCTAAACATAAGCAATAGTCATTTTTTGTAGACTCATAGTAGCTGGAACTTGATGCTTTATCTCTGTTCACTAGCATCTCAACAAAAAGGCAACAGGCATCACGATACCCCTACAGAGAAAATTTGTCATACTTATCATTAAAAATTGAAATGGGAAAGGTGACAAACTTAAGCGGTTGTAACACATTTAACCAGTTTGAAAGAAAACCTTCCATAATCGGACAACAACAAGTGCCTGAGTATCTAATAACAGAATTCGTCCAAGAGAATCTGTTATTGCAGCCAGTGTGCCACTTGGAGACAAGGTGAGTTTCTCTCCTTTCCTTCGAGGATCTTTTAGACATGTTAAAGGAGATGCTGCAACAAATACACCACCACAATAAGTCAATAATGCACTTTTTTCATGCAGAAGATGGTATGCCACACCATTAGCAAGCTAGCAAAAGGTGAACTAGATGGTTGCAAACTTCCATGGAAAGGTAATTGTCCCGAACCGAAGACAATATTAAAGTTTCTTATGGAAAGTGATTGAGAATATTTCTATAATAAAATTTTGAAACAATGCATATGTAAATTATATATAGAAAATCTTGCTTCCAATATTCAAGATTTTCTTTTAGTTAGTACTTATGATTTCATTTAATTTTTTTACTATACATTTTTTGACCAATACAAAACTGGTTTGTATAGTACAATTGCACACCGCACAACATGCCTCAGGAACCTATATGTTGGTTTATCGGAAGTTATGATATTAGACCAGTCAGTATTCAGCATACGACAATTATTTTATTAGCTAATATAGAGTCCTATCGTGTCTGCAGGTAGCAGCCTCTAGCAAAATCTAGAGATATGCAAAAAGCTCAAGTCTAGTATTTTTTTTACACAGTTATTTATAGATAATTGGTGCAAGTTATTTTGCATGGTGCCAACTACATGGTCTTCTTTTGAGATTAAAGAAGACATGATTTCGCCATGGTGCAAGTTGGGAGTGCACCATGGAACATCCTTCAGTATTAAATACATCAGTTACACTGCAGGTGAGGGGGATCATGGACTGTCAAGATCTGGATACATAATCTGTAGGTACTGTTCAGTGTCTTCTCATATTAAATAGGCATGTAGTAGTTGATTCCCAATCTCAACTATTTTAATCATACTTACATCCATTCTGATTCCCATGCATGGATCCACATGTGATTACGCTTTATAAAACATTATGCATCCATTTATTTTTGCTATCAAGAAATGAGAATTTGAAGTCTTGACAAAAACATCCATGGATTAAGTCATTAAACACCATGTTGTTTGAGTGACCACTAAGAACTAAGGAAGGAAAACCTACAATAAATGACGTTGAGATTGATACATACGGACTATAGGCATTGGTGGTTATAGGAAGTTTGGAGCTCCTTGTGCATACTTTTGGCCTTGTTTGGTATGAGATTTTTTTCCCATCTCATGGAATCTATACACAATTCTCCAAAACCTACGTTTGTAACAAGATTTATAGTCCCATCTGATAGGATTTAGAGTGGAGTTACAAATTCCACCTAGGAGATGGGATTTCAATTATCCCACAATTGCAGCTTTTTTTGGCTAAAAAAGGGGAACGGGATGCAATCAAATTTAGTGAGGGTATTATGGTAACAACACTAATACTTTCTGCACTAATTACTGGATACCTAAAAAAGATATTTCGGGAATTCTAAGATTATAAATCTTGGGATTAAAAATATAGGATTAATAATCCTAGGATCAAGAATCTTGCAATTTTAAATCCGCACACCAAAGAGGCCTTGTTAAAATCAACTTAACCGCACATAAGAAGTCAAAAGCAACAAATTTACTCTATTTTTGGAACTCCATGCACACACAGGGTCTTACCAAGCAAGGAGAAACGTCATTTTATTAAGAATTAAATTTCTTTGAGCTTTTTGGTAGTTTTGTTCATTGTATGATCTGGACGATAAAACAATCGCACTAAAATATATAGTATACAGACAACAAATGGGCAGATGTAGACCAAGTTTCTTTGCTCAATGAAGGTAAGAAACATGAGTACTTATCTAGGAAATTGTGACATGTATGCAAGCTGTACACATGCAAAATGGGAAGGATGTAAGGGTGATTTGGTAAATAGATGCTGACCTTTAGCAAATGGCTGAGGTGTTGGACGGGACTTCCTTGTCGCATTTGGCTCACTTCGCCATAACATTTTTGAAAATGATGCTATGGTTGAAAATGTAACAGGGACAACTTTTGAGAGAATAGTTCCAACTAAAGATCTACTTCTATCCTCTGAAAGCCTGTAGATCAACCAAATTACATTGAAGTTAAAAGGAGTTGATACACTACGGAAGGAAAAGAGAGATGAATGAATTTCAAAATTCAAAGCCAGTCATAGTTCAAATAATTTTCCAGTTTATTTGTTATCATTGGGACCCACCAGATAATATAAATAAAGAAAAAAAAATATCCAGAAAAGTAAAAACTACACAGTGATTTACGTTAACACACCTATAAGCCGATATCACTGAATCGTCTCCAATTGTAACTGCACCATAGAAGCGCTGACTTGACTGCCCAGTAATAAAAGCAGCTGAATTCAATACCAGAATCAACTCAGAAAACTTCCAGCCAGTAAAAACACATAATATGAACTATGAAGTATGCCATGAAAGCTTAAATTGTAAACTAGGAAAATATGAGTACAGCAAAAAACTCATTATTTAGGAGCAAAAAGGTCCACTAGAAAAATAATTCACCTGAAGCTCCAAAAGTGGTGGTGGCATTATCCCTGTGATGGCTGCATCAACACAGGCTCCAAATTTGCCAACATTCCAGAGCTGAAACAGTATCCTTTCATAGGAAGTTTCATCATCCTCCGCCTCCAAATTTTGAAGCTTATTCTCCCACATCCGTCTCTCAGACTCTTGAAACCATCTCTGAAGTAAACTCTACGAAACAAAATTTGTATTGCAAACATATAAAACTTTCATCAATCCTTCCCAATAAAATCCAGGACAACGCGTGAAAATTCACAACATAATAAATATCTCCTTTTGGACTAAGACTAAAACAACAGGTCCAAGAAGAAGTACGAGATTAAATTTGGCACTAACGGGCCAATCAATAGTGAAACTGTTTTATCTTCCTTTTGAGGCCCAAGAGAAGAAGGGATCTACCTGTATATCTGAACCATCAAAGCGGGCGACAACCCCAGGCAAGACTACGCAAAGCTCCTGAGAAATGGAATCTTCCGCAAGACCACCTTTTCTTGCAATTTCACGAAACCTAAGCCTTAAAACACGCCCTGGGTGAACAAGCTACGATACAAAAGTCATATCAAGATCAAAATACATAACGGTTGCATCCTTGTCAATTATAGAACCTAAGAAACAGATTCCAAGGAGAAGGGGAAACTTCGCCGCACCTGTTTGTGTATCAGGTCGCCACCCACAGAGTAGACGAGGAGGAGACCGCCGGAGGTGCCCAGACCAAGGGCGAGAAGGTCACCGAAGGGGAGCCACTCGAGGGAGCTAATTTTGCCTTCGGAGGGGGAGAGAGATGGATGGATCTTGACGGGGTGGCATGGGGAGGAGGGGGATCGGCGATGAGGGTCCCAACCGAGGACGAGGACGAGGGAATGAGCGGCGGAAGCGAGGGCGAGGGAGTGGGGGTGGAGAGCGGCGAGGAGGGAAGGGTCTTCGAGCCATCCTTCCCTCTTACCGGCGCCGAGCTCCGTCAACTCGTCGCAGGCGATGCACCCGATCTCCGTCAGATGCGATCGCCTCGTCATTCTTCTTCTTCCTCTCGTTCGAAGCAAGAAAAATAAAATTCCACTCGGGTATAAAAAGGTCGGCCGGGCCTCAATGCGGGCCGGAATCACTGCGAAAATGCGCGAATCTAAAAGCGAGATGGTTGGCTCAAATGGATTTGTAATATTTATCCTGCATCTCTGGCCGTTGACCATTTAATTATGAACTGAAATAGAATTAAATAAAACAATTTCATCCGTTGGCTCAAATGGATCGAGGGTGAACGAAAAGTAAAAAAAACTCTTCTCCCAAGCGAAATGAAAATTATTTTTATTTTATTAATAGCCTTTCCTTGCCTTGCCTTGACATTTTAAGCATAGAGTTTAATTAAAATTTCAAACTGATAATACACAGAAAAATCATCAGGTTTCAAATATTTTATTTCATTCTCATTAAAACACTGAAGTGATACATAACTGCATCTTCGTTTTATAGTCAGGAATAATTTGGAATCCAGATCAAGTACAAGTTTCTTTTCCCACTGGTAACGATGGCTTCTAAGTAGTCATCCACGTAATTACCATTATGATCTTATGTGGCAACTCCATTCGTCTCCACCTCTAAACTCATTAGGCATAACAGCATTCATCTCCTTCCTGAGTTGACCACCCGAGAGTAATCTATTCAATATGAAGCTACAAGTTATCAAAGTTCTGCTAATATGCTCCCAGTGCATCAAGCAAAACGAGGACTTCATATTACACAAATCATATATGCTCTAATATTTGATCATTAATACAGTTGCCAAGAGATCACACAATCATCTTGTTCAGAAGTTATTGAAGAGAGGCAGCTCGGGCCGCTAACAAACACCATTCCCTGCACGAAAGGATAGTACAAACAACTTCTCCTCAACCCAGGAAGATATGAATGAACAAAAAATATCGAGTCACTACAAACTACTGGGCAACATATTGCACGATAAAGCATCTAGGAAGGTTGTTATTCACAGGCAAATTTTGTACCAAAGCTGGTCAGGCAGATTGCAAACGCCTGGAAGGCAGAGAGTGGTTGTCGGTAATCCATGGTAAACATGTCCTGCGCAACCTTACCAAACTGCAGCAGCACCGTCTCCTCGTCTCCAGTTCCCCAAGGCTGAGCAGCATCCGCAGTTGCCACCAGCTGAAAATTTTTCACTGAGGCCACTGTGACCCTACCGTGAAAGTTCAAGCACCAGCATTGCAGGTGCTCGTGCCACCGAGGAGCTTTGTTCCTAAGAACTACAGGTGCTCCCCCACTTTTTACCTTTTTTAGTGAATTTTCCTCCAAGTTATCTGGTGCCATAGGGCAATGTAGGGTGCAGTTCATTCTTCTTGGCCCTCTTGATTTCAAAAGGTTGAATTTGTAAGTAACCTGACCGATTTCAAAGCTACCAGAAGGGACCTCAGGACTAATTTGCTTGCTTGCAAATCGCCGACTTGATCGGCTGCTTGATGCCTTAGCACCACTATACGGTGGCCGACTGTCGTAGATTATAAAATTTGTACCCAACAAGTCTGATCTGCAATGAAAAGTTGGGGGACATGTTAAATTCATGACAAATATGCTTTGGCACTATGGACTCATGTTCTTCACTTCAGAAAGCTGAAAAGCTATGGACTTAAAATGATGTTTCCATATCCTGTCATTTTTTCCAGACATTGTTTTTGTTGTTCGCTTGTTTTAAAACAACGGGACAAGGGGCCTTAGGTTCATATGAATTTACCACTTTTCCATATTGGTTCTAGATCATACCTTTTTTCAGAAATAGATAAAATTTGCATCTGCAGTTAAACATGGTTATATGCATATAGAGACACATACAGAATAATGCCAATATTGTTTATCTACATGAGCTAAGAACAAAAGTAGCATTCTTTGTGATTTGATTCAAGATTGTGGATTATTTGCATGCTTTCGTTGATTTAAAATGATGCATAGATTATATATGATGCTTTAATTTCATTATATAATAAAACGTCATATTAGAGACACTTGTGACCTGAAGGTCAGAAACAGCCTCCCTGCAAAGAGAAGGGGAAAGGCCGCATACATCATCCCTCCCCCAAAGCCCACAAAAATGGGATTGCTTCGTGAATGGGTCACCCTTTCTTTTATAGAATGTCATATTACTCAAATCCATCTGAAATTTTTCAGGAAGATATAAAAGTTGGTAATGGACTCAAGCAAAACAGTGAATTGTGGAGGTGAACAAACACTGTGCAAAACTATGAAGTGCATAAGAGGCAGCAGAAAAAAAATTGACTGACCTCAACTTTCCCACATAAGCATTACTTCCTTGAGACAAGTCTTCAGCATCAAGAGATATGATATATTCTGTGCGGGCACCATGCCTAAAGCGACGAGCTGCCAGAAGGAACTTCCCATTATCCACTAATGCTGTGCAACAAAAGAAACAAATAAACCGGCAGGTTAGCCACCAAAGAGGAAATCCAACATAAACTACAAGCAGAAATGTAAATTATCAAGCAACAAGTATTTGATTTTGAGTTCTTTTTGTTTGTTTTACATGCTTCTCTCCAAATTGGATTTTGACAAAGTTACAACGCAACATGCAACAAATTCAACAGGCTGATGAAAAGTTGAAAACAATAATTTGCGTAATTTGTGAAAGCTATCTTGGGCATAAATATAACTTTTGATATCTTTCAGCATGAACATTATCATACAATTATGGAGCCTTTAAAGGTACACAACAAAAAATATATGGTATGACAAAATACTTCAAAAGAGAATAATTTGCAACAGAAGTTATGAAGTAAACTATAATCAGCTACACGTATTCAGTCTACTCACACCAAGAAACCTCAAGCTAATATGAAAAATGAAGACTTCATAAACAAGCTCACACCGAGCTACCTGATTGCATTGTTAGTTGTTACACATGTTCAAAATACTGACTGCTTTCATTTTCTGACTTGAATTGCCTTGAAGATAAATTCATTGTCACTTGTCAGGAACTTGTGAGAAGAACCATATACAGTTATGTAAATTGACCATCACTTGTATAGTTCTAACTTCTAAGAAAATGTGAATCTAAACCAAGTAATCTTTAATAAGTAATATGTTTGCTAAGGGGCACAATATTTTATCCACAGTATATACTAAAATACTGTTCGAGTACCAAATGTGACCAAAAAAGGGGAGTATCTATCTTTCTGTTGTTTCAGTGAAAATTGAGCAATCAAAAATTTAAGAATCGCTAGACTAGTGGCCGCTTTGTGTGTCCCGTGGCCTTTATTTCCCCAGTTCAATCTGAGATTTCTGAGTCAGTGAGTCGTGTTCTCTACTTGTTAGAGCATACTATGTAATCAGGTGAATGGGGAATCGAAGAGGTGAAAAAGAAATCCAGAAGGATAAACACCATCATGCAGAGTCATCACAACATCTTATTAACAACTTACTTTGCGTCAAACCGAGATATAGATAGAAGGTCGAGTTCTTCTTGTTCCTTTTAATAAAACACTGAATTGGAGTATCCGCCAGCCCTGGCTGCAATTACCCGGACACTCAATTAGTTAAAGATTTGTATTCTGTAAAAAAAAATAAAACAACAAAAAATTATGAGAACAAGCAGCTACAGTGAGCAAAGATCGGAAAGATAACTGACAAAATACTGTTGAAGTTGCTTCTGAAACTTCAAAAAAAATCCCAAATCCATTGACGATCGTGTATAAGTAACTAAAACCCAAATTGCTAATTTATGTGGTAACAAGGAGAAAAAAAAAACTCAAAACGTTACAAGATTGTTTCGGGATCCCTTCTCAATTAGAAAGGGGACAAAATCCGCAGCGGCGAAAGACGAAAGTTACCTCCTTGAGGGAGGCGGGGAAGGTGATCTTGCCGGTCTCCAGCAGGGGGCGGACGATCCCCTTTGTCACCTCCCTCCACCTCCGGCAAACGCAGGCGCAAGACACCACGTCCTTCCTCAGCGGCCACCGCTCCCCGCCGGCCTCCACCCGTCGCACGATCTCCCCGATCAGCTCTGGCAGTAGCCGCGCCCACCTCCCTCCATCCTCCTCCTCCTTCCCGGCCGCCACCAACGCACCATCCCTACATCCCTCATCCATCTCCTCCGCCCCGTCCCTCTCCCGGCGAGACCATCTCCTAGACTCTCCAAAGAGGCCAATAGAGGACGACGAGACCCTCGATAGGAACGCCCTTCCAAGAGGCATCTCTCTTTCTCCGCCTCGTGGATCTCAAAAGAGGGCGAAGAGACAGAGAAGAGGAGGAGGGGGGTAATCTTCTACCCCCTTTCGCCCAGGGGGAGCAGTCGAGGGGCTTTTCCCTTAAATTAGTTCGGGAAGGGGCGTATAATTTAATTAGTATTCATCGGAGGTGGAGGAAGTAAAGAGGCAGCTGCGTGCATCCAGTACCGGATCCTCCATTTACTCGTGTGATGTTGACTACGTGTGGACCTGTGGGGGTACACTGACGATGACGTGTCCAGTACAAAGGGTTCCCAGCTAATTACTATCGCTTACCCAAATCCTCACCCTTCGAAAACAGTATGGGACCATCTAGATACGCCAATTATTGTAGAGACGCGTGATGAGGTAAGAATTATGGGTAGGAGGATGGTGTTGTTTTCCGTGAGGCGAGCTTCGTTGTCTCGCTGTCGCTTCCTTAAGTCCTTATCCCAAACTTGTTCGGAAATTACATATCTATCCCAATGCTTGAAATTTTAGAGATAAACGCATCATGGATTCAAGGTGCGAGTCCATTGAACTTGCACCAGAATAAACCAAAAGATGCCGCAAAATTTTGTTTCAATGTACAACGGGAGTGAGAATATCTCTCAGCTTTTGTAAACCAGAGTTAAATATCTGAGTAATTATATAAAAAAACTAAAACCGTAAAATATAATTAATTTTTTATTTATATCAATAATATACAATGACTATTTAAATTATACCGCAATTATATTATATCTTAGATAACCACTAATTAGCACATTGAGCGTGATGACATTGTTTTATGGTAAAATATGGATCAGACTAATACCTCGAGTCCATTTGATAGGCTCATGAAACACAGCTCAACTTGACCACTTACGAATCTTGGTCGTGTTGGATTGGTCTTTATTTCACTTTTATAATGTGATATGATAGAATAATAAAATTGTATTTAGAAATTAAAAAAAATTAAACAAATAATATAAGAACCCACTGATGTTTGAATACTTTACTTTAATATGATTTTTGCGTGTTAAAAATTTTAAAATTAATAACATCTTGTTTGTTAGCTACTAGTAAGATGATTGTGCACTGACCGATGTCTATAATCATTTCTTCGTTGAAGATTTACTTATATGGAAATAGAACATTAAAAATAGACTATGATGTTTATAAAAATTACAAATTTAAAGTTTATATGCACTAAAATGCATATAAATTTAGAGATTTTTTCACCCAAAGTCCCTAACTACCCATTTAATTATAATTAATATATTATTTTAAGTTATTAGATTTGTTAATTTTATAAACCCATCAATTTTTTTTTTTAATATAATGTAATGTATATAAAAATAGTTAGCAACTCAGGTGAAAAGTCCCTAACTCCTGACACATATATTATTTTAACTCAAAAATGAAATGAGAGTAATTTAAGTATATTATAAAAATTTATAATTTTAATAAATTCCATGAAGTATTTATGATTTTGTCAAAAAAAAATATATATTTTATACATCAATATTAGTTTTTATTGTTGCATTGTCTTTTTTTTCTTCGTTATATAGGGTTTCGCGGTATCGTTGTCATTTAACGTACTCAAACAATTTTATTGTGTTTCTTATTTTTATTCAATGTTACTATCATTCTAAAAAGTCATGATATTATCTCTAGACTATGAAATTAACACGCATAATGTTTTCTTTTACTTGACAATATTTGGTTGGGGACTAAAAATTAAAATAAAACAAGTTTATTATCATGTTTGTTCAACTTATAAACTACTTTGGGGTTGATGAAACAGATCGAAACTATGTGTTAAACATAGAAAGAATCATATGTAGAATTGATCAAGATGGTCCATTTATTTTACCGAATAAAATAAAATATAGTATTATAAAAAAATAACTATATATATATATATATAGCTGGGATATGTTGATTATAATATCAAATTTATTTTTTTAATAATTCAATCCCAGACTAATTTAGGCACAAAACAAATAATGATGATTAAAAATCATCTTACCCATCATCTTTTATCGTGTGAAATAATTTCACGGCCGCTATTTTTTTTTTCCGCCAATTGTGAGTAGCACATAATTGGTGGTAATATTTTAGATATTTTTTAAATATTTAGAATTTAAATTCTATTATGATTATCTATTATGATTTTTTATTTTGTTAAAAAAAGATTATTAAACTTTGTGATCGATGATTTTTTTTTGTCATGTTAGGCCATATAAACAAATAAAATTTAGGCAAAATTTGAACAATTTTGACTGTAGTCAATGCTCATGGCATGCTAAATTGAGCATTATAGATTTCAAATCCTTTTAAAATAATTATTTCCCTTCAAATTGATTCACTAATTAGTTGCATTAATTAGTTTCCTAATCAAGTTGATCATTTTCTTTTAGTCAGATTCACTCAGTCAAAATCATTTTGATAAAGAAAAAATATATATATATATATATATTTAAACGAGATAGAATATACTGGGTTAAATTCCAAATCTTTAAAAAACATATAAGATGTTATTATCATAAAAAGAAAATATCACTTAGCAAGCAAACGATGGGTATTAAGTTGGGTGCAAATTAAACTAATGCAACTCAAGACTTTTAGCTCAGGTTGCAGAACGAAGCATTAAAGTGGGGTCCATCATAGACGAACCCGATCAAGCAAGCCCATGGAAATTTCAATTGACCAACTTTCTCTTATGTATATTGGTTGACGCGGTTGGGTCAATTCAGCTTCGTGGACTTATGGTTCATATATTGTAGGTATTATTATATATCAATCCACTCCAAGTCTTAATTTCTATCTTCCTATAATTCCACATTACTTCTTCTTCTTTTTATCTCCATGTTACTTGTTAATTTGTTCTACGCGATGCTGCATCTCACGTGACATGATTTAGGCCAACTCAATGCTCCAACTAAACACAAATTACGTACTTGCTTAATTACTACGTGTACTACCATAAAAAACAATGATATGATATACTATACCAACAATTAATTCGACGTTATTAATTACTTAAAAAAAATAAAGAGACAGTAGAGGATGGATATGATTCATCACGTACATTTGTCTTCCAAAGTGAGGCATCATAATCACGAGTTAGTCTGGAATATATGATGGCAGTAGCTTAGCCAGTAGGCCCAGTAGAGCTACGCATGCAGCTTCTTTAAATCAAGTCATGGCATGCATGCATGCTTGCTTGCTTCTAATTGATTAACGGATATGCATGCTCGCCTCGTCGATCCACCGATACACTGAATATATATATATCCAATAAGAAATGGACACGTACTCCGGTATTTTGCAAATTTACGTAGGTTTATCTTTTAAATGAAATTTGCTTCATTTATTTACGAATCTCTGGGGGACTGGGGCTATTTTCGTCATCGCGAGGCTTCCAGGAAACTTCACATCGAGTTTTTAAAGTCATGTACAGACTTTTAGTCCTCTTTTATCGTTACAATACTAAAAAATTCTTAAAATATATATATATTTTTTTTTAAAAAAGAAAGGAGCAAAACTGGTCTACATTTGATGCGACATCTACTTGGCCATCGGTCGGTCCTCTTCTTTATCCTTCTCATGGACCCTGTCTCGAGCGAGATAAGCGATCCGTCGAGCGTCGTGCTTAGATTCGTGTCCATTGATGCATCAAGATCGTATCTAAATGCGCAGTGCGCAAGCAATCCTCCCGTGTCAGCGACTCGGAAGTCGGAACAAGTCAAGCTGTCCGAATATCCCGTATGAGTCGCTGAGTTCGCCCGTCCGAATCTAGTTCCATTTTAGTTCTTTCCAATTACCTGCGCTCGTGGACTTCACACTAACCATAATTACCAAGTTAAGAATTAATGCCCGAGCTATATCATCTAAGTCACAATTACTCCACTGAGGATTACGAATCTTGGCAAAATCTCGACAGTGGATACCACGTCATGAAAAAGCCGATGGATGAGTATTATTCTATGGTATTCGTAGTTCGGTGGAGCAGAGCATGAAGTGAGTCGTGGGAGGAAGAAAGAAAGGGAGATGGGAGGCGGAGGCACGATGACACGGAAGACAGAGCGACAACCATGCGTGACGGCAGCTGCGGGCCCACCACCTCCACCCACGCCCTCACGCGTACAACTTTTCTTACCCGCCCAACGATTCCAGCTCAACTTCTATAACCCCCCGGGCGACGACGACGACAATAATAATAATAACAGTTTACTACTATTTATAATTTATAATAAAATAAATAAATACACTGAAAAAGTAGGCGGTTGAGTGAAGACAAGGGTGCGTGCCCGACCCGACATTTCAAAAGCAAGACTTGGTTTTGTGACGAATAAAAAGCAACGCTTTTTTGGCTACCCAACTAAACTACCTCAACCTCATTTGTCGTTGGATTCAGAAGTGAGTCCCACTTTAGAGATACAGGTATGAAACGGGTAAAAGAAAGATGGTTGGGGAGTTTGTTATTATTTGGCTTTGCTTTTAATATTACGTGTCATCATTTTTCTCTTCTTGGGAAAAAGAATAAGATTTTTTGAATGATAATGATAATGAGAACGAATTCCATATCCACCGGCTTCGGAGCTCGTCCTGCCTCGCTCTCCCGCAACCTACATCCCAACGCCTCTTTCCTCCTCCGCTTGTTTTGATCGTCCTCGAACCATGTGAGCACCTTGTTTTTTCCATTTTTAATTATTATCGTTACTTTTTTGCTTTTGTGCTCAGATTTCTTGCGATCGAAGAATTCTTGAATTCCTTCTGGAAACGAACAGCCTTATTTGTTTTTTTGGGGGGTGTTCTTTCTCAGCTGCGGCGGATTGCTAATGCAGGTGTTGTTGCGAGATGAGGGACTCCGATTGAAGGATTCGAGGCTTTGGGGCTCCGGCTTGTTCCCGGTGTCGGTTTACGGCCTTGAAATTGTGGTGTAGTTTACTCTTTATGAAGCCTTTCCCTCGTCGATTTCGATCTGAAGAAGTCGAAGAGGGGAATCGTCGATTTCGTAGAAGAGGACTCATTGGCCGAGCTTGAGAGGAATGGGGGGACGATGGAATCTGTTCGGATTCCATTTGCACGAGGTATTATTCGTAGTGTTAATGATCTGCCTCCTCAACGACGAGTGCTTGTCCATTAATCCCGAAGGTATGACTGCAAGTTAATTCTTGACACGTAGAATGACTGGTATGTTGATGATTGTGGTGGTATCTCAATAAAGGTTGGATTTTGAAGGGTTGGCTCTGTTGGAGTTCCGTTCACGAGTGGAGTCTGATCCTTATGGAGCATTGAAGAATTGGAATACCAGCGGTAGCAGCCCGTGCAATTGGACCGGTGTTCGTTGCGTCGACGGTAACGTAGTCACTCTGTAAGACCATCGCCCCCTCTACACTCTGCTTTTTTTGTAACCTTGTTGATTGGTCGTGCATTTTCATTCTATTCTTCGTGGAAGTATTTGAGTTAGAGATATTTCTCATGTAATGTTTGATTGGGCGGTAAAGTGATGTCCTGCAATTGACGTAGACCAATCCTTCACAACAATTGTCTTTAAATGCCTTTTTAATGGTTAAAGCTTTGATCATTTGCTGTTTCAAGCAACACTTCATTTGTTGAGCCTTCTAGAACAAAATGTTCTGTTTCCAATTACTACTGAGTTAGAATTTGAGATCGGCAGCTTCTGCGTATCCTTTATTGCGAACATCAACTATCAATATACCTTCCTTTTGCCAAATCTATGGAGGCATTTGATAGTGCTCTTCAATTATTCAATCATTCTAATATTATCTGCCTAATAATGACCTCAAAAGCTTTTCCATAAGTTGCTTTAGAACTTTAGAAGGGCAACACAGAAAACAAGTAAAAGAAACATAAACGAAAAAGCGCCTTTGATATTTCATATTAGTCTAGTTAATTATATGACATTCAATCTCTGGTAAAATTGTGATATATGGCATGAGATTCAGTATAAAGTTCAAAAACAGGAAAGAGTAACAGAGATATTCAATAGTCAAAAAGGATAAAAAGAAAAAGCTAAGATCAAGACAACCTGGGTGGGGCAGATCATCAAAAACTTCAAATAAATAGATTATCAAGTATGAGTTCGGCGCCCTTACTTAGTATGGGGCAGATAATTGAGTACCAGTTCATGGACAGTTATGATATGCCCTGTAGTGCCTGGTTTACAGCGGTACTTAAAACACTGGAAAATATTTATCTTTAAAGATTATCGATTTCTTTATCACCACTAAAGGTGATTTGTGATTTATAAGATTAAAAAATTTATTACAAGTGGGGAAACAACTCAAGATAGGACATTTTCTAATACATATCCTTGCATGGATACAGAGTGTAGAACAGCATGCTTATAAATATGGAATATTTTTAAATGCAAATGGCAGGAAATATAAATGGTTACTTCTTTTAATGGGCATCTGATAACTAACTTAAAATTATTCAACAAAAAACAGTTCGACATGAAGTATATTTCACTTTACTGTTTCATCGTCTTTTGTCTATCTTTTTCCTCTAAAAAATCAGCCTACATAAAATTTATTTGATATATTCCATGTTAAATGATGTTGCACATTTGCAGGATCCTAAAAGAATATTCCCTGCGAGGAACTTTGGTGCCAGAGCTTGGGAAGCTTTGCCACTTGAAAGCTCTGTAAGTTATACTATAGTTTCATATTAACTCAGTATATTATTGACATGATATATGATAGGAGAGATCTATTTCTCCTGTACCTGGATATACCCAATGTTGAAGAACTAATAAGTCGTGGAATTAGTATGAGTTCTTCAAAGATATTTTAAATTGATATATTCTACATGATACTTTTAGGTTTTTAGCGGTGGTATCATCATCAATCCTTCAGGCCGCTAGTGCTTGATTCTGACACACTAGGGCATCCACTATTCTCCTTATTTCCATTAACTAGTTTTCTTTCGACAGTGTGCTTCATGGGAACAATTTTTCTGGAGTCATCCCTAAGGAGATTGGAGGACTGACCATGTTGGAGCTCTTGGACTTGAGGAACAACATGCTAAATGGTACAATTCCCTCTGAGATTGGAGAAATACCCTCTCTCAAGCATCTGTGAGTCCCCTTTCCCAAATGTACATGTTTGCCCCATCAGCTTTGAAGATGTATTTACGAGGAAAAGTAATCATTTCAATTTTTGTTCTTTTGTAGTTTGCTTTGCCATAACAGATTCGACGGCAACATACCTAAGATCGAAAATCCTAACATGCACTTTGATCTGCATGATCCAAACATTTCTTGTGATATTAATGATCTGGTTCATGTTAACAGGAAAGTCAAGCATTGGTAAGTTGGCACTCATTTTTCAATATACTTATGCAACCTATGAATACTAATAAGCATGAAAGAAATTGTGTTCCCTTCCACCATGATAATGATTTTTTGGCTAAATGATGTGGGAATAATGTTCTATGATAACTTTATACTGGTAGAATCCCAATATTTTGTCCTGTATCTTAATTCTTTGGCTGTGCCAAGTGCTTAACGAAGATTCTTAATTCATGGTAGCTAGGGTATTTTCCCATGACTATAAGAATATCATTTAACTTCTATCCATATCCTTGTATTAGCATTTGACATTTTGTATTATTTTTTTTACTTTACGAGTTTCAATATTTACTAATTGATGGATGGATTTTGCTATCCTCTTCTACTATGTAAATATTAGCTTCTGGGAAACTGGTTGGCAAAAACTGAAGGACTTTAACTCCTTTCTGATCCCACTTAAAGGAAGAATCATACAAGTCTTTGACTTAGCACTGCTGTAAGGATCTTTCTTCTCCCCTATTGCAATTATTTTCTGAACAGCTATTTAGATACCTGATGACACACTCTTAAAAACACGTCATCTGCAGAAAAGGTCTGTGCCTTGCAAATGGACAAATTGAAAGAAATGATGGCCCAGTCAGTAAGTGAATATTAATCTTGACTTGATAACCTTGACCACTAGAATTTTCTCATACGTTAATGATTATAATTGACTGACTGCAGCTGATTTAGGCAAGCCCCATATAACATCAAATGTGCATGTACACACTGATCGGAGAAGGCTGGCTGAAGAAACCAGGAACATTCATGCTGCTCCTGGAAGCAGTGGTCCTGTTCCACAAGTTGTCAGTGTTCCACCTATAGCAAGTGGATCTTTTCCTGCAATAAGAGATAGAACTAGATTAAAGCCATCTCCACCTCCAATGCCTCCAAGTTCACCATCTGTTTCTCCATTCATACCTCATCCTGAACCAACACCAGCAACTTCTACTGATTCTGTGGATAATGATCCTTCATCGAGTAAAAAATCAGCAACATGGACATACCTACTGGTTCTTCCTGTTGCTGCATTACTTCTTACCCTGGCTACATGCATGTTTTTGGTTTGCCGCAGCAAGGGTGCAGCTACAATTGGTCCGTGGAAAACTGGTCTAAGTGGTCAGTTGCAGAAGGCATTTGTAACAGGTATTATTCTAATGTTATGATTGGTCATTACTCATTAATAATATGATACCTGATCGACATACTAAGATCTAGTAAGTTTTATTTGATCAGAGACTAGCTAATTAGTTCAACAATTTGTCAAAGTAGGCTCCTCCCATATTTACATCTCATGTATAATTTACTGACAGGTTCCAAGCTGTAAAAAGATGTAAAAAGGTGCGAAAATGTAATGCAGATTACTAAGTATACTGAGCTACCATTCTAGAAAAAAAATACTATTAGCTGATAATATATTTGCTAAAAATATAAAGTATAGATTGGATTCTTTCTTAATGACTTAAGATTTAAATGATCATTCAATCAAAACATCACATGGTAGGCCTTGTATTTGAATTTTTGTGAAAGTCATATACGCCTCTTGTTAGTAAAATCATTTTGAAGTCTTAGTTGTTTGTTCTTATAATAATTGATGCAAAACCTTTATTTTGTTGTTTGCACAAGCAGGAGTACCAAAATTGAAGCGTGCAGAGCTAGACGCTGCTTGTGAGGATTTTAGCAACATTGTCCTCAGTTATCCAGAATATATTATATATAAGGGAACATTATCAAGTGGGGTTGAGATAGCAGTTGTTTCCACGTCTATCACATCCACAAATGATTGGTCAAAGCATTCAGAAATGCTTTTCAGGAAAAAGGTTTTTCATTCTTGGTATTTTTGTAGCAAATTGCCTTCTCTGTGTACACTGAACTATTTTAGTTATTGCATGGCCAGTGTATTCATACATTTTCTCATCTGCACATACAGATAGATACATTGTCTCGTACAAATCACAAGAATTTTGTTAATCTCCTTGGTTATTGCGAGGAGGATGAGCCATTTATGAGAATGATGGTCCTTGAATATGCACCCAATGGTACACTATACGAGCATCTGCATGGTAAGAAAAAAAAATTATGCATTTGATTTTATGAAAGCTCGACTCGGAGGCAGTAATGATGAATTGATGATCATGGAGTGCTATATTTTTCAGCATCTTGATTCAAGTGCTAGAATGAGCTGACCACTTGTTAAACACCTCTGCAGGAGAAGAACTTGAACATCTTGATTGGAGTGCTAGAATGAGGATAATTATGGGCATAGCCTACTGTCTGCAGCACATGCATGAGCTGAACCCACCCGTAGCACATCCAAACCTGCTGTCAAGCACGATCCTTGTATCAGAGGATTATGCTGCTAAGGTGACTATATAATATATTTGCTACTGTCAATGATTTTGTTTAGTTATGCCAACTAAGACTAGACAGATCTATGACTTGTTATTGTTCTTAAGGATTGTATACTGATATAGCCCTCATGCAGATTGCAGATGTTTGTGTTTGGAAAGAAATTTTTGCCAAGGTGAAGAAATTTGGAGATGATGACCTTGATCAATCTCAAACTCTTCCTGCTGATCCTGCCAGCAATGTTTACAGTTTTGGAGTACTATTGTTAGAAATAATTTCAGGAAAGATTTCATTTTCTGAAGAACACACCTCCCTACTGAGCATGGTAAGCTGACACATCTACTTGTTATAGTAGGAGAAACTAGCAAAAGCTTTTCTTTTCAATCTTATGTTTTCCTAGTAATCCTACTGATCTTAAAGGACTAAATGATGTACCACTGGTTGTAAGATTTCTGCTCTGCTGAAATGACAGGTTGCGGAATACCTAAAGGGGAATGGTGGTGCTGACTCTTTGGTTGATCCGACTTTGAAATTGCATAAACATGAGGAGCTAGATATCATTTGTGAGGTGATCCAAGATTGTCTTAGTCCTGATCCAAGAGGTAGACCAACAATGAATGAGGTAATTTCTAAATTGAGGGGGATCATAGCAATTTCACCTGAAGCAGCTACACCAAGACTTTCTCCGCTTTGGTGGGCAGAACTTGAGATCCTGTCTGTTGAAGCGAGTTAATAATCTTGAATTTGTTGCGTGCTTCAAACCTCAATCATTTTGTACAACTATGCAACAACCGTCTTGTATATTAGTTATCCAAATCGTGTGAACTTGGATGTGCTGATATTTCTTGTCTATGTTGTACGGTTAAACCTCCAGAGATCCATCATCATCTTCATTAGCCATAGCAATCAACTGTGGACCAGGGGTCTTCCGCAACATGCAAGTTTTGCGGGAGACTGAGGTGTGTGGATATTAGATCTCCTACGGGCTTCAGTATGTATAAACTATATGTATTGGATTACTGCAACTTGGTGCATTGGGGACCAAGATTAAGTGATGAGTGTATATTCTTTTTAACATTCTCTTTTGAACTTGAGTTTGTACTGTCTTTTAAGAATAATAATGGTTGCGGCCAAGTGAGATTCTGCAAGGAGCTGAGATATAACTGTATCTGCTTCGACTATGCCTTTGTGATGAAAATGGGTGTGCTGATGTAGTGCTATATAAGATACTTTATTTTGGATTAATACAGCATTTTAGTATTCCTTTTAGTTAAATCCTTAGTGACAATTGGCACTTGACCTTCAAAAAATCTTTTTCTTTGTTACTGGCTTGAATATTATGTCAGATTATTCTTTTTTTTTCATTATTTAACTCGAATCAATCAGGTAACCGCATATCCTGGTATCGGCTGTGAACCATCCATGTTTTGTGTTATGATTTTTGCCTATTTATTTATCTGCTGAGTTGTGAGATGTAATATTTGCTCTAACATTATAAAAAGAAAAATATTTACTCTAGCATTCACAATACATTTTAATTTCAACGTATAGTTGAACGTTATACACTAATCACAGTCCATGTGTAGCTTTCCTTGCATATTTGTTTCTTTTGCTAGATGATGCACTTCTCCGTAAGCATGGTAAATGGCACCGGAACGAGGGAGCGGGGTCCCTGAAATCATAGTCCATCTGAGTCAATAATGATTGTCAAAAAGTCAACCGATTGGAGAACTTGTTCATAATTCAAAAACCGCATCCGAGTTTCCTACTTTCGCTTAATGTTTTGCTTCATCAACGAGCACATACAAAAAAATTTGGAAGAAATTAATTAAGCTAAAAATATTTCATTACAGAGCAAGCTTAATTATTGAATATTTTTACCTCAAATTTCTAACAAATTATTATATATTTACAAATAGAACCGATTCTGAAGAGTTATATATAGGGGCCTCCCCTAAAAATTAGGCTAATCTGCCTAGAGCAGCTAAATATAGGGGAGAAACATGACGATCACATCATAATACTACAAGTAAGCTGTTTGCTGACAAGAACAACTTCATGTACTATGTCCATAACCTTGATGACTCCAGCAATCCTACCTAACATTATGCATAATCCAGGTTGAACCAAATGCAAAGTATTAAACACAAATCTTATCAAATGAATCAGGCTAATGCAATTAAATCTATAATTAAAAAAACAGAAATCTTGTCATAAAATGCAAAATTCTCCCCGACCATGGTAGTTGTTGTTTATCATGGAGAGGTATAAGTAACTTGGTCACTGTTTAGACCATAATTGTCAATACCTACAATGGTCATGTCGGCCAAGTAACTAGCAGACACCCAAGATACCTCCTGTACTCCAATGTTGCAGCAGCCGACTTTGAGATGAAGGAACCTAAACATATAAGCGCATCGGAACAAAAAGAATAGGTTAATTGCACTAGGATAAACATTAGCTCAGCAAAAGGACAGGTAGAGATAATGAAAAGGCACCTAAAAGTATAGTTCCATTAGACTTTAATTTTTGCATTGCAATATTTCTCCTTTTTTGAAAAACTATAGCAGAATAATTAGATACCACAATTTTGCAGCAGCCCATAAAGAGCTACTTGAGGCAGCCGAGGGGAGCCCTCAATAGTCAATACATACACACAAACCAGAATGATATCATTCCAAACATTTGATTATCTGCTGTTCCATTTTGACAAGGTGAAGGTACCAAAGGAATTGAGAAAGAAGAACATGCTAACCAAAGAAGAATTGGCATTTAAATTCTTAAGGAATTAGCATACTGACACACCTATAGTGTCAATTTTCTGGTTTTAGACTTTTAGTTCAAAAGTATGCTTTCTCCAAAGAAGTAACATATGCCCTTTTATTGCTGACGAGATGATATAACAGAGGAATTGCATAAGAATAATATAGAAAGCATGAGAAAAACTTGTTTATAATAAATTTTATAGAAGAACACCAGAAAAAAACAACAGAGTGATAGAGAGTAGCTTAATCTCCAAAATAGGACCATTTTTAACATAAAACTTATTCACGAAATAATCCAAACTGATAACTAGCATCATTGACCTGGGCATTGTCTTGCACACAAAATGTGTATGGTCTCAATCAACAATTCAATACACACATATGATACAGCTCTAGACTTCTACAAATAAGGATTATAAAAATTAATTTGTTGTAAATATCGATAATCTGAACCACTATAAAGTTGCCAGAGCTGAGGACACATCCATTAACATTGTAAAAGAACACTATGCGGACCATGATTTGATGGTGTTTGCAATAGGGTCATCCTCTTGATAAGAAATACAGGGTTATAGGGAGATAATATGTTAAGACTTGCCTCCAATGCATATAAATGGTACATACGGAGTATATACTCAGAACATATGAAAATAATAAAGGACGCACATCCACATATTGTCTCTTTTTCCCATGACTCCATAAATTGCTTCTTCCAGAGAACTATTATCGAGCCTCAAAGTGGCATCGTGCAACCTCAACTCCTCAACCAAGAAGGCACATATCCCATTTTTGTTGCCGGCTGCATCAGCCCATATTGACATATTGTTCTTACTAACTCTTTTATTGAAATTTTGTCTTTACCGTGTAAAGTCTTGATCAAATAAGAATCCTAAAATGTGTATATTACAAGCTCTATTTGATTTGATTGTAAAGACAACAATGCATGAGATACTTAATAAGCCTATTACATTTCTCATTTCTACATTTCCCATAATTAAATGTATGGCACGTAGTCCACTATCAGGAACCACATATGCACTGAAATAATTCATTATAGATTTATAGACTACCAGCAACAATGAAGACTGAGAAGGCTAAATTTGCAGTTTACCATGATTGGGAACTCCGACATAGCCAAAAAGGCCAACTTGAATATGTAATCTTTTTAAGGAGGAATAAATCAACATCTTAAAATATGAAATAGTAGTTCCAGTTCAATATCAACATAAGAGCTTACTGATGAAACTTAGAATGCTCAAATGCCAAAAAGCTAGTGTTGAAAATTCTTGCTCCTAACATCTGTAAATAACACTTGGATTCCTCTTTGAGGAAGTATAATACTCCGATTCCTACTTTAATAAAACATGGCTGAGCAAGATTACTGCAACCATATGAATAATGGAACAAAATCATGGCTGAAAAAGAAGAATGTCAAATGGAAAAACAGATCTTACTTCCATTATTATCATTGCTCCGTACTGGAACCGGCTTTAGCAACTGGAGGTGATTCATACACGAGATCTTTCAATCCAGGCTTAAGCTCTTTGTTGCAAAATTCTTCATACTCCTGTCCATTCCCGGCCTTCTTTTTCAACTCAACCACTACCATTGATGGCGTGAGCTCGTATATCTCCACACCAATCGTCAACGGTCCCTTCTCCCCCTCTCTCGTCCCCTCCAAGCTGATCCGACAATCCTTCATCCTGACCTTGAAGTTTGCAACTGTCGCAATCTCCTGTAATTTTGATACAATCTTTGATGCCGGCTCCTTGGACAGAAACCTTGTTAATTCGCCCGTTTCTTCGAACAATCCCGAGAGGTCAAATCCCCTGGAGAAAGATATGATGTCAAATGCAGTAAGACTGGGAGGCCTCGGCAAACCTAGTGTCTCGCGGCGCTCATCAGAGAATGTCGCTGGACAGGAAGCAACAGAGCAATCCGATTCCGACCCCGATTCATACGTCTCATCTGGCGGCTTAGGATCATTGTCGATCTGCAGTTGACTGTCTAGTGCATCATCTATGCTATGTAATTCATTGTCTTCGATGTAGAACCGGACGTGCCGGAACCCCTTCTTGAACCATGGATTCTGCATGATCTCGGGGATGGTGATTCGGGTTTGAGGATTGACATCGAGGAGGCGGTGGAGAAGATCGACGAGGCCCTCCGAGAACCACCGGGGGCACCTGAAGACGCCCTTATAGATCTTCCTATACATGGCCACTATGCTGCGGTCGTAAAAGGGTAGATGACCCGCCATGAGCACGAAGAGGATGACGCCGCAGGACCAAATGTCGACCTTGGCGCCGTCGTAGCCTCTCTGGGAGAGCACCTCGGGCGCGACGTAGGCTGGGGTGCCGCAGAAGGTGTGGAAGAGCCCATCCCCGCGCATCTGCTCGGCCACGGCGGAGAGCCCAAAGTCGGAGACCTTGAGGTCACCGTTCTCGTCAACGAGGAGATTCTCGGGCTTGAGGTCGCGGTGGAAGACACCTCGTGCGTGGCAGAAGGCAACCGCTGAGATGAGTTGCTGGAAATAGCGGCGGCCGGTATCCTCGAGGAGGCGGCCCTTGGATACTCGGGAGAAGAGCTCGCCGCCGCGGACGTACTCCATGACGAAATAAATCTTCGTCTTGGTAGCCATAACCTCGAAGAGCTCGACGATGTAGGGATGCCGAACGCGGCGGAGGATAGCGATCTCGCGCTTGATGTGGGCAACAAGGCCGCCCTTGAGGATAGCCTCCTTGTCCAGCACCTTGATGGCGACGAGCTCATCGTTTTGAACGTTGCGGGCGACGTAGACCTTGGCAAAGGTGCCGGCCCCAAGGAGCTTCCCTACCTCGAAACGCCCAAGGAGGAGCCCTCTGCCTTTTCCGCCGCCCTTCTTCCCCTTCTTATCCTGTTCGTTCGTCTTCGTCCCGGTCGCCTCCGCCATCGGAGATCAGATCCCAATTATCCTTCCTCTCCCTCCTCAGGGCATCAGACGGAGCACTCCCTCTCAGTTCGATGGCGGCTGTTCATCTCTTCTCTTCGTTCTCACGATGTAATAAGAATATTGGAAGGTGTATTGTGGACGACCAAAGAGTCGGTGGGCGCCGGCGGAGGGACGACTTTTCTTAAACGAAGAAAGCGTGACGGCGACGTGACGGAAACTGGGAACAGAGACGGCTGTTGCCTTTTAACGCCTCATAAAGCTTTCCAATATTTGCTATTGGTCCGTCAGATATATAACGGGAAAGAAATATAAAATATTTTCTTACGAAGTCTTGCGCTTATTTTTCACGCCCAAATTGCGCTAATTCTAGAACGACGCCACCTCCGCATCTCGTGCCTCATGTCGCGACTCCTGTTCCGACGAGAACATTTGAATTCTGGGCGCACGCGGAACAGCGGGTATAGAGTTGGGGTATCGGACCGCCAATCGAGCCTCGCGGTCGCTTTAAGATTCGCGACTACTCGATGGACGTAGTAAACAAAGTACTACTCTCTACCTGTGCATACCCACGCCGAGCCCACCGAGTTAACGGCGGGCCCCGCAGATTTGAACGACCGACGGAATTTTGGGGGCGAGGAGTAAGTTCTGGATTATGGTATTCGGCTGCCCGTTCACGGCCTATCCGATTTCGTACCTGCATCGGCTGGCTAGTAGTTGAGTGGGGACCACCGGGCCCCGCAAGGAGCTCCAATATTAAGTGTGGTATTCGAGACAGGTGCGAATTACCCTTCTCGGTGGTACCCCGGTCGTTATGGAAACATGAATGGGATTAATGGGGTGCAGAAGAAGCAGCTGTTAAATATAATTTAAATTTAGCCATTAATAATCCATTCAAATGTCCGTATTAATCCGTGCTGACTTAAATAGTTTCTGATATTTAAATTTATAAATGGAGGGAAGGAAAAGGAAATCTATTATTTGGCAAAACAATATATTTTTGCTTATCTTGATATGTGCTTGAAAAAAAATCTCGCTTTTTAGACACATGGAAAGAAAAATTATATATATAAAAGAAATTAATATATTATTGGAAGTAATTGATACCTATTCCGCCGATAACACCCAATTGACGATCTTAAATTAAACTATAGCCTAATATAAAAACATGAATGATAAAATAAAGATTAAAGCAATTGATACCAAATTCTCCGAATATTCTGAGGATAACACGCAATTGAGGACCTCAAATGGTTAAAGAATATATTTATTTCGTATGATAAATAAGAATAAAATAATAGATGGATTTTAATTCATATTTATTTAATATTTGTATTAGAAAAATATAAAATTGGTATTGTATTTAATATACATTGGATAAAAATTTATATCTAATTTTTTTCTCTCAGTTGTTATCACACCGTATCTTGTCTCTTCCAATTAAGCAAATAGATAGGAAACATATTATACATTGATAAAATTTGATGCCAATTATTTGTGTGGAATAAAATAAAAATGAAAAAAAAATAAGTTAAAGTAATTCCGAGGCTATATTCATTGCAAAAGTTAATAATGAAATTGAAAAATGATTTCTAAAAAGGTGGTTAGTTGATCACATCTTGCTGTGTAATCATGTGGACATAATCAAAGCATGTGATCGCAAGTTAAATCAATCAATTAAATCCACCTGTTGCCAAACACGCAAAGCGTTTTATTGTTGTTTACGTTTTGCACACGACCGGGAAAAGTGGAAAACAACGTGAGTTTTGTCGCTTGTATGATTCATTTCCAACTCCAAGAGGTCAAAGTTGCCGAGCCGGCCCATTGAACCGGTCCAAAGAGAAGAAGGTTCAAACTTAAAAAGCCCATGCAATGCTCAGTTGCTCACAATGATATAATTCAATCAAATGACTAAATACGTCATTAAATATTTGATTTACGTGCAAAGCCATCATTTTCTTGCTATGGATCAGTGTTTACGTTTGACCTTAGTGCGTTGACTCGATTTAATTGGGTTCAAACTCAATTTGGTTCGTTGCCGGTACTATTCACATTTGATTTAATGTTTACCAATTTATAAATGTACATATGTATCATCATCAATTATGTTATAATTTACATTCATATTGTGTACCTTTTTCTATAAAATTCATATGAATAAAATAATATTATATATATATATATATATATTATTAATTAATTCTAAAATAAAAGCATTTATTTTTTTATTTTTTATTTTGTGTGGTAAAAATTTATTCGCTTCATGAGTGATATTTTAATTTATATTAATAAAAAATTAACATGGTTAAACAAAAGATAACACAATTAATATAATAAAATTACAATTATGTTTTCTTGGTATATGTACATTGAAATTTCTTTGATATTTTCTTTTGCGAAAGTTAAGAAATTCATTCATATAATAAGCTGAGTTAGAGTACTATATGATTACAAGATTTGGATAAAAAATTAAAATTAGAACCCAGACCTATTAGATATGTACAAGATGCTATTACAAGTTGAGCGGCAATGGATTCACAAAATTTCTTTGATAATTGTAATAATCAATGTAATAGATTTTAATGGTGTTTGTGGATTAATATATATACATTAGATTGTTTCTGAATGAAAAAAGAAAAGAAAATTGATCCATATATGAAGACATAAATAAAGTATTGAATATGATTATAGAGATATTCTAGATACTAAATAATTTTACACGATTAATACTTTATTGATACTTTATTTGGTATTGATGATTTGTAATATTGATCTGTTCATCCTTCTGTTTGTGGAAGTGATCTTGAATATTTATCCACTATGGTACTTGATTGTTAACTCTGCTTCATTTTATAAATGAACTTCGCTATAAAAAAGTTATTGTTGATAATAATAATTAGGTAATTTTATATTAAATTTATCCAACAAATGATAAGGACGATAATAATTATGGTACGATCCTTTTATATATATGAATATGTATGATTGGTACATATATTGTATTTTACGAGGGCAAATAGTTAACTTTTATATCGACAAATATGTTAATTTTTTATATTTTAAGATGACAAATATGTACATGCATTTCATTAAAAGCACAAATTCACAATTCCACTCCAAATTAATAATGTCATATGCTAGATAAATATTTTTCAGATCTGAAACAATTCATGAACAACTAAATGCCAATATTTGACATCTACTCTTTTCCTGACTTACAAATTTTGTGATTTGGGATATGACTGTCCTTGAATAAAAATTTAAAGAAATTTATATGGGTGTATTTCCAACTTATACAAGAGGCATGCCTCTTGGGTGCGAGGCCCCAGCTTCACCACTCGATTAAAGAATTATCTTCACTTAAGTCTTGTAAGTTATATTCTCCTAATTCATTGGATGAATTGATAATCTTGATGAATGTTGAAGCTGGCAGTTAGTTTTCTTATAAAATATTTTATTCTTATTTAAGCATGTTAATTCGGCGGTCAAGTATATTTTATGATCGTGCATGATTACTAAGGTTATTTATGTTCAACCTACAAACTCGCTTTTTTTATCACGCATCAAACCACATAATATAGTCATATATCTTGTTATTGTAAACATGCTAATATAACTTATATAACTTGAAAAGTATATGCGAATAATTATTTATAAAATCAAAACAATCAAAATGATCAAAACTAAAAAATGATTAGTCAGTAGACCTGACAAGTTTTGGCTAGACCTGATAGCCCCGCCCCGCCTCGCCCAGCACAATAAAATCGAACTCGAGTTGACTGTTACCGTGCATGTACTGTTATCGGGTCAACCCGATAAGGCCCAAACAAATATCTGGTCCAGTCGAGTGGTGTAGGCTAGGCTTGATGGACCTATAAGAATTTTTTATTCATTATCAGTGTATCGATCTATCGGGCTCGATCAGCCTGATTGGGCTTGATTGGCGATAGCCCAATTCCAATAGCTCGATTCAGGCTTAATAGCACGCTTCAGGCCCCGATAGCTTGATTTTGAATTTTCGTTATCATGCTAATGAGTCAGGTCGTCCCATTTATTGTTCATGTCGGGCCCACGGCCTCGGGCTCGAACTTTTATCAGATCGGGCTGGGCACAATTTTTGTTCGGGTCGATCCAACCCGGCCCGATAACTTTGGCTCAACACAAATTTTTGAATCTACTAGTTGGCCTTCATTAGGCTCACAATAAATTTAATTACTTAAATGGATTAAATTTTACATTAGATTAATTAACTATAATTATTTTACTTCATCTTTTTTATATTCACGACCAATACTCAAATGCTATAAAAATAAGGGAAAATACTTAAATATATAATGTACTTTCATTTTTCTCATCTCTATGCATGTATTAAGACATTTGTTTCAATTTCATCCCACCGTCTAATTTTTGTCGGGGCGCCTTGTTAAATTGACCACATGACATGCTGATGTGTATAAAAAACTAATTTGTATTTCGTTATTAACCCAGTCTCCACGTCATCACTCTCGGGGGTATTAATTTTTTTAATAATTTCATGGACTTGATTCTGATCCAAATCTAAAATCTTTGTATCGTCCCTCGTGTTCCACATTGGTTCCTCCTCTTTAGACCACCATCGCCACCATCCTCCCCTTTCCCATGGTTGCCACTTGCCACCGCCGCCTCAACCGCCATATACTCCTTCCCGCTTGCGAGATGGGCTGCTAAATTTTGACAAGGGTTAGGATTTGTTGTAGAATTATATGGAGAAGCAGCAATCGATGAAGCAGCAGACGTTTCCCTCCCTCTCGACGTTGGAGTGGGAGTCCATTTTCGACGATTTCGACTCTAGTTCCACCTCATGCGCGCCCGATGGTCCCCCCTCCCCCTAATTGACCTCGCCCTCCATGCCTTCCTTCATCACGACTTCTTCTCACGCCTCAAGCCCCTCCTCCTCCTCTTTCGACGACCTTCTAGCCTCCTGCTCCGATGCCCCTCTTGCATTTGATGCCCCCTCCCCCCTCTCTTCAACGCCCTTCGCTCCCTTTTCTCCTCTTCGTCATCTGCTCCCTCTACAGTCGACCCTTCTACTGCCACCATTCACAACCAATTTATTGTGATCAATGTTTCCGCTGTTGTTTCCACCATTGATGCCCTGCTCGATCGTGCCTCCGCGGCCCTTCTCGAGCACCTTGTCGTGGTCCTTCTTGCCATTGCCAACCGCCCCAATCATGGCCCCGATTGCCAATATCGTGCCGCTACTTACAATTGCCTCCATGAACTTGAATCTTCATTCCCTTGTCTCCTTGTAGATGCTGTTAGCCACCTATGGGCCCTCGCCTAGGGCGAGCGTACCCACGCCACACAATGCTACCTCCTCCTCCTTGTTGTCGACATTCACAACCTTGTCCTCCATCCCGGTCTCCTCTCAGCAGTCATCCCTCTTGTTCCCTTTAACGCACCCAGTTGCCTCTTCTCCGACCTTGCCACCGATCGCAACGAGCCCTCAGACGTGAACTTAAGGGAGATAAAGCGGGTCTTAACATTCCTTTGGGAGAGACCGCGGGTCTTCACACCGGCCGCCACCATGGAGTTGGTCTCAATCTTGACCAGCATCGTCGACGCCTTGAATAAAAAAAATATTAAAAAACTTTTTAATAATCCCGAGAGCGATGACGTGGAGACTGGGTTAATAACGAAATAAAAAATTAATTTTTTATATAGGTCAACATGCCACATGGTCAGGTTAACGGGGCACTCGATAGAAATTAGACGACATGATAGAATTGAAACAATGTCCTAGTATATAAATAGAAATGAAAAAAATAAAAGATATGTCACGAGAGAAACGTGAAAGTACATGATATATTTATGTATTTTTCCAAAATTACATTCATAGTACTCTCATATGTTATTTGTTTCGAACTATTAGAGTTGTATAAATCATTATATCACTGAAACTAAACTATCAAAAAACATATGGTTTTACAAGATTGTCGGTGAGCATTGGAGAACTATATTGCATATTTCACAATCTTTTAAGATTGATATATTTTGGTGACATAGCAGAAGTTCAATAATGATTGCAATTTATTTTTCTCAAAACAGAACTTTATATTATTCATCGGCTGGTGTCGGGGTTAAAATGGTCATCAAACATAATAAACTATAATTTTAGAGGCTGAATGGATGAACAAATCAAAATATCATGATTGCAGTTTAACTTGTATAGAATCTACTGTACTTAGTACCCACTTCACCTTCGGCCGCAATTGACTTCAGATTTAATTTGCTCTTTAGATTTTATTCATAACTAATTCAATCTAAATTGTAAGGTCCAAAAGCTAAATTGAATATAACCCAATCAAAAAAGTGATTGGAGATTATTTTTGAAATGAAAATATTATTTTTACCTCAAAATTCGAGATTAAAGTAGATTGAACTAAACCGACACTATTGCACTTCATATATCCTCGTATTTTTAGATATAAATAAAGATACGACTTGCAAGGTTTTCAACATTTAACTATTTTTTATTATTTTTATCTCGTATATTTAATGTGAAAAAATGCAAATGTCAAAATGTGATTCTTGAAATTTTAAGCCGGACAAAATTTATAAAAGACCAACTCTATTGACAATTTAAAATTTCCGCTTGCCGTTCAATATATAATTTTTATTTGAAGGTACAATATGTATAAGCAAAAAAACTTTAAAAAAATTAAACATCAATCAATACCTTTTATATATATATATATATATATATATATATATATATATATTACAATTTCAAATAAATTCTTTTGAGGAATAAATACAATCAAAAATCATTTCGACCCGAATCCTTGGATCAATCCTCGTCGTATATAAACACATTCGAATTTACAATATGGATAATTCACTTCACCTAAAATGAAATTCACCCAGGACTTCAAACAGTGAATTCAAACACTCCTCAGATGTTGCAGATATCCAATTTGAAAAGTAAGGTGAGCGTGAATAGTGTCTACAAAAAATATATCAAAAACTAATTAGATAAGATTAAAAAGAAAGTAAAAAGAAGAAGTGAAGACATGCACTATTTATGTTATCATTAATTGGATATAAATATTTTTTTTCTTATTTTCTTTGAAAACCTTCAACCAAATTGAGTCCTAAAAAGATTGGATGTCACCCAATACTTAAATTCTTTTTATATTTTCACATTTTAGTGAATCTAGCTATCCTAATATGCCAAAAATAATTATGAACACTAAGGTATGTTATATCTATTGTGGTTTCTTCTTAAGAAATATTTTGAAATATATGAAAAAATTTGTAAGATAGAATAATACCCTTGCATTTTCCATAAAAGAGAATTGTTGGGATTGAATATTGCTCCTCAAGTGTGAAAATTATGCTCCATCGCCAAATGTTACGAGCTTCTTCCTCTAAATCATCAACAATATCATAATGGGTCGATGATCGGCATTCATCTTTTCACTTGACTATGCTTGAGACATTGACACGCATAGTGCTTTATAAGGATGAATATTATACCCCAAACACGAAAGCAATAAACAAAAAAGAATTCTTATAATATAGTTTAATCAAATATATTACCAAAATTGTTAAAGTGTTGGCGTATCAATTATAATATAACTAGTATATATTAATTATCCACATGATATTACAAATCTATTTGTGGAATGCAGATATATTCTACGTCATTTTACATATTAGAAAAAAGACCTTTCATATCATATCAAACATAATTTCCTTCTTAAATTAATAATTCTTAGGGCCCATTTGGTTCGCAAACTGCTCATCATAGGACACCAGACAGGGACAAGGACAGGACATCAGATGTCCTGGAACAATAACTATACCGTGTTTGTTTCGTCAAGAACAGGACATGATATTCCGTTATGTCCTGCGTTTGTTTCGCTATAACAAAGTATTTATATATGACAAATGACAAGAACACCCTTGTAAATTAGTCTTAAAATTAATTAATATGTAAAAAAATATTAATATGTAAAAAAATATTAATATATAGTATCAAATACTTTAATACAATAAGAAGTTTTAGTTTAACTAATAAGTGTTCAACTAATTTTCAATTGGATAATATCAAAAAATATAAAAATTATACCAAACGATTTCCAATCTGAAATCTGACACCACCATCGCGTTCAGTACGCGAAAATTTACAACTTTGGTATTCACCTCGACTCGATCCGACGATTCTACGATCAAATGAAGGGATAATTTTGACAATTGCAATCCTTGTCCTCCGCCCGATTTCGGTGTACCGAGAAATTTCTCGGTACATCAAAATGGGTGGAAATCCTGTCCCGAACAAGGAGAAGTCCTTGTCCTGAAGCTTCTTTTGCAAACCAAATGGGGGACATAAGCGGATGTCCAGTTCAGTCTCCCGTTTTTTAACAAACCAAACGGGCCCTTATAATATATTTTAACCAAACTACCAAAATTACCAAAGCGATTGGCATATCAATTAGTATAACTAGAATAGATTAATTGTCTTACACGATATCACAAATCTATTTGCAGAATGCGGATAGAATCTACATCATTTTATATATTAGAAAAATGGGCATTCCATATATATCATACCAAATATAATAAAGTTCAATAAGTTACAATTAAAAAATTTATGTGTGAAAAATATAGACTAAAAATAAAGCTCAATATTTTGTCATTACTTTATTGCAATCAATCAAAAACTTGTAATTACAAGTTGCAAATATATATACATGCAGACAACAATCAATAAAATTATATCTATAATTTATAATCTTTATTATTATATACAAATATTATTTACAAATATTTTCACATTCAGAAAAATAATTTTTGGTGTTTATTTTTTTATTTGGATCAGTTAAATTAGTGGCCTAATTATTAATCTAAAATTTCACTATTATTTTGTAATGTAATTATCCAAGCAACAAATTTTATTAATTACAATTATACCATTGTTATGTCAATCTATCAATAGTTCGGTGGTTAGAAATCTATATGTTTTTCTTATACACGTCTTAGGTTTAATTTTTAGTTTTAGCATTTTCTAGTAGTTGAATAAAAAATTATTTATTAAAAACTACTCTCATCAGTAATAAAAATTCTTCATTTTATTTCTTAATGTAATATCTAATCAGAAATACGTTTTTATGAATAATTATCAATCTTAAAAAACTATTAGATAAATTCAATTCTTTCTTTAATTAATAAGGAATGTAAAAAAAATTGAAACCAAATTTGTCCATTAATCCAACCAACTCGGAAAACTTGACCTAATTTATTCTTCTTCTCCTTCTTCGTTAATCCAACAAACCAAATTACTTGTCCATTAATCCAACAAACTTGGAAACTTGGCCCATTAAGGTTCGATTGACATTTAGTGTTAAGATTCTAGATAATTGATTGTTGACAATAGTATTCATTTAGAAAAAATAATATTTATTGAGAGAAAGCAACGCCAACATTAGTGGAAATCGATGCTAGTAAGCTGATTTTCGTATTTAAATAAGCGTCGATTCGAGAGCACTTGTCCCAGCCAATTTATTATAGTGAATTTTAAGGTGTTATTTGGTTTACATAATTTTTGGTAGAAAATTATATTTTTTAAAAAGTTATATTTTTTAATCTTGTTTGATTGATTCATTTTTTGTATTTTTGTAGAATGTACGATTTTCTCAGAAAATATGACTTCCTGCAAAATGCAGGAAGTAACTTACCTAGGTAAATTGCACTTTTTGTGTTCCATTAAAAAAAAAGATAATTATATCATCACATTTGTATTTAATGATAGACTTAATTTATATTTTCAACGTTATGAAATTAGATAATTCATAAATTTTTGATCTATTTATTTTATTTTAATTTATATTTGAACAAAATATATAATTTTTTTATATTAACTTCAAATAAAAATTATTTTTTATATACAATAAATTATATATTATATTAGTTATATAAAAAAAATATATTATATATATTATAAAATAATAATTTATAAATAAATTTTAATTTTTTCATATACTTTAATTTATAAATAAAATATTAATTTTTTTAAAAAATAGTATATTGATCATTTGATGGATATTTACTAGGAAGCACCCATGTCAACCAAACATATTATAGGTGAAAAGTTACACTTCCTATCGAGTAATTTTTTGTCAACCAAACATATTTTTGATATTTCTTAAGAAATATAGGTAGAAAGTTAATTCATGAGAATTATAATTTTTGATAAAAAATTACTTCCCATGTCAACCAAACGATGCCTAAGTTTTTTCACATGAACCATGCTTGATATTGCAAATTATGTTATAACTGTCAAGTGAGAATTCAACACAATATATTTATGTAACTAAAATAATGAGAAAAATAAAACCCCACTAACTAAAGGGTTTGTGATCTCATATAGATGTGGTAAAACGGGTCGACCCGCGAGCTTGTTTATCAGTTAAAATTTATAAAAAATTAATTCAAAATATTTGAGAGACTAAATAAGCATCAAATATGATATTTCACATGAAAAATTTCATGAATTAACTCCAGTTACAATTTTGAAGCACTAATTAACAAGCACAAAATCATATTAAAAATTATTTTTTTTAATACTTAGCAGGCCAAACAGGCCGATCCGGCATGATAAAAGCCGACCCGCAGTTATTGTGTCATGATATCTTGCCGTGCCATTTCTGTCGCCCCTATCTCGTTTATGGAAATGAAAAATACATAATATCATAATGCAAAATTCCTTATAACCTCATTGATTAAGGTTTCTTAAAAATATATTCAAATGTACATCTTTTTAACCAAAATAAAAGACTTATCTTATTAGTCGACTAGTGCCATGACCAAAAGTCAGCATACAAAATTGCCTCAAATTCAGGAGGACAAATAATAGACCAAATGCAAACATCTTTACCTCACCTAGCTCGATTTGTTGCCCAATATGCAGCTTTATTTGCCTCTCGATAACAAAAAGAAAACAATACAAAATTACATTTTGTAGTTAAGAATAAAATGTCTGAGATAATGTAAGAAATTATCCAATGAACAGGATTTTGGGAAGTCAAAGCCTCCATGAGTAGCTTGGAATCAATTTTCACTATGAAAGCAAGAAGAGAATGTTCAACCGCGAATATAATGCAATGTTTAGTTGCTAGTGTTTCAAGAAGTAGGATTCAATCAGCAATGCAAGCACCAATGTGCGATCTCACAATAAAATTGATTTTGAAAAAGAGACATCACAATTAATTTTAAGAATGTCATGAGGAGACGAAATCCATTTAATACAAGACAAATTTACTGTAGAATTGTCCTCAAACCCATGCTTAGAGAAGTAAGCTTAAGTGAAAGCTAAGATTTTCGACACCATACAAGGGGGAGTAGGATGCCTAACCTCGTGGAGCATGGTGATTCTAGCATGCCAGATGAACCAGCATGAGTTTACAATAATGGCAACACGCAATGTAGGATTGTTTAAACCAGAAGGTGTAGAGAAGAGCTAGATGACAGGGTCGTAGGTAGGTGGTGGAGATAGGTTTAAGCCAGTTTTAAACAGTAAAAGATGTCATACTTGTTTAGCAAAGGGGCACTCCAAGAATAAATGAGTGATGGTTTCTGAAGTTAGAGAACATAGTGGGTAAGAATAAGGCATATCTATTCCCAAGTGTAAAAGCTCGGATCTGGTGGGTAGTCGTTGGCGAAGGAATTTCCAACAAAAGGTTAAGACTTTCGGGGGCAGATTTAAGCTTCCAAAGAGAGACTCATGGAAAATTATTGAAACATATATCCTATAGTTCATGACTTCTTAGGAACGAATAGGCCTACTTGATGATAACTCTACCCTCACCGTCAATTTCCAAATGTACAAATCATCATTGAGATTAGGGCCAAAAGCATCCTCGCATATAGAATTATCCCATTTTTTATTTACAATAAAATAATTCACAAAAGTGCATGTTCACATCACAAGTCGCGGTATTAATAAATATAGATTTAAGGTATACATGCAAATTAAAAAGTACAGTTATCAAACAACACAAAAATATTTGAACCAGAATTAATATTTTTTAAACAATCCCGAAAAAGCAACTTAAAGGGAGATCGAAAGAGCATCCGACTCTGGGACCAATTTTTCTTAGCCAAATCAAAGCATCTCATGTCCTTGTATTTAACGAAAACTCAGGGAGATTGGGCGCCATTCAAGTAATCAAGCAATCAGTTTGCTTGTAAGGCAAAACACTTAGAATGCATGTTAGGGATGCCAACACCTCCATAAAGTTTGGGCATAATCACAATGTTTCAGTTAACTAGATGAAAAGATTATTTATGGGAGGGTCCTGATCAAAGAAAGTGTTTGAAAAATTTATCAATTTTATCAATTGAGGTCGATCTAGAAGAATCAAGAGACCACCATGGATTGTAGAGGGATTGAGTTCAGAATCGAATTAATCAAAACAATTTAGTCAACTTGTGAGAGAAAATTTGAGTGTCAAGTACCAAACTTGCTCTTGACCCGACCTAAGATCATGTCAAGGGCTTGGGCTGAAGGCGTCTAGGGGTAATAAGGGTGCCCATGTATTCAAAGGAAAAAGATTCAACTTTCATGCTTAAAGTAGACAGGCTTAGTTGAATTTCGGATTTGTTAAAATTAATAGTTTGGCTAGTAAATTTTAAATAAATTTCAAAAATTTCTTAAATTGAAGCCAGTCTTTTAAGGGTACCACTAAAGGTTAACATAATATCTTCACTAAACAGCAAGTGGCTGACATGAATTTGAACTGGACATTGAACTCGGTAAGCAAACCAATTTAAAGCTGTTTGGACAAATTTTCACAAATTAATTGGGGTATTATTAATTACTAAATTGAATTTGCAAGTCAGACAAAATGAAACCACAAAATTCCAGTGTAATGACCGGATCAAGTCGCACTTCGAACATTATCATTAAAACGATTCTTTATTTCTTGAGCCGAAAGAAAAGGAATCTTGAAAAGCAGCTCTCCTTATCCTGATCACATTTCCTTTCCCACATTTTGGAATCTACTTTGTTCGCATTGGATTGCGCTCGTGCCTTTTCATACCCCCTACTTTTGCATATTATTATTATTATTATTATTATTATTCCCTTGTTCATTTCACAATTACGTACACATATAACTATTTATACGTATGTGCATTACTGTTCTTCGCTTTGTCGTCCTTTTTACCGCACAAGAACTCAGTTTGGGATGAGTTCAATGTCAAGGGTTCTTAATATACGAAGAATGAGTTCAGTTGAAGATTCAAATACAAGTTACAGTACAAAGAATAATGATGATGCACAATTGCTTTTTAATATAGAAAATGAAGTTCCCACAAGTGGGTACCAATTAATCATTTTCTGTATTATTTATCTAATAAAGTAGACTGGTGATTACTTCTTTTGATGATAAAGAATGAGAAAGCTGAGGAAAATGCTTGTTGATGCCAACTGTGTTTAATGCGGGAAGCGTAGACGTTAGCAGATTCGCCACCGCTTATTACGTCGAGGCTGAGTCACAGCGACAACCGCATTCCGACAGTTCCTTTAGATATGACTCATCCTTGTCTTCTTCACTTTCTCTTCCCATTTAAATCTCTGTTCTGTTCTGTTCTGTTCTGCTGTGACCAATACGCCCAACTCTCATGCTGTAAGCACACATGCATCTTCTAATGAGTCCGCTGTATCTTCTGTCGTATAATGTTTCTGATAAGAAAAAAAGATTTAAATCGTTTGAGCAGTATAATATACTGAAAGAAGGAAGTTAATTTGATTGTAAACAATATTTGCATGCATTTTTCTTTGGCTTCATTCCCATTTTCCACTAGGATTTATCGAAAGAAAAAGTCTCCCTCAATTAATTGTGAAATGAAATACAATTACCTTCTTCACGCTTACGCGTCGACTCAACGGTAACTCGCTTTTATTTTTCTAATATTCTTTTTTAGTTCGGAAACTACTGCATGCAAAATGCAATGCACACCAACGGACCAAAACCCAGAGAGAGAGAGAGAGAGAGAGAGAGAAGGAAGGCGATTAAATAGATAGGAGAGAGAGAGAGAGAGAGAGAGAGAGAGAGAAGGAAGGCGATTAAATAGATAGTGGGTGGCAAAGTGTTCTCATCTTAAACCCACTCTCCCCTTCTTTTGGCGAGCAAAGGACGCACACTCCTATTTCTTTTCTTCATCCTCACCCACTGCGCCTCTTTATACTTATCCTTTTGCCCATCAGCTTTCATCAATAATTTGCTGGCTTTTCATTTCAAGACCACCTTTTTCTTTTGCTTCTCGATTCCTCACCCGCACAGCAGCCGGAAAAATCCCATCTTTTGTTTTGAGCATAAGGGAAAAAATCCCATCTTGGTGCTGTTTGCAACAACCGAGAAAGGTTTGAATTTTTTTGGTGATTTTGGACATGGCGGAGGTCAAGGCAGAGGAGCTCATTACGTACCCGCCCATGGATCAACTCCAGGGATTTGAGTACTGCATCGACTCCAATCCATCTTGGGGTGTGTTCGATTGCTACCCCTGATCTTCTTGGTTTCTTTTCCCGTTTGGATTGTGTATCAATCATTAATGATTTGTGATCGATGTATTGGATAAACAGGCGAGGCTATTGCTTTGGGGTTTCAGCATTACATATTGGCGTTGGGCACGGCGGTGATGATCCCAACTCTGCTGGTGCCGCTGATGGGGGGAAGTGATGTAAGGCTTCCTTATTCTAACAAAGTCCCGACTTTGTAATTGCTTTACTTTCTAATCATCCGGTTTTATTCTGATGATCGAGCAATCTCTTTCTCTTTCCGTTTATTTCTTGTGTTTTACCATTTCAGAAAAAAAGATTTTTTTTTAAGAGTGAAGATAGCTAGAGAATCTAAGAGAAATATACAGGTGAGGCACCTGAAAATGACATGACTTGTGGGGACAAAATAAGTGTTCTTGATGTCGACAAAATGCTTTCTACCATTTGATTGATTTATTCCAAATACAAGTACTGGATGGCTTACCAAGTATTATGTTTACTAATTTCCTTTCATGTTCGTCAGCCTCGTGCAGTTTACTTCCTCTGGCATCGTGTGAATCTTTTTTCAAATTGTTCAGATTTAACTCAGTAACTAAATCAGTTTGAAGATGAATTCCATTGATGCAGGGTGACAAGGCTAGGGTGGTTCAGACCTTGCTATTTGTGACTGGAATAAATACATTGATTCAAACCCTATTTGGGACTCGCCTTCCTACTATTGTTGGCGGTTCATATGCATTTGTGGTTCCAATCATATCCATAATCCATGATTCGTCCCTGACACGGATAGCCGATGACCATGAAGTAAGGCAACAAAATACTCAAGTTGCAATAAATTTCATTTAATTTGTTCTTCATCTGCTGCATAGCCTACAGGAAAATCATGTTTGTATTATAGCTGGATAGTTTGGACTGCTGCTTTGTTTGCATTAACGCAGAGGTTTCTCCAAACCATGAGAGCTATACAAGGAGCTTTAATTGTCTCTTCTTGCATTCAGATTATTCTGGGTTACAGCCAATTGTGGGGTATCTGCTCCAGGTACAGCTACTCAGCTATTTGTTTCAATTGTAAGGTGCATCTCAGCTTTTTCATATGTTGCCTGGGGTCCTGATTGATTTCAAGCCAACTTGTTTTGTGCTTAATGTAGAATAAGATAGCAACTTACTGATATTGATAGTAAGCCCACCAAATGGTTTGTTCAGAATTTGTTGATGCAAACAATTTGGAGCATGTCAAGGAACATGATTGCTAAGATAGCTTGCAATTATCAATTTGGTGTGGTTATGTATAATAAGCAAACACCATATGGTGATAGCTAATTGGTTATGTTTATGATTCAGATTTTTCAGCCCTCTCGGGATGGTTCCAGTGGTTTCACTGGTAGGATTCGGTTTATTCGACAGAGGATTCCCTGTGGTATCCCTTCTATTGCTTGCTCTTTATTTGATATATGTAATATTCGTAGACATGAGTGTTTACACTAGCTTTCCAATTTTGCATGGCCTGTTATTGTAGCCTCTGCCTGTTGGATCTTTAACCATCCATTTTATAATGTGTCATGTGAGTATGAGTATGATTTCTTTACTTGTTACTTGTTGGTACTTTTGAATTAAAGACATTTGGGCATAGAATTGTTTGGTGGTTCTTGGAATTGCATGTTTTGTTGATTCTATTCCCACAACTATTAAATCACAACCATTTGGAACACTCCACTTGAGCGGAAAAAAATGACATGTTCTTTGTTGAGTGATTTAAATGACAAACTTCCATGTCTCCGTCCTGATACCCCATAACTGTCATAAATGCATATTATTTCTTTAATATTCTGCTTAAATCTTTCCCCCTTAAACCCGTCCAGTCATAATTCTAACAAGAAATATCTTGAAAATGTGTTCTTATTTTTATTACAGAAATGTATAATTGTTTAGAGACAGAGAAAGTTTCTCTATGAGATGAAGATATCAGCATTTTATGGAATTTTGAGTCCTAAGCTTGTTATTCATTAATCAGGTTGGAAGATGTGTGGAGATTGGTGTTCCAATGCTCATCCTATTTATTGCATCTTCCCAGGTACAAAGTGCATCTTGTATACTTAGTGATTCAAGTCCTGATAACAGCTTGATTCTGACTTCAGAATCTTCTTTCCAATTCTCTTTCTGATCTAAACATGACAACTTGATCAGTATCTGAAGCATCTAACTGTTAAACGGTTGCCTATATTAGAGAGATTCTCTCTTATAATAACCATCACTATCGTATGGGTCTACGCCCATTTGATTACGGTTGCTGGTGCATACAAACATCGCCCTGAGCGCACTCAAATCAACTGTCGCACCGACCGTGCCAATCTCATCTCTTCTGCACCCTGGTACTGATCCAACTTACCTATTTGTTTCTTGTACTATAATACCTTGCATCTTTTGACAAATGACACATCAAGGTTTTTAGGATAAAGATTCCATATCCATTGCAATGGGGTGCACCAACTTTTGATGCTGGTCATTCATTTGGGATGATGGCTGCTGTCCTTGTATCCTTGATTGAGGCAAGTACTGCTAATTAAGAGTTTAGCACTACACCCTTCTAGTGTTAGTTAACAATATGTTTGTTGTTAAGATTATAATTCTCGCTGATCTGCAGTCAACTGGGGCTTTCAAAGCTGCAGCCCGCCTAGCAAGTGCGACGCCACCACCAGCTCATGTATTGAGTCGAGGCATTGGATGGCAGGTGAGTCTTACCTGATCATGGGATCAACATCAGTTTAAATTTAGCAGTAATTTAAATGAACTATGTTGTCTTTTTTTCTTTGTTCTAACAGGGCATAGGAGTTCTACTTGATGGGCTATTCGGCACTCTAACTGGTTCAACTGTTTCAGTGTAAGTTAGCATTGTTCTAATATTCTTCCTCATCTATCATAACTTTGCAAATTCACTGACTGGGAACATAACAGTGAGAATGTGGGGCTTCTCGGATCAACAAGAGTTGGGAGTCGCAGGGTCGTTCAGATATCAGCTGCTTTCATGATATTCTTCTCCATCTTGGGTAAGTGATGAACTGATTTACGATAACCATACTAGTTAATTAGTTTTTTTTTGCATTATGATATGATATAATATTGGTGCTACTTTTGCTCTCATATAGGGAAATTTGGAGCTTTATTTGCCTCCATTCCATTCACCATCTTCGCTGCCGCTTACTGTGTATTGTTTGGGGTTGTCGGTATGTATCCTCTCCCTCCAATATGACACGAATATTGTTGAAGCTAGACTTGATGGGTGATATTCTCTTTCTTTCCGTCCAGCTGCTGTGGGACTCTCTTTCTTGCAGTTCACCAACATGAACTCTATGCGCAACCTCTTTATTACCGGTGTCTCCATCTTCCTCGGCCTCTCTATTCCTCAGTACTTTTTCCACTATACTTCGAGTGCTCAACATGGTCCAGCCCACACCAAGGCAGAATGGGTTAGCTTAACAGAATTTTGCAAGCTTTTGGACTAGATTTAGCACAACTAACTATCAATGAAAAGAACTTGGTGTTACAATACTGTTATTCATGCATCTTCATTTTGCTATATGTTGCAGTTTAATGACTATATAAACACAATCTTCTCGTCTCCGCCTACTGTGGCATTGATAGTTGCCGTCTTCCTAGACAACACACTTGATGTCAATGGCAGCGCCAGCGACCGAGGCATGCCGTGGTGGACAAGGTTCCGGAGATTCAAAGGAGACAGCAGGAATGAGGAATTCTACACTCTCCCCTTCAATCTCAACCGTTTCTTTCCTCCATCATGAGTGAGGTTTCAGCTTAATCTGCTGATGAATGAAGAACTTGATGAGGTTGGTGGTGTGTAGGACCTAATAGAGCAAATGCGGAGACTCAGATTGTTGAGCTGAAAAAAATACAGAAAATGTATGTAGAGGGTTTAGTCAGCCAAATTCATAGCGCAATTGCTTGGATCAGTTAGTAGTCATTTTATTATGTATACTTTAATTTGTTGTTTAATAAATATACCAGATTTTTTCCTAATGATTGTTTATTTCCCTAATATTTTTTTATTAGTTCTTGTTCAAGAATGTAGTGTTTAGAAAAATTCCTGTGATTAATATAGATTGTTAGATAAATAGATTATTTTAAAAAAAATAAAGATGTAAAATCACAATAGGTAATTATACTAGAGTTTGAATCATATATTTTTAGACAATGTTTAATCTGTTGTCATCAATAACTGTGCTATCTACCGTTGGCAGATAAATAGATTATTTGATATAAGTGCCAGAATATTTAATATGTATCAGGAATCAAACACAGAATATTTAATATCTATCAGGAATCAAAGTAGAAAGAGTCAAAATAGAGGAATTTAAGCGCATTTTACGACTCCAAGATTCACCACCAAATCCTGTTGCGTGTCCGCACATGCACAGTATCCCGCGCAAATGCTTCCCGTGTCGTTTATTTCGAAAGGAGACTGCCCAATGCCCTCCTGCTTCATCCCTCTGCGTACCAAACAGCAAACACTCTTATTTGCCATTCACGTGCATCACAACCGTCGCTATCCCGCACTCCCAGTTGCTCCACTTCGTCTTCTCTGACGACGCCCACACACAAAAGCCACACCGGGTACCCAACACTCAACGCCTGCAGCCTTCCGCAGCGGCCACTGTCTGCCCACGGTCGACCCCGCGGACGAAGCTTTTCATGTTTAAACCTTTTGTCATCTTCTCCATCTTTCATTCTCTCTCTCTAGCTTTTGTGTTCCCTTTTCAATCTTGTATTTATTTTACTCACCTTCCTCTTCGCCCGTCTCATCAATGCACTGCGAGTTTGCACTCTTCCCCTCTTTCACTATCTCTGAATCTAAGGATTAGTGCCACTGTGTCAGGGTGTCGTCAATGGACGCGGAGGAGCGGAGGGAGGAGAGCGTGGCGCTGGTAGTGATCGTGGTTCTCGCGGTGCTCGCCCTCGCCTCCCTCCTCGTCGCTCTCGGCTACTACTGCTACATCCGCACTAAGGTCGCCCAGCGCCGCAAGGCCCTCGACGAAGAAGCGCAGAAGGAGGCGGATCGTGAGGCAGCGGCTAAGGAGACGGTAGCCGGCGGCGGTGGCGGCGGAGAGGTGGAGGTTGTGGTGGCGGCCACGGGGAAATGCGGGGGAGGAGTGCAGGTGTTCACCTACAAGCAGCTGCACGCCGCCACGGGCGGGTTCGGGAAGGGGTACATCGTTGGGCACGGAAGCTTCGGATCGGTGTACAGAGGAGGCCTCGCCGACGGGAGGAAGGTGGCCGTCAAGCTTATGGGTAGCGGTGGGAAGCAGGGGGAAGAGGAGTTCAAGATGGAGGTGATTTCTTTCATGGAAATACATCACCCATTTCCTTTGATGTCTTCTTCTATCTGTGCTTGCATTCTTTACAAAATCGAAGCTAATTGGGATCAGATTACGCTAATCAGGTGGAACTACTGACGCGTCTCCGGTCGGCATATTTGCTTGCAATGATTGGCTACTGTTCTGAAGGAGGTCACAGGCTGTTGGTTTATGAGTACATGGCCAGTGGCAGCCTTCAGGAGCATCTGTATCCGAACGGTGGCGGTAAGTAAGCTGTTTTTTTTCTCGACGAAGATATGATATTATTAGTAAGATGTGTTCATGAGTTGAAGGGTATTATTACATTTGATTGTAGGGGAAAAAATTAGTATTTAATTCTTGGTAGTACTTGTTGCTGTATTCTTGTAATTGATGGTGTTGTAGATGAAAAAGTTCTTTTTGTAAGTCATAGACCTTAATTCTTCTGAATGAGTAATGTAAAGAACAAGGAAAGAGGGACATTGGTTTCATTTTTAAGCTCATCCATAATTCTTGCTGTTTAAAGCTAGGGAATGAGGTGATTTAGCATCATTAACTATCAAATTTAGGGGAGATTCAATTTATTAGTTGATATTGCTTTTTCTCTATTTGATTTTTTAGTAAGTTTTCTTGTCTCATTAAAGAGAATTCAGGAACAAGTCATCCAACTACCTGATAAAGAAGACTGAAGCCGTGTGCATTTATTGTCTGACTTTAATGTCTCAACTGATAGGCCTGGACTTGTGTTATCTTTTCTTCTAAATTTCTATTTAGCAATAATGAAATAAGAAGGTAGAGTTCGAGCTGTTCAGAATTGATTGTGAACATATTGCATATATGTTCAGTGCTAATTATGTGACAATGTTCTTGATGTTTCTCGTCCCTTGGTTGAAAGTCATTTGACATATTGAGAGGTGCTCCATAAAGAACTTTGTTGGTGTGCTACTGAAACAATGAACTGATATGGTAGATGTATTCAGTTGTATATATCAAATTGGAATTTTCTGTTCATGACAAAGCAATACTGAGCATAGAGGCTTATGTTATTTAGCATTTGTATATAGGAGAAATATTTTCATGTTGATAGTGAGACAATTAATCATTTGTGAAAAAATCTCACGGTTAGTAAATTAAGAAGTTACCGCAAATATGGTGACAAAATAGCTCCTTTTCAAATTGATTCTTGCTGGGAATTCAGATAAATAAGTCATTAGAAAACCGAAAAGGAGCTATTTTGTGGCCGTATGCATTTATTGTCCGACTTTAATCATGTCTCAACTGATAGGCATGGACTTGTGTTATCTTGTCTTCTAAATTTCCATTTAGCTATAGAAATAGGAAGGTGGAGTTCAAGCTATTCAGAATTGATTGTGAACATATTGCATATATGTCCCATGCTAATCATGTGATAAGATTCTTGATGTTTCTCATCTCTGTGTTGAAAGTCATTTGACATATATAGAGGTACTCCAGTTCTTTGTTGTGCTACTGAAACAATGAACTGATATGGTTGATGTATTTGGCTGTATACATAAAATTGGAATTTTTTGTTGATGACAAAGCAATATTGAGCATAGAGGTTATGTTATTTAGCATTTATATATAGGAGACATGTTTTCATGTTGATAGCGAGAGAATTAATTATTTATAGAAAAAAAGTCTCATGGTTAGTAAATTAAGAAGTTACTGTAATATGGTGACAAAAATAGCTCCTTTTCAATTTGATTGTTGCTGGGCATTCAGAGAAATAATTATCACAAGACTGAAAAGGCATGTGAATCACCCAACTGTACACGGTATGCAATCTGGGGGTCTTTTCTTCTGATTCATTGCATATTGCTAACATAAATAAATGTAAAGCAATATGTATTCGGATAGGCTTGAAGGAAAACGATGCATTAAGGATTAGTAGCTATAAAAATAAAGAAACCAAATGCACATATTCTGTTTTTACTTGACAAATAATGTAATACCCGAGTTTAGTCCCACATCGAGAGTATGTTGGATGTGGTGTTGGCTTATATGGCTTGATGGTTGAGCTACTATCAACTTCAGCTTAAACATTTTTAATTAGGCCAATAGGTTGGCCTATGAAGTTGATGAGTCAGCTATCCCATCAAGCGGGTCGTAACAAATTGTACCAGAGCAACACCTACTCCTAGGCATGGTGAGGGAGTCTACGTGAGAAAGGGCAGTTTAGTCTACACCGGGAGTGTATTGGATGTAGTGTTGACTTAAGGCTTGATGAGGGTGCTGCCATCAACTTCAGCTTGAGCATTTTAATTAGGTCAATAGATTGGCCTATGAAGTTGATGGGTTAGTTGTCCCATCAAGCGGGTCATAACAAATAATCTGGGAAGCATTTAAGAATCTTTGATAAGATTTACTTGTCTAATGAATTTGTAGGTGTTTCTTGATGGAATTTAGGCGAAAACAAACTAATCTATTGTTGTTAATGTCCACTAGTCGTCAGAAGAGAAAAGAAGCAACATTAGCTGCAAAAGGAAGTGCCACAATAAACATCAACACATTGCTTGGTTGGTCCTAGTGAACAAACATTTCATTTGTGGCTTGTAATATCCATCACAACTGCATTTTGCAAAAATGGTGTGACATAAGAAATGGGAAATTTTAGCAATTTTTGTTGGAAACAGGAATAGTCGTGGACCTTAGAATTGAACAATAGTTTTTTTCTTTTGCATTTAATCTTTTCTATATTATTCTTTGGCAATATTTCTGTTAATCTAAAGTGAACCTGCAAACCTCTATAGTCAGGAAGAATGCTGTTTTGTCGTAAACAATTATAAGGCTCCTCACAAGATGTTTGTGATCTTCACTCTTCAGCAAGTTATTGATGCACAACTTTTACTTTCAAAATCAACATACATAGCAATACATTCTAATGTTATAAAAGATTTATGGGATTAAGTATCTTCAGAATCCTATGGTGGAGTATCAAACTTGGATTGGGAGACAAGAATGAAAATAGCTCTTGAGGCTGCAAAAGGCCTGGAATACCTGCATGAGCAAGTCAATCCACCAGTGATTCACAGGGATTTCAAGAGTAGCAATATCCTCTTGGACAAAAACTTTCATGCAAAAGTTTCCGATTTTGGTCTGGCTAAATTTGGATCTGAAAAAGCTGGAGGACATGTTTCGACGCGAGTTCTAGGCACCCAAGGCTATGTTGCCCCAGAGTAAGACTAAAACTTGTTAAACTCATGTGCCGATTATTGATACCATGGATGTTATACCTAAGCAACCCTAATCAACAAAAACTTAAATGGCATTGTTTATCTTTATTATGCTGGTTTCTGTTTTTCTGCAGATATGCATTAACTGGACATTTGACTACAAAATCAGATGTTTACAGCTACGGCGTCGTACTGTTGGAGTTGCTTACTGGAAGAGTTCCAGTTGATACGAATAGGCCTCCTGGAGAGGGTGTTCTTGTGTCTTGGGTAAATGATAGGATATTCCTAAGATTAATAATTCCTGGCTAATCTGATTTTCATGTTCATTCAGTCTAATCGCACAATAGTGCTTAGGTGGCAGATACCAATCTTTCCGACTCCTTCATGATCATTATTGATTTGTTTTCAAATTTTCACTTCATTTTTTTTCCTTTAGCATAGAGAGGAATAACAATATGCTTTTCTTCAAGCAGTTCTAACTTTTTAACTATGCACTTATTCCAATTTTTCTATGATTGAAGGCTCTACCTCGATTGACAGATCGAGAGAAGGTTGCACAAATCATGGATCCAGCAATGGAAGGGCAGTACTCCTTGAAAGAAGCTGTGCAGGTTGCTGCAATCGCCGCAATGTGTGTGCAACCAGAGGCTGATTACAGGCCCCTAATGGCGGACGTAGTACAATCGCTTGTCCCTCTAGTAAAGCAAAAGTCAACTGCAAAGGTCAGCTGTGGCTCCAGTTTACAGGCTCCAAAATCTCCAGCTAGTACCACCACATCGTGAAGTATTATGCTTGCAACAATTCAGTTTCTTTGCAGATGAGATCAATATTTGGCCCAAATCTCTTCAGCTAGCTATCCCTTATATTGTTCTGCTGTAATGGTGATAATGTTTTCTTTTTTCTCCTCAAATTTTAGCTATTGGGTGAGTTGTTTTTTATACTTCTGCAGCAATATTTACTTGTGTAATTTTCGAGAGTGAAATCTTGTTCTGCATCATAAAGACAATCTTGTGTAATTTCAAGTGATCAAGTTAGAAACTTAACTCGAGTCTCCTATCAAATATTTAAGTCTGGATCTTCTGCATCTTAGAAACTGTACCAGCTGATTTCTCCAGTTCTACATCAGTTTTGCTTGTGTATAGCTCCTATATGAATGTTCCATTTTGACTGCTCATATTGGCTTCTTTATTTTATGGTGTTCTCAAATTCACGTGATTCCTGTTTTATTTTTGCTTACAATGGGTTCATATCTCATCACGTTGTTGTCTTACTATTGATTGGTGATATGCATAAAGGTTACACAAAATGATTACTCGTCCATATAGAGCTGCTCGAACGGACTAGACTTGATGAATATGACTAGAATTTCAAACATTGCTCTGACTCGAGAGAGGTGCCAGTTTTCAAAAGTTGAATGATGGTTATCATGATCAGCACATTGCATTGTGCCTTGGTGTGGACATGCATGAACCAACAGGAATTCTCACGCAGCTTCACGAGCAACTGCATTGGGAATGCCTCTGCCAAAGAGGAAAGGCTGTTAACAATCTCTTATATAATATTTCACTTCACGAGTGAATCAAAATTTAACCTCCTTGACTTCCCCATTCAAAACAAAACATGTTTTGGGAGGGCATTTTAACATTTCTGAAACCATATGGCGCCACAGAGAACGGAGCAATGCTGAGCCCAAAGGACCAATGGCCTTTGGACGTCGAAGTCATCTGAGCATCTCCATGACTCTTTCTTCTTGCTTTTAAGTATCGATGAGGTCTGGAAAAACACTACGACCAGGTACGGACAGGTGAGGGGGGAGGTCACTGGTCAGTTCACAGGAACAGACATATGGAAGTTGCTGCAATGGATTCTTTGAGATAATATCTGATAAGAAGTTTGTAGCGACTGACAATGATTAGTACGAATTGACACAGCACTGAAGATCTCAGCTAAAAGGTTCCGATAAAGGCACTTTGATGATGATTTGAGATTTAAAAGCAGAGATTTGAGTTCATCCATCAAATGCTTGCAGTAATGAGTTAATTATCAACGATGAACAAGTATGAGAAAGGGGGAAGAACCACTGAACCAGAGAGAGAGAGAGAAAGAGAGAGAAGGGTGTTAGGGCGTTGGGCAATAGATTGGTGCCTCGAGTCTTGTGTTTGACTGCAGAACAGTGGCCGGCCGTCTCATGTACAAGGCATTGTTTAATGCGTTGGTTTTTGCACGGCCAACACGCCGCTCGGCTGCGTTACTTTAGAGGAGGGCGGATCGGATAAAATAGAACTGTGGCTGTCATCCATCCATCGCCTACAGAGCTCTGCAATATTGAATACTGTTTCGGAAACAGAGACACAACGCAAAGCAGACGGTTTTTGACCGACATTTTATATATTCATCGTAAGCTAAAATTTGCGTCTACATTGCAGGCTGCCATGCAAACTGCTTCTACGACTTGACGGAGTTTTCTTCTTCGTCGTCTGAGTGTGGTTATTCTGAAGCAGTGTTTGGTCCAAGTTTTATGATATGATGATTTATAATGATTTGACTGAAAATGGATTCACATTTTAGATCTTTTATATATGTAAAAGTTATGCAGTCATTTGTAACTATTGATCTAAATGGTCGAACAGAAGGTGGAATGAGCAGAATTAGTAGATTAAGAGAAGAAAACCAGCCACCGAGAGTAGGGATGAGCGTGGAATGGAACGGTTCCATTAATAAATTTTTAAGTCATTAACCTTTCAAAATCATTAATCATAAATTATATCATTAACTTTGATTAATTGATACTTCAGTTTGTATTTTTTTGGTTCGGTTAATAAAGATTTCAACATATAAAACTAACAAAATTATACCGATTGCAAAATTCATTCCAATTGTTGAAGGTATTTTAAAATAAAAAATACAAATCTAACATGATATCCATAAGTAAAAAGTCAAAAAAAAAAAAAATTCCCGACCACAATTACAAAATTTGGATAAGTTAAATATAAAATTCAAATCTTTATTTAGTAAAATATGTATTATAATATTTATTTATATTTAATATATATATAATTGGTCAAATTTTGGAGACTAAAATATAATTTAAATATACTTCAATGTATTATTTTATATAAGGTTTAGAGTGAAAATATATTAAAAAATAGGGTTGTAAAAGTTAAAATATTATATATGAATCGATTAAATCGTGAGTTAATCGTTAGTCGTTAATAAAAATCGAAATCGAAAATTTAAAAAATAAAAATAAAAATCGTCGGATCGATTAACGAAAAAATTCGATTTAATTTCATATCGATATTCTACTTACTTGAATTTTTGTTTTTTTTCTCATCCTCTTCCCGAGGAGGAAAATTGGCCAAAATACATTGATGAGACGAACCACATGTCATTAGTTACTATATTACTTAAAATGAATGATTTTTTTATGTAACTTTTTTATAATTCATTTTACTTTAAAAACTTAACTATATTATTATTATTATTATTATTAATTAATTAATTATTGTTATTATTACCTACCTGGGTAGCTGGCTAGCTGCAAACTTTTGACTGTAGATGCCCGCATTGACTTGGATTCCAATTATTCCCGGGCATGCATTAACAATCGAAAAGAACGTTAAATTCTCATTGTACCGCAATTGAAGTGAAATCAATTTTCTATATGTTATAAACTTGTAATCTTCATAACGTCCTTCTACTATCTTTTCTTTCTTACTTCCAAATAACTCATAATATTTCAGGGCAAATTCCAATTAGGCGAATGAATTTTAGTCTCGTCACAATTTGATTTAAATTATCCTGATACAATTCGCACCAGATATAGCATTATGTAGCGGACATAATACTATTTATTGCAAAACAAGTTGCAAACTACATTTAGCATATTACTCAGCTGCGCAACAATCAACCTCACGTAACGGCCGGTACGTGATTTTCGGCCATCATAACGGTTTGAAAATGGTCGTTAATTTGAAAAATACGGGGGCATTTTATTATTATAAATCCGCTATCTACTGTTAAACCATGAAACCAAGGAACTAAAAAGTAGTGGGGTCGTCACCACACCACCACCCTCCTCTTCCTCCTCCTCCGACCACATCACATGGCCTCGTTGCCGCTGGGTCCCCATCACCCGGCGCCGCCGCCGCCGGACCACGGCACCATCAACCCTGTTGCTCCTCCCTGCCGCCCGGAGTTGCACGAAGACAAGGTAGCCTCTTCTCCTACGTCCTCTGCGCTCTCCCTCGGCTGATCCCCTTTTCCGCCATTATTCTCACTTCATTCTTTGTTTCATTCGACCTTTGTGAACAAAAGTTTGCGTGATTCCAGCTGGATTTGTTGCTGTCCCAGATACTTGGTTGTTTCCAGTAGAAAAAAAATCCGTTCTTCTTGTGTATGTCCCTCTTTTTTCTTATATTCCAGCTGGACTGCGGGTATTCGCCTTACTAATGCTGATTTTTTTTTCTAGACTTGCATTTTCTTGAGTTAGTCGGGTAAACCCGAGGTATTCTCGTTCTTTTCCTCTTTGATCTATGCTGTTGATGTCGCTTTTTGATAGAGCTAGAGAAACAACGAAGTTTTTGTCTGTGGATCTGTTTGTCATTCTGCTGCAATATTCATGCGTTTGTTTGCGTTTCCTTTAGAACTCTATTCTATATTGCTATTCAACCCGTTTCTTTGCTCTCGATTTGAGCTTTATCGTTTATTTCCTTTTAGGGTTTGTAGGTGTTACAGTTATCATGGCTATTTTGAAGCAGCATCTTAGCTCTGATCCCAATTGCTCTTATTATCTTAGATACATTGAAGAATTGTCACAAAACGATTGTAGTTTTAAGCGATATATTTTATAATTTTACTGCGGTACTTTGGCATCATTGCGTACTGTTCGAAGTTCAAATTTCAAACTATTTACCTTTTCGTTGAGGACTGAAGCATCATTATATATTTTGTACTATCTTCTGGACTTCTCATGTCTTTTCTAGAAGATATGCGCTCGAGCTATTTGTTGCTTTGCGATGTTGTTGCCTCGGCTTTTAGCTTAGTCTCATAACTTCGATATGCTAGTGCTCTTTTAGTTCCATTTTGTCTTTCAGTATACTTCTGGACTCTCATCCTTGTTTAATGCGTTCCTATAATCTTGACTGGTGTTGTTCACTTTCCTTTGCTTGTTCCAATAGCCTATCTCTGTGTTTTGTCTTCAAGTGGTTTCAGCTGTTTTACCATTCTTTGATATGCTTATTGCAGCAAGCGACTGTTATGGAGGGGAAAGATGCAGTCACTGGTCATATCATTTCCACCACAATAGGAGGAAAGAATGGTGAACCGAAGCAGGTTAGGAGCCACTACACTATGGTATCCAATGATGAATGGGCGCTATTTGATCTCCATTATTAAATCCTTTTATTTGTGATGCAGACCATTAGTTATATGGCAGAGCGTGTTGTGGGAACTGGCTCATTTGGAATTGTATTCCAGGTTATTTGCTAACTTTGTCTCTGAGAATTCCTTAACATTGTCATACCATTTCATTACCGTGGCTTCAACCATGATCATTTTCTGCAGGCAAAATGTTTGGAGACTGGGGAAACTGTTGCTATAAAAAAGGTTTTACAGGATCGGAAATACAAAAACCGTGAGCTACAACTGATGCGCTCAATGGATCATCCAAATGTGATCTCTCTAAAGCATTGTTTTTTCTCCACTACAAGCAGAGATGAGCTTTTTCTCAACCTTGTAATGGAATATGTGCCTGAAACTCTATATCGTGTTCTAAGGCACTACAGCAGTGTGAATCAGAGGATGCCACTTATTTATGTGAAGCTTTATACCTATCAGGTAAGGTTATCTTCTTTCTTCCATGGGTACTGTTATGTGTCGGAAGTAATTGGAGTGTTAACTTGGATTTGTTATGTGTGTTCAGATATTTAGAGGGTTAGCTTATATTCATACGGTTCCAGGTGTTTGCCATAGAGATGTTAAGCCACAAAATGTTTTGGTAGGTTTCCTTGGCCAAAGACATCTCTGATAGAAAACGTTCAAGTTTGATCTGGCAAAATCTCTGATACATCTTTCTGCAGGTAGATCCTCTCACTCATCAAGTCAAGTTATGTGATTTTGGAAGCGCAAAAGTTTTGGTATGTTTTTATTTGAATTGAACACTGTAGAATGCTTAGAGAAATAAAAAATATGTAGCAGTACGTTGACGTTTCAATGTTTTCTGTTTGACGCTGTTGTCTTGGCAATAAGTGTTTACTTCTCAAATATCGTGGCTTATCAAATTCTTAGTGCAAATTAATGTCACTTGCTTTGAACATGACATGCTACAACTTATGCTATATTATTTGCCAGAAGGTTGCTACATAACAGGGTATGGCAACTCTGTAATACCCCACTTTAGTCCCACATCGGAAGTATATTGGATGTGGTGTTGGCTTATAAGGCTTGATGGGTGTGCTACCATCAACTTCAGCTTAAGCATTTTAATTAGACAAATAGGTTGGTCTATGAAGTTGATGGGTCAGCTATCTCATCAAGTGGGTTGTAACAAAAGCGGGTCGTAACAGCTACCATCAACTTCAGCTTAAACATTTTAATTAGACCAATAAGTTGGATAATGAAGTTTATGGGTGAGTTATCCCATCAAGCGGGTCGTAACAAACTCCATGTTGCAAAATCTAAAAAAAATAGGAGCCCATAATATGATGCCAGATGGTGTAGTTCCTTTTATTTTCCTAGTCCAATTATCTTATCACTGCATGCTATCCCATAGATTGTTACGCTCCGCCTAGGTTTATCCCTATATAAGGGACCTCATCTAGGAGAAGCGCAACTAGCAACAGAACAACCAACAATTTGTGGACAGAATTTAAATTTACAACCAGATTCCAATCGAATGTCCAACCAGATAATAATAAAAGTTCAACAGTCCATAAGTGAATAATGAATTCTAGAGTCTAGCTAAAAGTGCATAGTTCAACTAGTAAATTAGGAAACTAAATGTTGTGCGGAAGACGTCTCCTCCTCCTCCAAAACTCTAGCTACCCCATAAGATAATGTCGTCATACCTGGGAATCTGTGGCAAAAACAACAAACATCAGCAGAAGGCTGAGTAGGATTTCAACAAGATGCTATGATGCCATGTGTACAACGGAAGATATGATTCAACCATCTACTCGATGCACCTATACCAATCAACTATGTCAACTATGTCAACTATCATCTATATGAGTATGCGGTCATAAACCCAATCAAGAGCGTAATGGACATTGGGTTTCCCCTGCACTCTCGCACCCCGAGAGTGGCACCTCAAGCCCGCTCCAGCTAGAGATGCGACTATCCAAAAATGGTAGTCCTCCGACGTCTAACACCTCGACGCCGTACACACAACCCGTGTGATAAATAGGTGATCACCGGTGTCACTTGCCCTACACCTTGGGCAATATATCAACATTGTCAAGGGCTATCGCCCAACAGTAGGTCAACTATGCATCATGTCAACAACAACTACACTACTACAACTCAACTAATATAATGCTAGTAGTCATGTCATCTTATATGAACTAAATATATAAACGACAGCTTAAGATGTTATCAACAGATAAGGCATGCAACATCTATACTAGCATCCTCAACTAATATGCATATAAAAATAGATGCTGGCAACATGTTTCAACAAATATGCATAAGGAGTTTCAACAACAGTAGACATCAATTTTCAATGAAATAGAACAACAAGATATATTTCGACATAGGGTAACAACCGATCTAGGATGAGATTCACCTTAACAACTAGGATAACAATAAAACAACCCAGGTTGAAACCATGAAAATCGATAAAATAATACTTTTCGACCCGACACGCAAAACGAGGCAATAACGCATACTGTTTCCAACATCCGAAAGCCAAACGACAAAACTGACCTCACCAATGGATTCGGGGCGACGAGTAGGTACAAATTCATATATAATATGACTAATTTGACCAACTATAAAGCCTCCAAATAATTATTTAAAATAATAATAATGCCTTAAATATATATATATATATCACTGTTACGAATTCGCGTAACAGTGTTATAACACGCGTGACACTGCTACAATCACAGCGCTACAGCAACTCAAATATCACCCTATATACCAGTGTTATGATCCTAAAATAATACCCAACTAATACAACAAATATAGCACCGACATATAGAATATAACACCGCTATATTTAAACCTATTCATCTTCCCGCACACCGCATCCCTCTACCCGACGCCTCTTCATCCGCCGCCCTCCCTATCAGTCGCCAACCCCGACCATCCCGGCTGACCGGATCGCCGGAGGAGCCTGACGCCGGCGCCCTCGACTTCGCCGCCGCTCTGCGAACCGGCGACGACGAAAACAAGGGGCGGCGGTCCAGATCGGGAGCGATCGCGCCCCTCCCCCTGCGCGACGCTGAGCCCTCGCGCGATGTCGCCGTGGCGACTCACGGCACTGCACCTGGCGGCGACGACTGCGTCCTCCGATGGCGACGCGCCCGATGACCATGGGCAGCGACGCCGAGCGGGTGCAAATCGCACAAATAAATGCTCAATCGAGCGCGATCCGGCAGTCATCCGCCGATCAAATCTCCAAATCCAAATCCTTTAATCGCCGGTTACTCGGACTGCAAGCAGTCCACCCGACGGAGGTAACGACAAAAACTCGACAACAACGACCGTCACGATTCGAAGATCTGACGACGAGAAACACGAACCAATCACACGAGATCTCAAGAAAAACAGAACCCCGGATCGACAACAACATCCTAAAATCTCATCCTAAGATAAATGTTACCCTACGCGAAAAGAAAGAAGTAGGACGGGAATCCTACTGGAAATCTCCTCCGAACTCCGATTCACCGGAGTCTTCTCACCGCCGACGCCTCAAAATCCTCCGTCGACCGCCGCACCTGCTGCCGCTACAGGGATCGGGAGAGGAAAAGGATTAGAGAGGGGTTAGGGTTTAATTAAATAGGATTAGCATTTTTGCAAAAAAGCCCCTCTAAGAAAAATATCTACAACTAGGTCCAAAAATTTTCAAGGTATAACACAGATAACTTAGCATTTTTGTAGGACATGCTAATATGCAATCTCTAAATGCAACAGTCCATAATATGATGCCAGATGGTGTAGTTCGTTTCTATTTCGTAGTCCAATTACCTGGATAACTGCATGCTACCCCACAGATAACTTAGCATTTTTCTAGGAGATACTACATATATGCAATCTCTAAATGCAACTTTTGTTTTTGCTCAAAGGACACTGAAAAGGATTTTCCATGCTATGCCAGATGGTGTAGTTCCTTTTTTTAACACTGAAAAGGATTTTCTATACATCTTGCTAAAAGCATTTTTGTAGGACATATTTCTTTGATTTTCAATACGGCTGTTCCATTCTACTAATTAGTTTGCCCCATCAGGTCAAGGGTGAACCAAACATTTCTTACATTTGCTCCCGCTATTATCGTGCCCCAGAGCTTATTTTTGGTGCAATAGAGTATACAACATCCATTGATATATGGTCAGCTGGTTGTGTTCTTGCTGAGCTACTACTTGGTCAGGTAAATTCTGTCTTGCTCAATCTCTCTGCTGTGATAATCTGTCTGAGGGCCCTCCTGTTCGGTATTGTAAGAATCAAGTGCTCATCATGCCAACTTTTACATATTCAGCCTTTGTTTCCTGGAGAGAGTGCTGTGGATCAACTTGTCGAAATAATCAAGGTACAATTTTCTACCCTGCATGTTGAAATAGGTTCTTGTGATTTTGGATACTAGCATATAATAGTTTTGTTTTTGTGCAGGTCCTTGGAACTCCCACCCGTGAGGAAATTCGTTGCATGAATCCTAACTATACAGAGTTCAGATTTCCACAGATAAAAGCTCACCCATGGCACAAGGTTTGTTGCTTCAATGGCTTTTCATGTTGACATTGTTTTTATTTTGGCTAACCAGTAAACATTATGACCAGATATGTTGTTTTGTTTTTTAAGCATCATCATTGGTATAATAGGTAGTTTCAGTGCCAAAGCTGTCATACTAGTGGACATGATAAATTTAATTCTTCGGAAAATTAATGCTGAACCTAAATGGCATCATTTTTTTTGAAAAGTGGAATCCTGCATTTCATTCAAGAGGTGTGAACTGATACAGGAATAGAGGGGTTAAGAAAGAGATTAAAATACAATAAAAAATAGCAAAGATCAAAAAAATTTGCCGCCGAAGCGGCCAACGACTGAAAAGTTACATTCTCATTCTTAAAAACACGAGTGTTTCGTTCGAACCAAATGAACCAACTCCATATCAGAATAAGTCGGGAACGATCAACTGCTACTTTGTGAGAAACATTTAACTGAGAAACATTTATCAGAATAACCTAAATGGCATCATGACCGACCCTTCCGGATCAATTTTTGTTTTTTCTTCTTCTTGAGGTAGTGGTGGTGTTGCAGTTAGTATGTGTGATGACAATTGCACATTGGTCTCATTTCCCAAAGCTTCTTATTTTAGCTGTAATCCTATATCAGTTGGTTATAACCATTCACATCAACTTCTGCAACTTGTGAAGTTACAAGGAGAAATGATTTGGCCCACTTGAACCTGTTGTTGATTGGCCCACTTGAACTATCTTGTTTCATAACCATTCACCTAAAACCACCTGAACCTGTTGTTGATTGGCCCAATATCTGGTGCTGTTATATTGAACGAGATAGTTTCTTGCCTTATTTGAGGAGCCACATACTTTGAAATATTTATATCAAGATACTTCTTCATGGTTTTGGTTGTTTATTTTGGAGGACTATTGTGAGTGTGCATAGAGCTAGAGGTTTTTTGTAAGGGACTTAACATAAGTTTTAATGTCTCAGATATTCCATAAGCGAATGCCTCCTGAAGCAATAGATCTTACCTCGCGCCTACTGCAGTACTCTCCAAGTTTTCGCTGCACTGCAGTAAGTTTTTGCTCCAGCTCATTTTTTAAACAATGTTGTGGCTCACAGAACAGCAATTATATTGAGGTTCTATTTTCATATACAAGGTTTAGGCATTTTTCAGAAATCAATTGTTTTATAGTCCTTGCCAAAATTTAAAGAAATGTAACATGTAGTTGGTCTGGTATCTTTTATATGTATTGTGAATTGGTGATACCTTTTGATAAGTGTTCCCTCTATTAATGTTATATTTTCTGTGCAGCTGGAAGCATGTGCTCACCCATTTTTCGATGAGCTACGAGAACAAAATGCACGGTTGCCAAATGGTCGTCCCCTGCCTTTGCTTTTTAACTTCAAACAAGAAGTAAGCAAAGCAGCTTCAAGAAGCTGTCTCCTATTTCTACTTTTATCCTTAGTTTCTCTGTTGGATTTAGAATTAGAACATAACCAAATAAGAATAGAAATGATGCAATCTTTTAATAGTTATTTGAAATGCACAAAAGTTCATTGTGTTAAGTTTGATTGGATGGTCAACTTTTCCAAAAGTTTAAACTTTGGGAAAGACACTAATCTATGCATTTATATTCTTAGCATTCCCCCTCACGTGTGCCGGTAAAACTTGAGGAGACTAACCCTAGTCAACTATGCTAGGAAGTTTGAACATAGGACTTGGTGCTTTAATACTAAGTCCAATTTTTTCAAAAGCTTAAGCTATTAGGGAAGAGATCAATCTGTGCATTTATATTCTTAACACACCCTTTAGCTTAAAGAATAAAGGGCATTCAAGCCAAAGTAGATTCATCGAAGCATGTTGCATGAACAGTTTTTTCCGCTAAGATATTTGACTAATATGGGATTGAAGTAAGTTAATTGAATTATGTTGCATGAACAGCCTTTAAAATGATCTAATTTCTTCTTTCCGCTAAGATATCTACTTTGATACATCTGGATTAATCCTGCTACAACTTTTGCAGTTGGCTGGTGCATCACCAGAGCTCATTGACAAGCTGATTCCTGAACATGTAAGACGGCAATCTGGTCTCAGCATCCTGCAGATGCCTGGCACGTAGTATTCTTTTTGTTGCTATCATGTAATGGACTAGGCGGATTCTTTTTGTTGCCACTGAGAAAATCTGGCGAGTAATAGCGCTCAACTGGCAGGAGATATAACAGAGGAGCTGCCGAATTGTTTGGAGAGTTCTTATATCCTATCCTGCGTATCTGTCAATCCTTGTAAATTGTAAGTCGTCTAGGATCTCTCCAATATAGTCACTGTAACTTACTATTCCAAAGTTTCAGTTAGGAGGGCACATTGTAGGAGTCGTTTAGTGTGTTTTGGCTGTACCTTCCTGTACTGGAAGCAGTAGAACTTAGCAGTAGTTCTCTTCAGTTTTGTTTGGTAAATGGTAATGCCACTTAATGGTAAGTTTTGAGTTGACGTAGGCCATAACTTTCTTTTCTCATGTAGATGTATCTAATCCAGAAGTTTGAAGGTTTGAACTTGATAATATAAACATTGTACTGACGATATGAAAAGGATGTCCTGTTCTTGCAACTCCCTTTTTCTCCCATTGAAGTTTCTTTTTTTTACTGTTTTAGGGACCATTAGGTAAAAATAGAGCAAACTATAATTTATTCTCCAGTAACTAAGTCTAATTTTACTTTACTATTTTTTTAATCCATTTTTCATCTATATAGTTTTTATAGCGAAGTTGTAATTACAAACCTCATAGTGGTCAACAAAAATAGTAACGCAGTATATTTCTGGGGACCAAATTGACTAATTTCTTTTGTCCTCTTTTATGATGTCAAGATGCAAATGCTTAGAATTGCACAAACATACAAATCCACTATTCAAAGTTGGCTCTATTAATGTGGCAGATAAGGGAGGAACCGAGAACTCATCTTTCAATGAAGCTTCCGCGGTGCTCTTCAATGTTGAGTTGGTCCCGCAACAACCTCTCGAATTGTCTCTGCGCGTCCACGAGACAAGATAATTTATAAAAATAGCAAAAGTAAATTATACCTTATAATTTTCGAATTCACATACATATTACGATATTTTTATCGTCAATTACTCTTTCACATGAATTTATTTGCAAATTCACGAAATCACCATGGTTGTTCTTTATAGTTACTCCTAATAGAAAATAGTTCCCGCAATAATTTTGAAATTAGCTCTGAAAAAAATAGTTCCTGAAATCTACATGGCACAAGAAGACTTGTTCTGATATTTTAGCTGGAAAAAAGTGCATCCAAGTATACAAAAATGCAAAAATATCTTTATTTGTTACATATACATCCACATTATCAAGTTAGCCATTTAATCCCTGCCTCACTTCCTTTATCCACAACGTGTCCTTTAGCATTTCTTGGCAGTATTTAAACGAGAGAAGGATGAGTTTGTGCCAATTTTGAGGGATTTGCACTCCTAATACTTCATCTGAACAAATCCTACTAAATAAATAGGAAGATGTTGGAAGGGAAGGCAATGATCCAAGATACAGACATGCCAATGGAGATGCAACTCCAAGCCATGTCCTCGGCCTGTGAAGCTCTCGACCTCTTTGATGTCTTGGATTGCAGGAATATAGCTGGCCATATCAAGAAGGTTTCTCATCATCTATCATCGTCATCTTTTCCGTCTTTTGAATTTTTGTCTCAAATATTTGTTCTTTGTGAATTTTTGTAATTTCAGGCATTTGATGTGGTGTATGGGCCTGGTTGGCAGTGCGTTGTTGGATCCAACTTCGGCTGCTTTTTTACACACTCAAAGGGGAACTTCATCTACTTCTGCTTGGAGTCTCTCAAATTCCTAATCTATAAAGGAGCTTCAGCATAGTTTAGACAACCTACCAGATCATGGATGATTATATGTTTTTTTGTTCTCCTCTAAATATAGTGTTAACATGTATATATCTCAACATATATAAAACAGACAAATTGGTATTTCTTCAATATTGTTCAAAATGCAATATTCAACTTCAATAAAAAAACATTATGCTAATTGAGTTCTAAACAAGTAAAGGTATGAAATATCACAAGCTAGGAATTGTCTTTGTGTTTCATCAGCCTTGTTCTAGCCCAAAAACATGTGGTCTTGCAACTAAATATAATATATGCTTCATTCAATATTCTGCCAGATCAATGAACATGAAACCATGGATTAAGTGAATGTCCATAGTTGAAGTAGAAAAAGTAGTGCGCCCATAGGAAAGTGGAATATTAGTTGACAGAGACATCTGCTCATGGAATATTGTATCTAGTAATTGATAGATGTTTTACCCAACAAATCTCTTGCCAATATTTGACATGATAATAACCTTCAAAAAATATCAACATGAAGTCCTCAGTTCACAGAATTTACATGTACATCAAAAAAGTGGTGTTAGTAGGGGCTTATTCAACTTGTGCGCCTCTAAGTTACCAAGAATTAGATCTGACATTGCTTTGGTTGTCTCCAAAGTATCGGTGCCAATATGAGGGACCAAAACCACATTCTCCAACTTAAACAATTCTTTTGGTACATGAGGCTCACGTTCAAACACATCAAGCCCAGCTGCCCCTAATCGACCATTAAGCAGTGCTGAAACAAGCTGGGGTTCATCCACAAGAGGACCTCTCCCTATGTTGACAAGCACACCTTTTGGACCCAAAGCCTCAATCACCTCTTGGTTGATGATGTGCTGGGTTTCTTCAGTCAGTGGACATGATACAACAAGCACTTGGCAATTAGCTGCCAACTCAAGAGCACTTGGGTAGTACTTATAGTTTGTATTTGGTTTCTCTGATCTTGAGCAGTAGCAAATAGGGCAACCAAATCCCTCGGCTCTTTTAGCTACAGCAAGACCAATCCTACCAAGTCCGAGAATACCAACAGTTTTTCCACTGAACTGCAAAGAAGAACAAAGAAACAAAGTCATATATCAGCTCATTAAATGAAAGCAAAGGATAATAATATGACAACTAGAAAACATCAGCTGTATGCGGTGCTCATCGTAACTGAGTACTTATAAGTTATAACAAAGTTACAGTAAATGCATGGCGTTGCATATACAGGGTAGGACTTCAGTTTAAGTTGGGCAAACAATGAAGTCGTCCATCAGCTGTTGCAGCTTTGTGAAACACTTGCAAAGCATTTTTCATTATCTAAAGTGCCCTGTCAAAAACTCATGAGAGGCTACCAAGTACCAATAATCTATTTTAGACAAAGGTTTGATTAAAAGATGCTACTGATTATCTCTAAACAAAAGAAACTAAGAACATTTTATATGATGTGATATTCAATTAAATCAGCTGCTTGATTAATAGGAAGAAACAGTGGATTACCTTGCAGTTATTCTACTTCTATAACTTTTAGTTATTCTAAGAACAAATGACCTCTTTTAACTCTCTCATGTTTACATCCATGATTCATCTAAACCATAGGGGTTGTTTACTTGTTAGTATATGAAAATAACACATCTTGTCCAAAGAAAAACCTGGATTCATCAAATGTCAAGGGAGAGAAAATAAGAAAAAGAAGGGGGTGTTTCGTCATAATTTATTTATAGTTTTGGGATCAATCCTTCCCCAACGTTAACTCAATCACATAACTCATCTTTTTATAGCATAGTAATTGATGGTTCACCACTATGTTCTAACAATTACCACTCCATGTTGCTCAAATTTTAACCTAACAGTATTGCTTCATGTTATTTATATTCTTCTTAATTTAATCATATCAAACAGTGTGATAGAAACAACAAGTGTTTAGTAAAGAAAGTATAAACATGGGCACAGGAATGCATGTTGGGTAAGTTGAATTGAGAGCATACCCTTGTGCCCATAAAAGCAGAGTCCTTTGTCCTGAATTCTACCAATAATATGCAACAGCAAAAATCTAACGTATACGAACTCCATAATGAGTTCGCTCCAAGTTCAAACATAATAAATCTCTCCTATTTCAAAGCTACTGGTCATGCAACCTTCAAAATCATTGCTTTTAAGATAAAAAATATAAATCCCAAAGTCATTTACACTATTAAGTATTAGCAATTCCGTAAACTATTTCGCTATAGGATAAAGTTAAAAGAACGAACCTTTGAGGTAAGCTTGTAGTCCCCCTCGCCCTTCCATGACCCAGCCCTCACATACCGATCGGCATCACAGATCCTCCTCATGGCAGCGATGGCAAGGCCGATGGCGAGATCGGCAGTGTCGTCAGTCACGACGTCGGGGGTGTAAACGACCCGGATACCCCGCTCGCGGCACCGGGGGAGGTCGACCTTGTCGATGCCAACACCAAAGTTGGCGACGATCTCGAGTCGCGGCAGCAGGTCGATAATCTCCGCGTCCGCCCCAGCGGCGGTGCTGCCCACCACAGCCTGGATCGACGGAGCATTGGCCTGCAGGAACTCCCTCCGCCGCCCCGGCGGTGACTCCCAGAGGCGGAAGAGCTTGAACCGGCGGTCGAGCTCCTCCTCGAGGTAAGGGTTGATGGGTACGATGAGGAGGACGCCAAGGAATTCCATTGCCGCCCAACCGGATGTGGGTGGTGTCACGTCTGGGTTGGGGAGTCTTCTTGGCCAGTACAGGCACTTTTCCACTGAGTGCTTCCATCAGAACCGTCATTAGTCTCATCTTTGCATCCTGGACGTCCACTAGTACGGACCCGCAGTCTCGGCAATGGATAATTCATGTTGTCTCTATTATTTATTTTTTATTTAGATATAATATAATTTGCATAAATTATAGTTTTTTCGAATAAAACACCTACATGTATATAGCGTATAAAATTATTATTATTATTATTATTATATTATATATATTCACAGCTATCAATCCATTATATATTTATGTGCCAATTTATAACATCTTATTACATATAAAGAAATTCTATAATAGAAATTGCCTGCACAATTTATGATCATATTTTAATTCAATCAATTTCTAAAAAACAAAATTTATTGTTCAAAGAAACATGAGCTCTACATAGGAATAAATATTATAAAGAATGAATCAAAAATAAATACTTTATTATATAAAATCATTTATATATATATATATATATATATATATATATATATATATATATATATATAATAGTTTACAAAGGAATATAATTCCAAACCTAATAAATTATTTTATCTAACAAAAAGAACGGATGCCAACAAATTTGAAAAATATACGTAACTTAAAACAAATTGATTTAGTTTGTTTTGAAAAATCAAAATAAATAATAGACTAGAGGATACAAATGAAAATTAATACTTGCCGGAATTGGAGGTAAGAATTTTTTTAAACCAGAAATTGGAGGTAAGAATTCGAAATTGAATTTAGTATGCATAATTCTTCGAAATTGGATTTAGTAATTATTGCTAGGCTAAAAGAAGGCATTTGTCCGTAGGCGAAATGCAATTTAATATGATGAAAAAAAAGGAAATGCAATTTAATATGCATGTAACATAATAAATTTGAAGGCTGAATTAAATTTGAAATCAATGCAATTTAATCAAATTTAACAAATTTCAAACTAGTAATTAAGAAAAATGTGGTGCAACAATTAATGCGCCTGAAATTTAATCAAATATGCATATTATAATTCAATTAATACACATTAAATTTAATCAAATATACTTTGAAATGCACCATGATTATGCGTAATCTAAAAGCTGAATTAAATCAAATTAATGCAAGTTAAATCTGTGAATTGAGCATAAAGGAGTTGTTGCTTTGTATGCAATAGGTCTGATAATTGTATTAAGCATATTTTTTACTAATATGAATTTGCTAGGAAATTTTGGACCAATTTAAAAATAACTACTATGGAAATTTTGGACCAATTTAAAAATAACTACTGAAATTTTGGATATGAATATTCTTTTGTCAACATGAAAAATACTACTATGCTGAAAAGTTATAGCCATAGCTAGGGGTGAGCAAACTTCACCGATTCACCGAAACCGAACCGAAACCGACCGAACCGAAACCGATTTAACCGAACCGAATTAATCGAATTAATTTCGGTTCGGTTTTCGGTTAAAGAAATTTTTGGGTTCGGTTTTCGGTTCGGTTCGGTAAATTAACCGACGGTTCGGTTAATTTACCGAATTAACCGAATATATATGTATATGTATATATATATATAATAATAAATATTTTAGATCTTGACATTTGTCTTGGTGGTTAAGTCTTAGATTTAGTTTTCCGCCGCCCGGGTTCGAATCCTATGTTGTTCAATAATATTTATTTAACATTTGATATATATATATATAACAGGTGTTAGTTATACATAAATTGATAATAATGTTTGGTAAGATGGTTAGAAGGTAAAAATTAAAATATAACTTTCAGTTGGGCTAAGTTTGAGTCCTTGTGCATTCGTTAATTTTTTTTTTTTTTTTTTTTTTCGGTTAACCGAACCAAATTAACCGAACCGAACCGAAAATTCGGTTAACCGAACCGAATTAACCGAATTTTTTCGGTTCGGTAAACGGTTAATTTTTTTTCTTTGGTTCGGTTCGGTTAACTGAATTTTCGGTTCGGTTAACCGAATTTTCGGTTCGGTTTTTAATCGAACCGAACCGATGCTCACCCCTAGCCATAGCTATGCTGATAACCCTCTATTTGTAGAAGCTTGGGCTGTTTGGCTATGTATTCTGAATGCCAAGCTTTTTAACATTAAGCACATAAAGATATTCTTTGATTGCCTAAGGCTAATTAACATTCTGAATGGAAGATTTAAACCTCCATGGTACATCAAGGATTTGATAAAAAGATATTTGGATGGTTGCTAAGGATATAGATTTTCAAGGTTGGACTCATATAAAAAGAGAACTTAACATGATAGCTCACAATTTGGCAAAGCATGGATTTTCTAACGGTGGAGCTTCAACAGGAACATACTTGTTGGTTCACAATTAGCTTAAGTCTTCTGATAATGAAGTGGATCTTCCTAGTTTAAAGAATAAAAGTTGTATTATTGATTCAATTTTTTATCATATTTCTTTACATAATATTTCTATAGATACTGTAAATGTAACACCTTTGATTTCTATAAATGAAGTGATTGCACCTGGAATAGAGAAACATGACAATGCTTTACCAGGAGGTGAGGGGTGCATGACTATTATTCGTCTATTAATCCTCTGCCCCTTTTACCCAATTGTAGAGCAGTGTCTGGTCTCCTTTGATCTGAGGTTTTCTTTTTAAAAAAAAATCAAATCTGTGAATTACCAATAACACCAAATAAGTAAATTAAACAAATATGGTGTGGCAATTAATGCACTTACATGCACACATCAAATTACTTAAATTGGATTACTGTGCAATCCAATCCAATTTAATCACATAAATTGCTGATAAATTAAATTATTATTATTTTTAAAGAAAAAACTCAAGTAGGGTCACTCATCACTAAATTGAAAGGGTGAATGGTACATTAGGCCACTGGTCGTGTATTCCTTGCCTTCAGCCGAGTGGTGATATATTATCTCTCGAGTGTTGAACACTTTATTAATATCATCAAGAATTCTCACAAATACAGAGTTGACAGTAATGTCTTTGCTTAAGCAATTCTCTACACTATTTATACTATTTACACTATTTCACCAATGTGCTTTCAGTAACTCTTGGGATGTTATTGATTTCAGAGGAAACTATTTGGGCAGCAGACTCATATACTAAAGTCTCTTTAGAATGATTTGAAAGACCAGCTTTGGCTAGCAAGTGAGCCTTCGTATTCAGCTCTCTTTTGATATGGTGTCAATCACAATTAATTTCGTTGCTTAACTTTCGAATGTCTACTATGAGACTATGTAAGAACCAAGGAGGATATGTTTTTTTATCAAGGATGTTCACTGCAATTTGGCAATCAGTCAACACACTAATATTCTGGATACTCAGTTCCTTGGCTTTTAGAATAGAATGCCAAATAGCTCAGGTTTCTGCAGCTAAGGGGGAATGAACTTTGCAGTTGTCACTTCCTTTTGATACTGTTGAGCCATTAGTGTCTTTGATGATGAAACCATAACTACAGTTATCAGACTTACTAAGTCAAGCAGTATCACAGTAGATGAGAAAATCCTTAATATCATGGTTCAAAATGACCCCCTCATTAGCCTTAGCTATGTTTTCTTTCTTATCATCATTCTTAGACCAAAGTATGTCAGCTATGACCCTGCAAAATAGGGTATTCATGCATATCCTTTTCTGTTTGAAATAACATGAGTTCCTATTTTTTCAAAGCTGTCAAAGAGAAGAAGCAATCACATCTTTCATCCATTTATTCAGCTTATCATTTCCAGGAGCCTTTTCCAACAGCCACATCCTCATGTACCAATCCTTCTTATGATTGAAACAATAATTAAGCTCTCTTTCAACCTTATTCCAAAATAATTTGGCATAGTCACATTCAAAAAAGAAATGCTTTGCATTATCCTCATCCTTGCTACAAACATAATAATAATTTAGAGTTATTTTGCTTATGCCAGCTAAATAGCAGGAGGTGGGAATTCTGCCCCAAAGAAATTTTCGGATGAAATTTTTTACTATAGGAATTGTTTTCAAGGATCACAATGTGCTCCAGTTGATATTATGCTGCTTAACTTCTTGCTTTTCTTCAACAATAAAATTGTAGGCATTTTTGCAATTAAGATCTCCTTGTGAACATCATATCCATTTGTCTCTAACTTTTTCCTTGGGGATATAGATGCAAGCAATATTATTTTAGTGATGTTCACCAAACATCTCAAGGATCAGCTCATGGTCTCATCTGTTGTTACTTATTAGCTTCTTAACCTTGCTGAATTTGAGAGCTACCTCCATATTAATAAAGGTAGGTCATTTGTTCAGTGGCAAGTTAGAGATCCAGGGGTCATTGTGTATATCAATGTCAGTACCATCTCCTACTCTCTTCCTTAGGTCTTCCTTAAGCTCCTGTGTGGCACCATGAATGCATTTGAAAGATCATGAGAATTTGCTACTCTTTTTGAAACTCCATGGATGATAGTCATGGTATTTTTTTATTAAGCATCTTAGCCCATAGAGTATTTCCTTTGTTAGAGAAGGGAAGAATCCTTCAAGCATGAGTAGAAAATCTCGTAATCTCCAAATCCTTTAAGCCTAGTCCACTAATGCTTTTCTCGAGCATGATTTTGTTCCACTCAACTAGGTGGAAATTTTTCTTTTTAGCACAAGATCCCCAAAAGTAATTTTTAGCTAGACTTGGATAGCTTTTTATCACCTTCCGGTCAACCCATGAAGAAGAGGTAGTATGCATTGGCAAGACATTCATGATTGAGTTCAGAAGTATCATTCTTCCTGCTCGAGATATTGTTTTCCTAGCCCAACCATCAATCCTACTAGTTGCTTTGTGTATCAGGATTCTTTGGCTGCTAACACCAACCTTTTTAGGACTTATGAATGCCCCGAGATCTCATAGGATATTCACCTGCTCTGAACCCCGGGAGTTTGCATATTTTAGACCTTAAGTTGCCTTGGCAATGTAATGGGAAGAATTTTTTTGACTTGTCTTTGTTAATCCTTTGATCAGTAAATCTGCAGTATAAAGAAATAGCTTTCATAACATTACAACAATTCTTTTGATTACCCTTAATGACTATCAAAATGTCATCAGCAAAAGCAAGATGACTGAGCTTCATCTCCTTATATTTAAAGCACTTGATGGAACTATAAATTCTCAGAGAGACTGTTCAGTATTCTAGAAAGTGGATCATGCATGATTACGAAGATATAGGGAGAGTGGGGGTCATCTTGCCTGACCCCTTTCTCATTTGAAAATCCTGCAGATTTATGGTCATTTATGTTGCAAAAGAATCTAGCAGAACTGAGGCAAGCTTGAATCCAATTCCTGACAATTTTAGGAAATTTTATAAATTCCATTATATTCTCCACTGCCCTCTAGGAGACCTTATCAAATGTATTTTCCAGATGGAGCTTTAGGATTATAAAGGGTCATTTCCTCTTGGACTTGCTGACAATGTTCACTATTTCATTAGCTAGAAGTATATTATCTTGAATTCTCCTCCCTTCAATGAAAGCACATTGCCCCTTGGAGATTATCCTCTTTATGCATGACCTGATTCTGTTGGCAAGTGCTTTAGATAGGATCTTGTAAAGGACATTTCGTAGTGCAATAGGCCTAAAGTCTGTTATCTTTGCAGGACCATCAATTTTTGGCACAAAAATTAGAGCAGTGTCACCCCAATACTCAGATAACTTAGCTGATATTTGGAATTCTCTAAGAGCATTTAAGATGTTGGCGCCAATGATGCTCTAGTACTTGATGTAGAATTCCACATTGAAGCCATCAGGTCCTGGAGCTTTGCTCCTGCCCAAGCTATTGACAATGTTTCATACTTCTTCTATAGTGAACTCTTTACATAAGCTTGCAGACTCATTACCACTGAGGTTCTTCCACTTGAGATTGCAGGCATACTCCCAATCTTGGCCTGAGTTGTTGCTTTCTTCCTCATCCTAGAGGTTGCAATACCAGTCTGCAAATTCTCTGACAATGTTTCTAGGATTAGAAATGATATTACCATCAAAAGAGATTTGGTTAATGTAGTTCATGTTTCTTTTGTATTTTGTCAAGCTGTAAAAAAATTTAGTGTTTTTATCATTTTCATCTAGCCATGGTCCACCACTTTATGTGAAGTTGCTTGTTTAGTGTCATTGCTTTGTTTGAGAGACGTTTCATTCCGATAACATCTCATGTAACATGAGTCCAGTTCATCCAATTTTTCTAACTCATCAAACTCGGCCTTTGTGGCTTCTAACTCTTTTTCAAGTAGACTAACATTTTGCTTGGCCCAATTGGAAATGTCAACAGCAAAGCTGGTGAATTTCTGCCCCATGGACTCTAAGTTGCTACATGAGTGTTATCATGGTACCACTTCTCTCTTATCAATTCCTAAAGCTCACTGTAGTCCATCCAGTAGTGTTCAAAAATAAAATGCTTGTCTTTGCCTCTATCCTTCCTTATGTTCTCAGCAATGAGGAAGATAAGCTTATGGTCAGAAGCAATTTTGTTCAAGTGCATTACATGCTTGACCATTCCCAGTTAACCGGGGCCTTGTCCAACCTGGCAAGGACTCTTCCTTTGCAGGTTCTATTGTTACTTCAAGTGAATTTTCCTTTTTGAAACTTTACTTCCATCAGGCCAGTGGAAGAGCACAATTCATTGAAATAATCAATTGAATGTCCCCATTTAAATTGGTTGCCACTTATTTTATCACTTCAGCTGTTTATACAGTTGAAATCACCAATGAGAACCCAAGGGAGCTCAGCGGGAGTCAATGTTACTCAGAAATCTCCACAAATAGCCTCTTTCTTTGGGGCAGTTGCTGGCATATATTCCACTGAGCAACCATGGTCTATCTCTGAGAGGGGTAACCATTGCATTGATGATCTGACTGTAAGAAAATAGCATTTGGATGTTTAGAAAATCATTCCTCTGGACAAGAACAATTCCACCAGCTCTATCATCCCCAGCTACATAGATTTCAGATCAGTTTGGTCCAAATTTCTTAATGCAAAGCAATGAATTTTCATCATTTAAGTGTCTCAACCAGCTGGGTGATTTCAGATTTATGATTCTTCGACAAAATGTCTAGGTGGTTCCAAGCAGCTTCTTTCAAACAACCCCTTATATTCCAAGAAAGTATTTTCATGGTTAAGAAGTTGCTAAGGCGGAGGTAATTATTTTTGTGTCATTAGAGTGTCATTTTCTCTTCTTTCCCCTTGGATTCTTCAGGTTGAAGGGGAAAGTAGCATCATGGATATGCTAAGAGGAAGATCTTCTTCTTCTCTGATTAGGAGAAGAAGCATCATCAACAAGTCAGAAGTGTCAGAATTTGATTCATTGTAATCTCAAACACCCCTATCATTTTTTTTGTGAAAATCATCAATACTTTTGTCAATGCTAATTGGCACCTTGATCGGCTCCTTTCTACTAGATGAAAACTTATCAGGTTTCTTCATAGTTGCTTGAGGCCTAAGAAGGGAGATGTTTGTGAATGAATTGGTAAGGAGATTGACCAATGTCTTACATGCTTGCTTCAATTGTATTCTCCTTTTTTTTCTCAGAAGAAATCATTGAATTGTTACGAACCTGGTTCCCAATCAAGTTTGTATCAGTTGTCATGTCTTCCTTCTTTTGGATATCTGAAACTGATATTGAACCAATAGTCTTTCCACTATCTTTTTTCTGTCATATTTCTTTTTTCTTCCTGTTAACTAATTACCATAGGCCATTGATGTTTTTAGGTTCAGCTGGCATTGTATCATGCCTCTTGCATAGTATTGTTTCATTACCAATTCCTTCCCTGGCTGCAGTCCAAGTAGAGGAATTACTAGCTGTGGTACAATTTTCAACTGAGTGTCTCATTTTTCCACAACTATAATAGAATTTGGGAATGTTTTCAAATGCCACAGTCTGCCAAAATCTATAACCCATGTTGTTCACTCAAATTCCATTCGGTACACAATTGCTCAGGTTCCACATAATACATACCCTAGCATACTTTGTTCTCAGCCCTTTGTTTGTGACTTCATCAAGTTTGATTGGCTGGCCTATTCTAGCAGCAAGCTTGAGAAGGAAATAAAGTACTGAACTGCATGAGGTCTTTCTTACATGAAGACTGAAGCCACTTGCAGAAGCTCGTCGATTTCAAAATTAGTGATTCCAAGTTCATATTCACTACCAGGATCATTGTTGATGTTGATGTTGTTGCCATTGTAGTTTCTGTAGCTGTTGTAGTTGTAATAGTAGTTCATGTTGTTGGAACTGTTGACGTTGGTGTTCCAATAATTCGCTGAAGTCACATGATTGTTGCTATTGTTGATGTTGGTGTTCCAATAATTCGCTGAAGTCATATAATAGTTGTTGTTGACGTTGGTGTTCCAGTAATTTGCTGAAGTGATCAGAGAATTATTGTTGTTGTTGATATTTTTGACGTTGGTGTTCCAGTAATTTGCTGAAGTGATTAGAGAATTGTTGTTGAGGTCGTTGACGTTGGTATTCCAATAATAATTCGTTGAAGTCATAGAATTGTAAGCAACGACGGGAGGAGGAGGTGGAGCAAACGCCAAAGTACTCATCTATTGTTGCTGTGGTTGCAGGCTTGGCCAGTCGAATGCGACAATGGGAAAAGGCCGTCGGACCCCAATCTCTCCGGCCAGATGTGGATCCCGAAGCCAAAGAAGCCTCCAGATCCCATCCATCTCACTGATCCTGCTGAAACCCCGAGAGATGGGACTTTGATGTTTGCTCGAAGAGTAGTAGATGCGAAGGATACTGCAAGTATAATAACTTCAAGGAAAGAAAGGGTTTGAGGGAATTCGACTCTCACTGATGGCCCTAAGAAAGATGCTCCCCCCCCCCTTCAATTGCATCCAGGCAAACCCTTGATCTTGGGCTGCGCTATTCAAAAAAGCCAACCTCTCTTCCGTTGTTGACTGTAATAAGAAAGTTGAGGCGAAGATAAGAGCCATCTAGGAGAGCTCCATAGATGAAGTTTTGATTGCTGATGATCTGATGGAATTGGCAAGATCACATTGGATCAACTGCCTATATAGTAAGTTTTTTGGCAAAACCCCTCCGTTGAGTCTAATTCAAAATGTTATGCCAAAAATCTAGAGAATTAAGCAAGGTATACTAGTAATTGATCTCACATCTGGTTATTTTTTTTAGTTTGCTTCAAATGATGACCCGAACCATGTTTTAACTCATGGCCCTTGGTTCTTAAACGGATAAACTTTGCTTACTATCCGATGGAAAGCTAACTTCCAGCCATTCCTGCCTTCCTGGAGCAAATTGAGACAATCTCAATTTGGATACATTTCCCTGGACTGCCTATTGAGTATCTACACAATAAAACCCTTCTCTGATAAATTAGATTATTGCATACATGTGCTTATAAATTGAAAATTCAATTGCATAAAATGGTTGAAATCTCATGTATTGCCACAATCGCCCAATGCATTTTTTTTAATAAAAAAAATAGCTCAAGCAAAAGATCACCTTCTGCCCATTAGAAAGAAAGAGAATGTAGAGGGTCCTTGGCCGTACACTTCTCGCTTTCAAAACAAGTAGAAGTATGTTCCTCCTCGCCCAATGCATTTGAAAAATATGTCACATGACTTTGATTGAACCTCGCTTATATATGATATAGATTTATGAGATTATTAAGATCTAGAATAATAACATGTTATTTCAAAGGACAATTTGTATAAGCTTATGCTCTAATTAGAAGTAATTGCACATAGACCTCTTTTATTTCTTTTAAAAAATTGTTTGGAATCTCCTAAAAATCTAATAAGCAACCTTATGGAGATATCTTCTATGATAAATTTTATAAAGATAATGAGTCAAGCAATGAATGAGTGAACATGATCAGTAAATGAATAAAGATGAGAGTGGGTGAACATATATAAACGGTGAATAAGTTATGTTGACATACTTATTGCCCATGTTCACTTACAGCATTTGTTCACTCACTCACCCACCGTTTTATTTTCCAGAATCTAAACCATCTTAAAACAACACACTTAGTGTAAAATATCCACATCATTTATCATCTCAATGTTTTTTACTCATCATACCCAATGATCAGAGAGACATTGATCACATTGCTATCAAGTGATGTTCTTGGTGTCTTGCAAGAGAATTGGATCTCCGCCATCCAAATATGAACGAATCAGATTAAAAATTGAATTGGTAGATGACATCTCATTTTATTTTTTTTAATTCATATTGTTTATTTTTAATGGTTAGGAGGTCATTATTGGATTTTTAAAAATCTCAAGCATTTTGAAACAACAAAGAGAACTATGATCAATTAGTCTAAAATAGAGAGATTATTAAAATTTACTCTATTTCAAAGTATTAACTTAGCTATTTCGAAATAATATGATATTTGACTATATTGCAAAAGACAAGCAATGTTCAATATATTACTAGAGTGAAAGCATATATTCCAAAAAGCAGCAGCTTATCTTTACTGGCTGAAAGACCTGCTGTTAGTTGACATTCAACAATCTGAAACCTATAAATGGAGAAATGGAAAACTGCACTTGGTTGACAAAGATATCCGCTTATGAAAAAATCTGCCCACATTAGAGCTAGAGGTGGCAATGGACTGAGCCCACCCATGGGCAGCTGGGCTCGCCCCTTGGCCGTGCCAGGCACGGGGCCTGCGGGCCAAGCAGGGCACGGCTCGCGGTGCTGACCTGGTCAAACACAAGCTTGGCCGAGCCAGACCCAAGCCTGGCTCGAGTCTGGCTCGACCAAAAATTTTTAAAAAAAAAATTAAAAGTTTCGGGCCGGCCCAAGCCCGAAGGGACGGGCTCAGGCCCGGGCTGGGCCTGCCCCCTAATCAGTTGGGCCGTGCCTGGCACAGCCCGGAGGTGGCCGAGCCTGCCCGGGCCCGGGCCTGGGCCGGCCTAAGCACGGCCATTGCCACCTCTAATTTAGAGCTGCAAGGACAATTCTTGGATGAATGCAGGCTTCTTGCTTCAGAAAAAAAGAGCTGGGAGGACAACTATTCGTGAATGAAAACATGATGTTGGACCAAAACAATCAATTGAATATAACTTACAATCAAATATCTCAGTTAAACATCATAATGGATTAGTTCTCCACTCTTCAAATTCTACAAGAAAATTATTTCACACAGTTCACTGCCTAGATCAACACAGTCGAGTCAGTAAGGGCTTAACTGCTTAAGCCTCCTCAAAATTTTGTAATTTTGGATATGATATTATGCTAAGGACAATGTTGTAACTTGCAAACAATTTCGAAAAAAACGTGACCTCACTTGCTTTAAAAAAGTTTGGAGCAAACAATGGACATTATTGCAAGATTACTGCAATGATACAGAGGAAGCTGTGAGTAAAATTAAGTTAAAATAAAATATAACAAAGAAATTTATTCAGAGTAATACAAATGCAACTGACTAAAACTACAGACGTTGATCTCTAAATTGTCTGCATCTTATTGACTTTTTTTTTTTAACAAAGAAACCTGTAATATATTTCAAGAGTTATGAAAAGCAATTACAGACAGTCTGCATCTTACTGATTTGATGCCAAGGAAAGTATGCAAAAGGTGTTTTGCTGCAGGAGAAAATCTGGATGGAGTCACCATTTGTTATTTGATACGAGTCACTGCTGCATGAATGGCATCAGCAAGATGGGGAACAGTTTTGGAGTTCAAACCAGCCATGCTTATCCTCCTGCAATAAGTATTTGCTTATCAGAACAGTGGTAAACAGAGATGTCGAATGGTACCAAGGAGTTGATGCATGAAGTTCATATTTAGCACCCTTCTGTCATCCGAGTTATGAACAGCAGAAGCTCACAGATTATGAAATCAAAACAGGAGCACTTTATTTAATGCAATAATACATAAAAATAAAAGAAATCAAGAAAAAGATGGCTGGGATATGAAGACAGCAGAATAGAGAAGGTTAAGCTCAAAACCAAAAATAACAAATTAAACTACAGGAAGCCAAGGCACGGGAAAGATAAAGAAGATTACCCATCAGAAGTCAAGTAAACATGATACTCTTGTGTCATGAAAGCCACTTGCTCCTTATTAAGCCCTGTGAAGGTAAACATCCCAATCTGTTTGATGATGTGAGTCCAGTCACCAGGTGTCCCTGCATAACAAATACATGATCTTAGTTCAATAAGTAATACAAAACAGTTTCTTATTTTTGAATCTTGTACCATAAATGGTCTTCCTCAAGGAAAGATCATAATATAAGAAATACAACTTCTTAAAGAAAAATTCAGTACACAATTAGTAAATGTAGAATGATCTTGTAGTTCGGTTAAGATGATGGATGATATAGTCTAAATAATAGTTAGCAAATTCACGTACCTCTAGCACGTAAAGCATCAAAAAGCTGCTGACGCATGTTGATAATTCGATTGGCCATGGCTTTCAACTCAACAGTCCATTCATAATACATTTCCCTAAGAGAGATAAAAGAAAAATACCAGTTAACAAGTATGCTGCACATGAAAAAAGGACACGCTTGAAAGATGAAAAACATAATACTACATATCTATGACGAACTGCAACATCTTAACAGAACAATCTCAAAAACAGTGCAATGTTAATGGCCAGCAATATTCAAAGAAAGTGCTTCTAGCATAATATGCATGATGACTTACTTGTCTTTTAAAATGGTAGCCACGATAGAAGCACCGTGAATAGGAGGATTGGAATACATGGGTCGGATCACAAGTTTCAGCTGACTTTCCACCCTAACTGCCACATCTGCATATTTACAGACCTACAAAATTGAAGAATAACCAAATTACTGAGGTTCAAAAAGGACAGGTAGTAAATAGTAAAGGGTAGTGGCAACATATCAGCAGCTGTGCATGATTAGTATGCTGTAACTACTTGTCAATTAAATAAAATAAATGGTTTTGGGATGTTTAGCTAGAATTGCAATTTCAGATGGGATGTTTAGCTAGAATGGCAATTTCAGAAATAAGATATTAATGATCAGAAAAAACATGAGCTGCATTTAACATGTCAAAGAATCCACAATGAACTCCACAACACTTTTCGTACTGTCATATCCCATGTTCATGGCTGTGAACCTGTTAACTGTTGTCAAAAGTGAACCTCCAGAAATATGTGTGGTATATAAGCCTTAAATGTTTTTAATAGTTGTGATGATTCATCTATAAATAAGAATATTGGAAAGGATGATTCATTAATCTCTTCAGAACTTGTTTAGTGTTCCAATCGAGTACTTGATGGCTTGATGCTATATAGAGAGAACTGATTTAAATAACTAAGAATTATATATATATAGGTCGGCTACAAATTAATAACAAAAATGAACTGGATAGAAGAAATTGTCAATGTAACGTAAGCCTCTTACAATGCTCAGTGCACCAACACGCTCCCCATACAAACCCATGTTTTTCGCATAGCTTTGAGCTGTGAGGCACTCGCCCCCGTCAGCAGCAAACATCCTAACTGATTGTGCATCAGCATCCAGGCTTCCGCTCGCAAATCCCTTCAATGAGATCATACTTTTTAAGATTCATAAAGAGTTAAAATGTACAAGAACAAAATCCATGTGTACATTAAAATGATTAGCTAGAAATTTTTATATAATAATTATGTCTAGGCATGTGAACTAGACAGACAACACTTACTATGATTATATGGTCATAGTTTTGGTAAAGAACCATGTTGACCATATCACCATACACCATTTCTAAAGACTAATTAACTAGTAGCCCAGTGAAGCTTACCTGATAGGCACTGTCAAAGAAAGGTAGCAAGCCTTTTGATCTGATCAGCAGACGCATCTGCTCCCACTGACCAACAGTTGGATCCACACCAGTAGGATTATGTGCACATGCATGAAGAAGAACAATTGCTCCAGAAGGAGCCATACTCAGATCTTCTAACAAACCTGTATCAATAGAGTTTTCCAGTGCATGAACATTTAAAGAACTAAACGGTAGACATGTTAAACTAGAATTTTAAACGTTTAAAAGCGTGTTACGTATATGACTTGACACATGGCAAAGGACATATGCTCCACACCTTTAAAATTTAGTCCTCTTGTTGTTGGATCATAGTAGCGGTATGTCTTCACAGACAGCCCTGCTAACATAAAAACTTTTGTATGGTTTCCCCATGTTGGCTGTGGAATATAAATTGTACGCTGGAGAAAAAGTAACAACTTCAGACACAATACTAGTGGCCCAAACCAGCATAATATGTAGAATAGTAAACAAGAGGTAATAGTGTACTTCATGGTAATGCTTTGCTAGAAATTCTCCTCCAACCCTCAATGAGCCAGTACCAGATAAGCATTGCACCGTAACAACTCTATTTTCCTGAATGGCAGGACTATTTGAAAGACAAAAATTTGTCAACATTTTCATTGAATAAGGCAAAGGCTTAGCAGAACAACCGAACAAAAAACATTGATAGTGCAGGTGTCTATCCATCACTAGATTTAAAGCGTAGTTATGAATACCAAATGCACATTTATCCAACAATTCACATTTCATGTGTATATTTATTCAAAAGTGATATGATGATATTTAACTGCACTGCATTGACATGATGCAATGCACATGGACTTAGCATAGTACTAATACACTCTCGGTGCAGTCTTGCCCTTTGTTTTCTCCTTAAAATAAAACATACTACCAATAAGCTAAGAACTTTGGTCCATACCATTGTCTTTGGTAGCATACGTATCATGAACCACATGCCACAACATAACCACATGTTTTATAGCATATAGGAAAATAGATGCTTACAAATGCATGTCATATTTATATCAAATATTTATACAGTTACACGTGTCAGATGCCACATCGAAGACCCATTTCATTACCATTTGGCTTGATGTTCAACGCAACATATGTCTGTCACCAACTGCAGTGCGATAATTATCTAGAAGTTTAATTGAAATTTTTTTCTAACTTCTTCAGATTATTATTATTTAATTATAATAAGTGCAATTCACAAATGGCAGAGCTATATTCACCTGTCAGCTCCAAATATTAGTTTAGCACTGAGTTTGTTGAAATCTGCTAAGCCAGTAATAGGAAGGTATTCTTTCACACGAGATCTGAACAATAAAAGTTAAATAGCAATGATTAGGAACATTCTGGAAGAAAATAACACCTGTATAAGAATGTTGCCAAATGGATATTTTACATAGACACTCTGGAAGAATAACAAAAAGCCTTAGCCCTTAGCATACAACAACTTGCAGAGTCTGGTAAGTAAAGATACTAGCAAGGTTGATCTAGAGGACTATGAAACCGTCCATAAGATTAGAAACAAGTAGTTTCCCCACAAATTATCATAGTGACAACAAGAACGAACAACTGAAGAGGCATTAACTCCAAGTGGCAATCAACACAAGGCAGGATAGTCTATAAAGCAAACAAAGGGAAGCTAACAGCAGAGGTAAATCATTTACTCTCGGCACGCATGAAAATTCTACATGTATAGAACTGTTATATACGAGCAGGAGATTTGTGGTTTAGTATAAGTTCAAAGAATCATACGGATTATTGACTAGCATCTGCTCTGCTCGTCTGACCACATTAAGCACCAGTGGTTTTCCTTCCTATTACAAGAGAAAAGTTAAGACGATTAAGAGTCTTAATAGGACGAACAGAAGTAATCAAATTGTTAAATTGTTATACCTCAGTTCGATATGCTCCAACTCCCAGATTGACCTTCATACGACTTGGATCCTTGTTATATGCAACCGTGACCTATTTATTCACTCCCAAATTCAAAGACAAACGATGTAGTTAGTGATCAGTCAGGAGAAATCATCTGTAGACCCCAAACGTCACCAAGTTCATCAAAAAAGAGATTAAATGGAAGAAATATAAGTAACTCAACACGAGATCAAAAAGCAATCCCATAAAATAGTGCAATAAAGATCATGGCACACAAAAATCAGTCATCCAAGAAAGCCTAATCGTATAAATCGATCAGCAAGAAACCAATAACCAGATCCGATCAAGGACCAATTACCCCAAGGATCGGATCCTCCGGCGCCTGGACGACATTGGCGAAGACAGATCCGCCAGAGAACCCGGCGGTCGGCGAGGGGTAGATGGCCTGGTTAGGGAATTGGGACTCCATGGGAGAGGGCGGGGAGAGCGAGCAGCTGACGCCGAGGTGCCTCGCGAGGGTATTCAACCTAAAAATCGGGGAAGCAAGTTCAGCGCGCATGTTATCACCCTCCATTGTCTTTCCGGCCTTATCGTGCGCCATGCTCCGAACGTTTGTAGAGTCTCGGTGAGCGGCATCGCCGTATTTATTTCTTGGAGAGCGCGAGGAGCCGTTCCGGCGTGGAATTAGTATGACGGATGAAGACGCTTCGTCCTCAAGAGTGCGACGCGTGGCGGTGGGCCACCTCGAAGTGCGAAGGTCGAAGAAGATGATACGAGGATGGAACCGTGGGTGAATTTTAAGAGCGCCCGTACAATTGGTCCTTGAGAGCAGCACGTATGACGGCGCGACTCTTTCCTTTTTCAAAATTCAATCGGATAAAATGAGATAGAACAATAAATAAATTTATATTCATTATTTATTGTATATATTAAAAAATAAAATTAGAAAAAATATATATTTAATATGAATTATATTAATAAAAAAACTTATTCAATATTCTCTAATTTATTATTTTATTCTATCACATCATATATACAATAAATTATTTATTATTTTATTCAATCATATTATATCATGTAAAATAATTAGACCAAAGGAGAATTTTTGCTCGTATTAGGTTTAGGAGTGGCAATCCGTGTCGTATCGTGTTTAAATATATCTCGTGTTGTAAAAAGCTAAACTCGAACTCAATCCGTTTATTAAACGTGTTCGAATATGCAAATTCGAACCTAATTCTTTTATTCTCGGATTGACACGATACGACACACTTAATCCGTTTAAATAAATGTATCTAAACGTGTACATATGTACACCTACACGATAAATATAATTTCAATAGTGAACAAAATGAAAGGTACTAAAATTAAAAATTAAACACGGTAGAAAAGACTATTAATAACAAGACATATCCAACATTCGCAACTTTTTTACTTTTTTATTATATATATATCTTTATAAATGGGTAAATAGACTAAATATGTTCAGTAACACGATTAAACACGTTTAATTAAATGGGTTTAATCGTGTTTATACAGGTTACAAGGTATCGTGTTAATCCGGGTTGAATTCGTTTAATCAAAACACACGTTTAGCCAAATCCGAACGCGCGTAACTCCATGTCGTGTCAGAAATTGTCAGCCCTAATTAGGTACATCGCTTGTGAGTATGGAAATTTTTAATTTAGGAAAATTACAATGACACCCTATATCCTAATGGCTAATTATAAATAATATAATTTTGACAAAATCATAAAAATTTGATGGTTTATCGGCCAAATCATAAATACTTTTGTTGAAGTCCAACATTAGTAAATATGGTCAAGATAACATTTAAATTATTTGGGCAATCCTCTCTTCATGAGTAGGGGTGGAAATAGGCTAGGCGACAGGCATGCCAATGGCTTGTGGCCTGGTCTGGCCTATTTAAAAATAAAAAAATACTCTGGCTTTGAAATAGACATATTTTCCTTGTCAAGTTGGGGTCATGCTCAATTTAAAGTCTATTGAGCCCAACAAGTCGACCTGAGCCTATTAAGATTATTTGCATAATGCATATATAAATATATAATAGAAGCATGTCTTATAAACATGCCACGAGCCAACAAGCTCAATTTTTATATTTGAAACAAGTTTTATAAACAAGCTTCAGGCTTTATATTAGAAGCAAGTTTTATAAACATGCCACAGGTCATGCCAAACTAATGAACAGACTAGACTTAGGCAAAAAAAAACCTATAATAGGCCATAGGCTAGACTCAGACCAATTTGTTACTACACAAACCTGATATAACTTGTTTCAACCCCTATTCATGAGATAGCTTTTGGGTTAGAGTTAGACCCACTAATTTATTTACATAATATTATAGATAGTCTATCATGTGGTTGATATTGTGCCACCTGCATATGTCCAGTCCTGCAAACTTCACGTTCTCGATGTCCAATCATGAGCGCCATGAGGAGCAGTATTAAAGTCCAACATTGGTTAAATATATAATCAAGATAGTCTTTAAATAGTTTGAGTAATTCTTACCTCATAAGCTAATTTTTAGGATGGAGTTATGTTCACTAATTTATTTACAACTTCAAGTATTATCCAAAATCACAACTTTTTCTACAATATTCTGAAATTATCCTAAATGCAACTAACACATCCATATTTTATCTCAAAATATAACAAGGATAATTTGGATATATTTTTAAAAAAATAATGTTGACAAATATTATAAAGTATTTATGAAGTTGGACCAATAGACCATAAATGCCTTTTGTAAATAGCTTATTGCAATAGCCATTGAAATGGTTATATATTTTCAAGTATTTATAATTTTATATGCCTTATATATTATAGTATTATATATTCTAAATTATAAATTAATTATTTTTCAAATATTTATATGCCATATATAGTAATAGTGTAAATTGTAATATTAGTTTTACTTAATTTTGTAGTACCCCTTAATTATAAATTTAACACCTGATATAATTATTGTATAATTGTTATATATTAAATATTTATATATATGATTTTTAAAATATTAAATGCCATATTTATTGTCGTACTACAAATTGAAATTTGTAAATTAATAGTTCTCTAAATATTTATATTGCCGATATATCGTAATAATGTAAATTTAAAATTTCTAAATTTATAATGCCTTATATATATTAATGTAATGCAAATTTATTTTTTTATTATAAAATACCTTATATAGTTATTGTATAACAGTTGCATATTAAATACTATATATAATATAAAATTTTGTATAATAGTTATATATAAATTATTTGTTTATAGCAGTTGTAATGCATAATTAAGTATTTAAGTGATTCTGAAATGATGACCATAATTAAAATTTTATTATATATATATGTTGGTAGGGATGTCCGTTCGGTTCGAACCGAACCGAACCAAAACGGATCGAATCGAATTTGGCCAAATTGAATTTTTGTCTTTACCCAAACTTCAACCTAAATCCGAACCGAATAACTCCTAACCCGATTTAACCCGAACCAAATTATTCGATTCGGTTCGGTTTTCAACCTTAAAATTAAAATTTTAATTATTTCGATTAAAAATTAAAAATAATTACTTAATACCTATTTACTTACCTGGGTTAAAATTTTAAAAATATATATTATTTTTTAAATTAATTTAGTTTTCGATTCAGGTCGGTCCCCGAATTTCGGGAACCAAATTCGAACCAAAATTCAAATTTCAGTTCGGTTCAGGTCAAAGAATCGAACCTACAACGGTTGAAATCGAATCGAACCGAAAAGTTCGGTTCGGTTTTTCGGTTTGGTTCGGTGTGAACCGAACAATGGACAGTCGGTGTTGGTGCGATGAATTTAGAAAACAATAATTTTAGTATGTATTTTGGGATGACTCCTGATATGAAAGTATTACTTGGACTAGAAGGATTTATTTTCATTAATATTCCAGTGGTTCATTTGTTTTACAGTATATGATGGGATAATAAAAGATAAAGCATCGCATAAGATTTTTTAAAATTTAATGTTGCATGGGATATAAATATCAATTTTACATTATTATAATTATATATTTTTTAATTCATACATTAAATAAATAATAATATAAATATATCATTTATCCATCTTTTATTAAACAAGCATGACCTTATTAATTTGGCACTTGAATTAGAGAAATGTATAATTATAATAATATTAGATAATTGATACCCTCTATTTTATTCATTTATCCTCTTTAATCTTATACTATTTAATGAAACCAATAATTTATAGGATTGTCATTAGTAAAGCTTATTATGCTTTTGACGTTGAAGCTTGTAGATGGACAAGTAAAATTCCATCGTAATATCAACTGATTTATGTAGTGATAAGACAATAATATGATGTTTGTTTCGTTGAATAAGATAATATACGAGGAAAAAAATTTATTAGATATTTTATCTTATATATATTAAATATTAATATTAACTTATATTTTTTAATATAAAAAGAATAAAAAAAATCAAAAAAAAATTGGCAGGACTTGCTGCAAGTAGTGTAGTATTCACCCGGCCCATCCAACCTCGTTGCTTTCGCTGCCTCTCGCTCGACAGATGCTGATTAACCCGTGACCTGGAAGCTTCGGATCCCAATATCACGATCGGGAACAGAAAAAGTGCCCTTCATTCCTCGCTAAATAAAATGAGGGTCGCCGCCATCGACACCAGCATCTTTTCTCCTGTTCTAAATCGCTACCCTTCCTTCCTCCGTCATCTCCACCATTCCTTCTCGCTTCCTCTCCTCCGCTCTAAGAAGCCCCCACGAGGTGCGCAGTCTTCGTCTCTAGTCTTCCTTGTATCCCATCTCGACCGGCCCATCCAAAAAGTACCATGCCGATCTCCTCGCGTGGCGCTCGATTTTACTTCCCATGGATGTATTTTGTGCTCTTTTATGATTCTATATTTGATCGGCGGTATAGTCCGTGATAGCGTGTCTAATCTCGAAACTGTAGAGAGGGGAAGAGACGAAGCCTTGTTTTTGATCGTTTGATCTTTATCTAAAAGGCTCTAATCGTTAGATGTTCGAGGATGCTTTTTGGAGCTAAAAAATTGTTTCACTTACAGCAATTCGCTTGAATTTAGAGGTTAGTGAAGTAGGAATTTTTAGGAGAACTAGGGTCTCATATGCGCATCGATATGGATGAAAATAAATCTTAAGTGCGATTTTCTTTATGTGATAGCTCATTTTTCTTGCATTATAAATTGACGCGTTGCTTACTGTACTTACCTTCTTTATTTCTGGAATTTTCCAAAGTAAGAAAATTCTATTACTATCAATTACCAGTCGCGTGAGTATAGAACTTCTGTTAGAGCAAAAAATTTAAAATTATGAATAGATACGTTTAAATGTGGGCAAAACATAGTGACAAGCTAGTAGATCATTTTTTAATTATTATATTGTACTTAAAACAGAAGAAAGAAGTTAAGGCATAATGGCTGATATATTGCCTTTTTATAGTTTATGCAGAACATTTTCTTTTCCTCGTTTACCTTTTGAGTCTAATTTTTTCAAACGACAAATCTGCTCTTAATTTGTTTGTAAACATGTCAGTTGGTCATGCTCAAGTTTGGCCAGCTTGGACCCTGTCAACATATCTTAAACCATGTCATACCCCACAGCTCATACTAAACCTTTGCCCAGCATGGTACCGTGTCATGCTTTAGGCCACTTGATATTCTTTTTGATATTTAGAAGATATTATAAAATAATTTCAAGATGAGTCGAGTCCACAGGTGATGCTTGGCATAGGTTGCTTGGACCATTGTGGTTCGTGCAATTCTAGGCTGGTAAGTTAAAAGGTCTTGAGCCTAGCTGCACACAAGTACACAACTCATGGGTGCAGGTTGTAGTTGTACCTCATTGTTTTAGCCAGGCCGAGTCTGGCCCTTCAACAGGCGATTAGCTCATTTCACTTCTCTACTTAACTGATGAAGCATCAACAAATGTATCTCTTTAACTTAGAATGTTGTTAACTTATTCTTACTTTTGATATTGTGAAAATTCAAATGTGAAGTAGATCAATAATAAATGACTCTTCAAAATGTCAAAATTTTGCATGAAGTTGTTGATTTTCAAGTGCTCAAGCTCATTATGTTAATATGATCTTCAGATGTTTATCATCAAATTTCTTTCTTCTCATGTTTTATGTAACATTGACTGGTCATGCAGGAAGATACAGGTTGCTTCTTCGTGCTGAACATAATTATTCTTCCACTGTTCAGCAATATCCATCTATGGAATCCTCAAAAGAACCACAGGAGCATAATTGGAGTATTTACCCTCATATAGAGCCATTTAATACCGGGTTTCTAAAGGTCTCAAATATCCACACATTGTACTGGGAGCAGTCAGGAAATCCGAATGGGAATGTAAGTCTTTTATGTCTGTCCTTTATTTGTAACAACTAATGAATGAAATTCAGTTATCCAACTTTCTCAGATGTTCCAAAAGTGAAAACCTCATGCATTTTTTGTTTTGAACCAAAGAAACTTGTATTCATTCAAGAGAATTGAAGGGAGTACAAGTGTAGAGGGGAGAAGGAGAAGTAAAAGAAAACAAAACCTCATGCATTGAGCCGCCCTCTTAATGAATGAGACCCACTGCATAGAACTAGCAGTCAGCATAGTGGGCATGCCAGTCCAAAATAATGCTTCATAATTGGTAATATACTGCTGTAAATATGGATATGTTCATGTTGATTTAGTTTGCTATAGATTCATGTTGCACAAATTGGAAGGTGAGTTATATATATATATATATATGGTTCATTGATTTTGTGTTACTCTTAGAAATAGTAGAAATCGAAAGGAACAAATGCATTCATATAAGAAAAGCTTGTTCCCTCTAACAGGATTACATCAAGTAGTGCATTTGTTATCTTCTTCAATGATCTTATTCCTCTTAATACTTCTTCTCAGCCTGTAGTGCATTTGTTATCTTCTTCAATGATCTTATTCCTTTTAATACTTCTCAGCCTGTTGTGGTCCTTCATGGGGGACCAGGTGCTGGAACATCAGCCAGCCTTAGACGATTCTTTGACCCAGAATTTTATAGGATTGTTATGTTTGATCAGGTACAGTTTCTCACTGAGTATTTTGCCCAATTTAATTATGATTTTACAGTAATTTTATTTATGAACTGCATTATTGTATTCAGCGAGGTGCCGGCAAAAGTATGCCACATGCTTGCTTAGAGGAGAACACAACTTGGGATTTGGTTAATGACATCGAGAAATTGAGGGAACATTTAGGGATACCAGAATGGCAGGTGTAGTTAGTTATTATAATTCAACTTAATTTGTTACTGTATGGAACTTAAATAATCTATTCTACTTGATTTCAGGTTTTTGGTGGGTCATGGGGAAGTACATTGGCCCTTGCTTACAGTCAATCACATCCAGACAAGGTGCAATACAAATACTCTTCTGTTGAGACTAGAGAGTATGCTTTGACTATGTTGTTTCCAATGTTAGATATTCCAAATCAAAAGCACATGGTGACATTTATCTTTTGTGACTAAGGTTACTGGTCTTGTTCTTAGAGGCATCTTCTTACTAAGGAAGAAGGAGCTTGATTGGTTTTATGAGGGTGGTGCAGCTACCATATTCCCAGACGGTATGTGATGCTAATTTTGCACACATATATAATATGTATATATGTACAATGTAGAGGTACCTGTGTGCACAAGCGTGTATATCTTTTAACTTCTCTTGATCCATCTGGAATATTGCTGGTGGAATATTGTTTGTGGAATATTGTTTGCCTGTAAAATTTAATTTAAAGTTATTTCTTCTCATTCAATGTTGTTAAATTGGCGCCATGGCGTGGCGGATTCAAGAAAGAACGCCACGCAAAAACCATGGCGTTGCGGTTTTTGCGTGGCAGCTTGTCGCAGCCGCATTTCGCCATGGCGGATGTGGCGGCTATGGTGGAAATAGCGGCATCGGGTGTTTTTTTTAAATGAAGGGCATTTTTGTATTTTTCTATAAGGATTAAGAACTTAAAAATAAAAACCCTAATGCCATTGCCTCCTAAGTCCTACTTGCGGCTGCCCACCCGACTAGAGAACCCACTCTTACCTGCGGTGCTCCCTCAGTTTCTTTCTTTTTTTTTACTTCTATTCTATGTTTTTTTTTTACTTTTGTTCTCAGTTTTTTTCTATTTCAGCCATTCAGCTCTTTTTTAATCTCTCTCTCTCTCTCTCTTTTTAATTTCAGCCATTCCGCTTTTTTTTTATGTTCTCTGTATTTTTCTTTTTGTTTATTTCAGCCATTCAGCTGTTTTTTTTAATGTTCTCTGTTTCTTTCTTTCTTTTTTATTTCAGCCATTCAGCTTTTTGTTCTCTGTTTCTTTCTCTCTCTCTCTTTTTAAATTTCAGCCATTCAACATTTTTTTATGTTCTCTATATTTTTCTTTTTGTTTATTTTCAGCCATTCAGCTTATTTTTTTGTGTTATTTGTTTCTTTCTTTTTTTTCAGCCATTTAACTTTTTTTATGTTCTATGTTTATTTATTTATTTATTTATTTCAGCCATTCAGCTTTTTTTTTATGTTCTTTGTTTCTTTTATTTTTTAATTTCAGCCATTCAGCTTTTCTTTATGTTCTTTCATTTGTTTTTTTTTCATTTATGACATTTTGACTTTAATTATGTTGCATTTGGTGAATTTTATTTTCTATAATGTTTCTAATTTTATTGTTCTTGTTATATGTTATTAGTTTTATTATTTGTTATATTTAGCACTATTTTTAGTATATTTTCTATATATATATATATTTCAGCCGCCATGCTTCCGCCATTGGCCGCAACGCCATCCGCCATATTTGTATGGAGGATTTTTGGCTTTCCGCCATGAGCCACCATCCGCCACTAATAACACTGCTCTCATCGCTGTCATTTTAATTGTTTTATTCTTTGGATGATGCTGTTGTTATATTCTTCATATGCTTTACCAGTTGCTTTTCAGATTATGCTTAATAAATTTTCTCGACTCAAAGGAATTACACCTTGGAGATTCTAGGAGATTTGACTATTTGAATGTATATTGATATCTGAAGCATATTCTGAGTTCTCTATATATAATACACTCAAGATCATCTAAATTCTTTATTTTCTCTGTCAAATATGTAATGATTTTTGTAAAAAGTACGAAGATTACTTAGATAGTTCGTCAAATTTTCATATGTTGAATATGACCAATTTTTACCTGTATCATTTATTACATTTGATTTATCAATAATATCACAGAATATTCAGAAAAGCTTTTGTGATGAGAATGGGGTTGTACTAAGTCAACTTGGAAACAAAACCATTATTTTATTCGATTATGTGATCCAGTCTTTTTTCTCTGTCATTGTGTCTCATTCTTAATATTTGAATATTTTATTCATCTTCCGAAGCTTTAAATAGGAAAATTTGCAACTCATTGAGTTCTAAGGTTTGGGTCTGTGCCTGATATCCAACAAGGTGAAATAAGACCAAATTGAAAACTGATACATTCTTCCAATCATTATATTGCAAACCCTCCATTTGTACAAATCAACCATAAGAAAGACTTCTCAGCAAATTAACAGTGGTTCAAATAGGTACCTGCTATCCAAGTTTAATGTTGTGCTGGTATCCAATTGCAATGTTATGTCTTTGTATGGATCACTCATTTTGATGAAAAATTTTGAGTTTTGTTTCTAGTCTTCTTCTTTAGTAAGAATATATCCTTTGTTGCATTTAACAGTTTATAATTCTAATCAGAATGAGCCTGAGGACCTGTAGCTGCTTTAATTGCTAATCTGTAAATGGATTCAGTTCTATTACAGTATTATTTCAATTGAAACTTAATATCTGTCTGGGTTTCAGTATGGGAGCCATTCAGGGATTTCATTCCAGAAAATGAAAGGGATAATTTCATTTTGGCATATCACAAAAGGCTGAATTCTGACGACATTGATGTACAGGTATATAAGAGTTTTTAACTTTTTATCCTTCAAGTAGCTTTCAGCTACACTTTCTTCTCATTCAATCAGTGTGCTGCCTTTGACATGATTTGTTTATATGCAATAACTGCTGTATAACTGTATTATTCTGTGTTGCATTCAGTAACTACAGGCTAGATTATCTGAATATACTCAGTATGGAGGTGCAGGTTATGCTTGGATCTGTATTTTGCAATAAGAGTTAGTGGGCACCAACCAATATTTACCATTATGTTTCATTTTGTCATGGTTATTCCATGTCTAGGATCATAGGATCATGTCGGGAGAAATAGTGTGTAAGGATCTAAATTTACTAAATATTAAGGTGGATCTAGCCTTGGACAAAGGGATTTGGAGACAGAATCCATATAGCCGACCCCATCTAGTGTAGGATGAAGACTTAGTTGTTGTTATTCCATGATAGTTTTCTGGGATACCTCATGCACATATATGTTATATAATCCTTGTGGAATCATTTGTTGGAGAATAGGGGAATGCAACTTGCATAAGAATTAAGAAGATATGTTTATAACTGCATACTGAACTGAATTTAGTGAAGCCATATAATGATACATATTAACTAATTGGCCAGAAACTGTCATGGCATTGAGGCCTTTTTTGTTTACAAAGATAACCAACCTGCTGGAAATGATCTGAAAGTTGATGTGCTCTGATCGGTTTGCAAGATTTGCAGGCAACAATCTTTTTAATCTATATACTAGTGATTAGAACTTTGGGTTGATTGAAGTCTCTAGCCGCTAGCTTCTAATTCTCTTGTTTAATTAAATTTGATGTAGCCTTGGAAAATTTGTGTTTAGTTATAATTGTAATTTGGGTACTGGTGAAAAGTGAACAACTCTTTCTATTTGCTATGATCTTTTTTCCCCCCAATGTTTGCTCTAATCTTTATTTGGTTAGAAATATTGAAAAATGATGATTTAGATAACACTTTCACTGTTGTTCATATGGATCTTCTCTGGTACTCACATGGAATGGTTTGTGTTTCCTTTCAGAGTAGAGCTGCCAAAATATGGACTACGTGGGAAATGATGACTGCCCATCTTCTGCAAAATCAAGAGAATATGAAAAAAGGCGAAGATAGCAAATTCTCATTGGCAAGTCCTGTTTTAATCCCTACTACATTTTGTCATATCTAATCTAGCAGCATCTTTTATCTGAGATAAGTCAACTGAATTTAAATTCCTGGGTAATAGCAAGATAAGCAATCAAATATTAAAGCTAGGACACTGAACTTATGTTAGTTGGTTCTGTCTTGCAAATAGAGTTATTTGTGGAGGTCCATAATATCTATTTATGTGATTACTCAATTATAAGGAAGTCTTAACATTTACACAGTGGCTTATAGGATGAGTTTCTTTTATCAAATTGATGAAAAATTAACGTGGGGCACAAGAAAGCCTTTTATTTGTCTACGGGCGGTAGTAGAGAAATCATAGTTATTTAATTGTACAGACTTAAATTTTATTTAAAATGTGCTATATACATTCGCATAGGATTATTTTACTATTATGCCCGCCTAAGTTTATCCCTAGAGAAGGGACCTCACCTAGGAGAAGCGCAACCTACAACTAAACCACGAGATACACCATAAAAATCTCAACAAGAACAACTGAAATCTTCTTTTCAACAAGGAGTTCTCTAAACAAATGTTCAACATCAATCTAAGGATAACTAAGAAAACAACTAAGCAGCGGATGACGTCTCCTCCTCCAGGACTCTAGCTACCCAACTTCAACTACCAACATACCAGGTATGCAAATCTGAAGCAACAACAACATCAACGAAAAGCTGAGTAGGAGTATCAATATGTCAACAATCATGATGCGATGATATTGCCAAATGCAACAATATACGACTCTGCAATAAAATGCAATATGTCAACAACAAGACACATTTTCACCTATCAACTAATGCAACTCATACCAATCGAGAGCGTGGTGGATGTCGGGTTCCGCCCCCCCTCCCCCCCCGCACTCTCGCACCTCGAGAGTGGCACCTCGAACCCGCTCAAGCAGGAGGTGCGACTATCCAAGGATAGCCCGCCGACGTCTAATAGCGCGACGCCGTACATGCAACTCGGGTGAGAATTTCATGATCATCGATGTCACCGCCCTTACAACTCGGGCAATCAATCAACAATGTCCGGGCTTGCGCCCAACAACGGTTATAATGCAGCATGTCAACAACAACTGGTCTACGATACTAGCAACAATAAATGATACAACAATCTATCGACCAATACAACAATAAGCAACATGATAAATCACAAATGATCTACAATGCTAACAACAATAAATGCTACAACAAACTGTCAACTGAAGATGCAATCAAAATAATTCATGCTAGCAACAAGCGACTTATGACAACGCTAATACTATAATATGCACCATGCCTAGCATAATATCATGCTCAAATAATCATCGATAAATAACAACTAAATTAAACTCATGCAATTATCAACATGACATGTCCAACAAAATAATGCAACAAGATATCAACGGATTTCGAAAGCAAATCAAGCAAATAGAGGCAAGGGTAATACCGTCATTTTACTCGTTCAACATTCATCGGCTACAACAGGAGTCAACTCATACCCAACACAACTATCTATACTCTAAATCACCATCTAACATAAAATACAACTATTCTACATTATTTAATTATTTATCAAACTGAAATAATGACTTTTAACTACCAAATAACACTGAAATATAGAAAAGACCTATCAGACGACCTTCGATCAGAAATCCTACAACACCATCGTGTTCAGAACACGAAAATCTACAACTTGGGTATTCACCTCGACTCGATCCGACAATCCTACGACCAACTCTAAAAATACCCCAATAATCTACCAATCAAATCCCATTTCATACGATACAGTTCTCTTTTTAATTAACCTATTTATTAAATCAAATAAATCTCTCCCTCCCACTCGTCTCCCTCAGCCGCTGCCAGCACCAACCGCCGTGCGTCACCACTCCTATCACCCGCTGCCAGCACCAACCGCATGCAATTAGAGGAGAATTACGGCTAATTAAATAAGATTAGGCATTTTGCAAAAAAAGCCCTTCCAAAAAAATATATTTACAAATTAGTCCTTTTAAAGGTTATAACATTTACAACTCTCATATACTTTGACATGGATACCTTATGTTTTTCCTTTTTTTACCATGCTTTTCTGCAGGCATTTGCACGGATTGAAAATCACTATTTCATAAACAAGGGGTTCCTTCCATCTAGTTCACACTTGTTAGATAATGTGGATAAGATCCGACATATTAGGACTGTTATTGTACAGGTAAATTACTGCTTCATCTTTTCTCTTTTACTGCTTCTTTAACTAGCCACAGAGACAAGGCAAACTAAAATCTAAACCTTAGAATTCATTAGTTTATTTATCACTATAATAATATTTGTTGTTATTTGTTTAAAACCTGTCAGACCTTTCCATTTACATATTCATTTTTCATAATTGGGCTCCAAGTTAGAGTACTCCTGGGTCACATATGGCTATGCACTTCCTCATCAGCGTCAGTTTATTATCACATGCTATTAACATGTAATGAAGCACATAAATGAGTTCTCTTAAACTTGGTCATTGTATTTTGACAGAACCAAAACCTTGCCATGAGCATTATTCTGTTGAATGCTTGATGTATCTTGATGTCACTGGTAGTCTCTCTTTGTTCATAAGAAAGTTTGCACATACTAAGCTAGCAACTTGAATAACTGGATGCACAGATGATGTGCCAATAATTTAATATGCCAATAATTTTGAACATTGGCAGGGAAGGTATGATGTTTGCTGTCCAATGATGTCTGCATGGGATCTCCATAAAGCATGGCCTGAAGCAGAATTCAATGTAAGACAATTCCAAGTTCTTTTTTCTCTGTATAGTTCAGTACTTCAGTTATATCTTTCTTTAAAAAATATTAAGCTTTCTCAATTCATCAATCTGCACTTAACAAGCAGGCTTAAACTTCCATTTCAGTACACGGCTGCTGCTCCAATTTGTTTTCACCATTTGTGTGAATCAGATAATTGTTTTTTTGTTCTTTTCACCTTTTAGTATTTGATTTGCAACATGCACTAATATGAAGGGAAATTTGTGCTTTCTGCATGATATTTGTCGTGTACTTGTGAAAGCTAAATCTTTTATGTTCAAAAGTAGCATATTGTTGTCCATAGATATCATTTTTTCTTATTTTAATTTTTATATTTATATTACTGATTTATATTATCCATGAACTGCAAATTTCCAACAGAACTCTATGAGAACTACTTTTGAAAGACATGTACACAAACAACCTTACACCATAAAGTCAAATTACACGTCATCTTCTATCTTCTTTTATTTCTTTTGCAACCCAAATACAAATTGTTGTGGGTAGAGTTGATTCGTTTAATTTTTCATTAATCCTTTTTCACATAAAATCTAGGATATTTTGTTCACGGGCCAATCTAGTGCTCTCATATTAAAGGTAATGTATTTATTGCTTTAATATTGGTCTATCATCTTCTCTTGTACTAGTTGAGGATCCATAAATTTTTGTTTAGGTTTAGATATTATATACACTAAATAATACAAAGTTTAAGAAAAATATAATTGATTACAAAATATTAAAAGATGATAATTACAATTGGCTTCTACGACTTTTCATGTTCTGAAATTAAGCATAATTGCATCACTTGCAATATTATTATATGTTTTTTCCACTATGTAAAACAACAATTATTTAGGTGATTTGGTAGTATATGTGTATAATACCAAACATTATAATACATGTAATATAACAAATGTACTAAAAAATTTATGAATGTGTTATGGAAAAATTGAAAAACACAACACCATATCCTTAGAGTGGATATGGCACTGTCTTGTACAGTTGGGGACACAAAATTGACAGCAGAAAAGTTATTAGAATTGTCCTTGAGGACTAGTTGAATTACAGACATAGGATCTGAGCTGTCCGTGCAAAGCATTGAAGCCTTTCTGATTTAGGATTTAGTCAGAGGAGATAAATCAGGAAAATATTTGTACCTTATGTTTAATATTTCTTTCTAATACCTCTGTCTATGTGTAATTCATCTCTTGTTCCTCTGCTGCGGGCACACTAGTAAACTGCCCATTTCTTGCTTAGTTTCAAATCTTCTTATTGCATAAAATGGACTTAAAATATATTTAGTAATTATAGGGTCAATGAACTTTTAGTGCAGACATTATTTTAAGCCTAGTTATTCTGTGAAGATGCAGTGATATTATATCCTTATGTAAGTATTTAGTGAACTTGCACCTCATGATGTTGAATTTCCCATTAATATGCAATATTCTTTTTTAACAAAACAGGTAATTCCAGATGCTGGGCATTCTGCTAATGAGCGTGGGATTGCTGCTGCACTAGTTGCTGCAAATGAGAAGTTCAAGGATATCTTGAGAGCAGGTGCAGCTTGAGATTATTTGTTCTTGATTCTCTAAAGGGTGATGGAACAAATGTGGTCCTTCCAATTAAATGTATTCTATTGCTGACGTTAGTTATCTTCTTACTTTACTGCAAAATAAGTTTTCTTCCAAGTATTAAATGTTCTCTGTTTTTGCTCATGGGTATGGGCGAGTAACATGGCGAACATTGCTGTACACAGAAAATTTCCTATTAAAGGATGCCAAATATGGTAAAGGGAATGACAGAACTCTGTTGTGCCAATATTCTGAACTTTAGGCAGACAAGAGGCTTGGCACCTTCAAATTTGCCCGGATGTGATTTTCCATTTGTGTTGTTCATTTTGGCATCATTCTACTATTGCTGATGAAACCATAAGGAAATTTCAATTTATGATTGTCCCTGGACCGCTTCCCTGAAGTGCAAGAGGCCTGCACTGTTATCAGTGAGCTGTTTGTGATTGCACCATCACTGTAATTGTTGGAATAATTAAGAACTAACAACCATAGATTTTTTTTTTGGGGGGGGGGGGAGGAAAACAACAATAGGTTTTAGATTGACTTCTTTCAAATTTGCCGTACTGTCTATCATGCCAGCTTAGGCTGCATTCAAATAATTGTCACTGCAATCCAAAGGAACTGTTAATTAGTCTTGTTTTTGCAGCTAATATATATAGCTATTTTACGTTTTTAAATTTTTGTATACTTCATTGCTCAACATGGCTGTCAGCCCTGGAATTCAAAGGCCTGCCTCTTTATGTGAATTGCCGTATGGATTAAGTGATCCAATCAGTTAAGAAGCAGAAAATTGGTGATCTAGCAGATTACAAGAAATGTGAGTTGGAGTTTCACGACCACAGGTTTGCTTTATTTTCTTGCATTTCTCACATAATAATTGAATGGATACGCATATAAAGCAACTTTTGTTTAATCTCCTATATAGAAGTTGGAGTTGGTTTTGAATATTTTAATCAGGTACGAGATTATTTACCTTACATCTGCAGCTTGTAGAATCATCAATGCAACCTCGCAATAGAAGCCTCCTCATGCAGTTTGAGATGAATTTGAAGCGGGGAACGTGGTGGCGATTCGTTTTCACTCACCACAAGAAAGGAGTATGCGAGCTCAGGTACAGCAGCTCTCACAATTATTCCTTGGTTGGGGTCCTAACGCCCATAAAATTATAGCTAGCACTAGCACATTCACCTGAAGCATCATAATACTATAACATTAGGTTTCAGATTATTCCACTTGCGCAATTTTTATTCAAGGCAACTCTTATTTTTTATTTTTATCTGAAGTTTCAATTTTTATTCCAAAAGGCTTCTCCTCTTGGACTTCTGCTAATTACCTTTATTAGAACAATTTTTTTTTTAAAAAAAATAGCATATAAATTCTTCGGACTTATAGTTTTTTTTACTTTTATGTTTTTAAAAGAAGTTCTACATCTTTATTTTCTTAATGTTCTCAATATTTTTGGATTTCTATTTTTAAGTCATTACAATAAGTTTCAAGAAAGAGGGGAGGAAAGAAATTCTCATCCACTCCTTCAATGTTAATTAGAAAGAAAAAGAAAATCTTATGTATGCTAATGAATACCTGTGCTAGCAGAATCACAATTCCAACCAGGCGGCAGATACTTGCATAAAAAGAGAAGGAATTCACAAATTTGGTGTGCCCCTCTACAATTCTGGAGATCACCTATTTATGGAACAATTTAGAGGTAAGAAATAAACATAGCGAGAATTAGAAGCCAGGAGCACTGGAGCAATCAATATATTGTCTTGCTCTTGGCCAATCTATCTTGAAAAGAACCTCCACGACTACCACAATTTGGAAGAGAAGAATCAAGCAGATAAATAGTACGTACTAAATATGGTCAAGGATACATCTCCGGATTACTCGACTATAAATATTGCTACTACACATTAAGACTTGCAAGAAATTAAAAAAGACCGAAAATTTCGAAAAGATACAAGGGAGAGCGCAATGGAGTTGAGGGAGTTGCTTACAGCATGTCCCACAATTGCACAGAAGCAGACCATGATTCCTATACCGAGCATCGTGTGGATAAACCTGCAAATATACTTGAGTGCGTACATTCATATCTTCGTTGATCTATTACTTGGGCTGCTACTTTAGTCAATTGTTTTGTAAAAAAATACTCTTAATTTGTACTTTCACTTACCTGTCATGCAAATGACAATAGAGGGCAAAGTAATGCCCCTTGGTAAATTCTCGTTAACAATGAAAACTAATTATTTTCCCAAATGGAGGGAGTTGTCCCCTTTGTATTTTGATTGGAGGAGTTGAGTGATAAGAAGGGGATAATAAAACATATACCATGGCGTTGGAAGGTTAGATGTGGTGACATCCAATGTTGCAACTCCTTGCTTCCATGTCTTCAGCAGCCACACAGAGTAAATGATCATTGCCGTGCCAAAACAGTTCACCACAAGATGCATCGCCTTCATTGCGTGGTTCAAACAGCACCTTGAACAGTAGGCCATGTTGCTCCCAGTAGAGGCCTTTTTGCTCAAGCATGCAATTGCATCAGCTATAAAGAGACGTGCAAGTGGCAGAAATGGGAGTTCTAGAACTGGGGTAGCCACCCTACGAAGCTTATGGATTGGAGTGTTGACTGGCAGAAGAAGAAATTGAAAGCAGATCATCACCTAACACTCAGACTATATCTGCTCATCATCGTCAAATCGTCGTAAGTAGACTAGTCGTAGGATTTTGCTTCGTGGACTTAATTATTGGTTGCTCAATAATTAAGTTTGACATTTTCGATGGTAAATTTTTATGCAAGATTTGATAAAAGTCTATTTGTTTTCTCATGTGATATGTGGATTTCCTTTCCTGAGCTGCTTGTGGTTTGATGTTCAAGTCAATGACACTAAACGTACGATACATTATTTTAAAAATTAAAATATAACAGAATGAAAAATAAGTGCAGGCAAACCTAATCGGATTTGGGTACACGTAAAAAGTGCAGGCACTATTTACCTTTCCCATCAATCGTCAGTGTCATAAAGTAAACTGAGAGGGCCCCGTAACGGCGTAACCTTCAAAGGCAAAATATAAGAAATGAACATGTCATGTGGGCCAGGTGCCATTTGCGATAAGACGGGCAATTTAACAGATAGATATTGTTTTTCAGGTACTATTATAATATATGCACAGGTAAAACATTAAGTTAAAAGGACAATTATTGCTATCAATCTTAATTCATCCAATATTAAACAAAAAGGAATGGGCTATGTAAAACATAAGGTAAATCTAATCTTGCCTACTTGCCCACCAATGTGAGCTGACCAAATAGCTATATCAGTCAAAAATCTTGACCTCTTAATGAACGTCTCAAGTCAGGTTCGGATCATCGTTCACCATCCATCTCCCAAACCCATGTTTCTCTCGGATCTCAATCAAGATAAGAAACAAGAGCCAGCGAGGACGTCAGTGTTCAGTCTTGGAGTTTCTTAACAACAAGAAGAACCATAAACGAGTTGAAAGAAAGAACCAAGTAGATTAATCAGCTGTTGCAAAATAATTAAGAGCGTTTTAGTATTTAAGATCCAACAGCATTACAGCATATGCTGTCAGAATATTAAATAAAGATACAGCAGTGTTATTCATAATTGGCTATACCTCCTATTTTTCTCGATTCACTAGGTCTCTGGATTCTCAGCCTTAGGCTTAATGTCTCCGTTCCTTGTGATTGGCCATGCTACAGACTGATGATGCATGTTGGAATTTCCAGGGGCTGGTTTTGAAGTTTGAGGTAGCTCTGCAGCAGCAACCGTGTTGGGAGCGCTGGGAGCTCTAGCAAAACCAGCGGCAGTTAATCCCTGGAAATCCGATGTTTCGGGTTTACCCGCCAAGGATGCATATTTCTCCTCTGTAACATTTTTCAAATACATGAATCCAAATAAGAAAACGTAAACAGGCATGGTAGTCCTAAAGAAATGTGTTGAGTAAAATGTTTTGTGTTCAAACAATACTTTCGATCAAGTAACACAGAGATTCGTGATTCACGGAAGGGATGGAAGAGAGCTACAGTAGAAAATGAAAAGAGAAACTGAAATAATATGATGCCAAACAGCCATGCGAAGAGAGAGAAATATCTGTAGCACATTTATGAGACTTGCAAACAGCCATTAGCACTATTTAAATTTACATTAAAATGTATTGTATTTTGTTTACCTTTCATTCTCCCGTAAGTGACAATCTTGCGAAGATAGTCTCGGAACTCTATCAACACACGCTTTTCTTGTTCTGCATAAACCTCTGATGTGCTTTGATTGCATCGAGATACTAGTGAATTACTAGGATTTTGAGCTGTCATGAACATTGTGTCTTGCTCATCGCACATTAAGGCTAGTGTACCTGGGGACATTGGCCTCCGCACTTGCTGTCCATCTTCACAATCAAAATCAGCATCTTCCTTGTCCACTTGGTCTACGGGAACTCCATTTGAACCATCATCAACTGACGCTAGCTGAATATTTGGATCCTCTTGTCTCTGATAATTTTCTTGGTTTAAGGAAGCAAGAGAGCTTTCAACTTGATCATCCTTCTGGACTACTGCCTCTTGAGCTTTACTATCTGATATTTGTTAATCCAGAGTAAGAAATGAAAAGAAACTAAGGTCAACGATGAAGATACCCTCAAGATGATAACTAGCAGTAACTTAACCAGTGTGCAAAATAAAAAATGGTCAAGTAAAAAGAACTATAGCGATGACCAACTCTGGTAGGACCTAGCTAAATCTGTTGTATACATGCGACTTCAAAATATTTTATCCCTTATTTAACAAGCAAATTTTGCAAAATGCATATGTAACAAAAGCTTATATTATATACGCCTAGAAATAATGAACTTGGAAACTTATATCGTTCTGTCCTTGATGAAAGCATAAATATAAAGTCATCCTTCAAATCAGATATCTGATTTATAATTATAATGGACTGATAAATTTCTACCATATTAGAATAAGAATAAAATGTATAGAAGTTCAACCATATTGTGACAAAATATAGTTTTCAACTTTTCAAAAAAATAATACTGGGATAAAAAAAACCAACAAGGTCACCAGTAAAACAGTAGCCCAGATAAAATAGTTGAACTGTTTCAAAGTACTTTATAAAACAAATTGCCAAGAAATTTAGAATTGTAGTCAAGGTTTGAGTTTGACATAATAGTGGCAGAGTAATCAGCCTTATGGTCAGCACAACAAATTTTGATGTTACCTTCTACCTGTGTGAAGAAAAATGAAAACTAACTTTGTTAATTTTTTAAAGCCCCTCACGGTAAATGCTGCAAAGAAAACTACAGAGTTGACCTGGTTGTCTAAAATTCTAATGAAATTAGCAAGGGAAAGAAACAAGCTATCTAAACAGATGCTGATTGCGTTATCATCTAATGTGCTGCATTCTTTTTTACACGGCAAATACACACATATATATAGGCAATAATGAGAATGACAAGCTCTAAACTGATCAATTACAATGTACAAGACGAAATAATGAATCAAATAAATAACCACCAGCTGCCGTGAGTGCCTACTTGTGTGAAACTAATCATACCAGGAAAAGTTTTAGCAACATGTTCAGATACAACCACCAGAAGCTTGCAGAGATCACTGATGTGCTCTGTTTGGACAACATCTGCTAGAAGAGACCTTTATGATGACCAATAGAAGTTAGAAACATGTTAGTGAGGACAGAGAAAAGCCCCTAGTTCAAGATAAAAAGAAATAGGATTGATCAATGATAGTATGGCTACCTGTAAGTGACTTTAGTAGCAGCTGTTGTAATCGGATTAGTAGCATTTGTTACAGGAACAGAATTAAAAGTAGGTACTGAAGTCTTCAGTTGACTAGCCTGATTAGTCAGTAAGCAATCAGCAAAAGTCAATAGATGAGAATATTGATTCTTCTTCAATTTTAATAAGTTCAATCTGTATTGATAATGCATGTTCAATCACAGAGGAAAAGTAATATTAAGAATATTAGATGGTTCTTTAAGGTACTACAAAAGGCTATATAGGAGGAAAAAAATAAGGCCAACCTTTACGTGGCAAATCATATAATGTTCACAAACCCAAAAGAAATATAGAAAGTTTAGGGAAAAGGTGAGTTTTTGTCTGATACCCAAAACAGATTTCAACAGAATATCAAGTCAATCTCCACATAATTGTGAAAGCTTAGAAAATCACCTGTGGAAGTTGTGCAAGCCTGTGAATGGACTGATCCTTTACAGATGTACCATTAAAAAGGCCCTGATTTCTCCTTCTCTTAGATGTTGGAGAGATGAACCCGGAGGGACCAATTGCCCCATTTAGGGCAGCATTAGCCTGTTGCATATATAGCATGCTTCCATGATTGCTATGAAAAAGTGCTTTCCTCTCTTCACTGCCTTCAAAATTCTTACAGTCCATGCATTTACAATTATCAGAGCACAGAATATTGGCCTGAAAGCACTCACAGTACTTCTTGAGGCATCCAGACTTCTTGCAATGACATCCTTTGTTGTGCTTTCCCACCAAAGGTAGTTCTCCTGCCTCATCCTACCATGCAATTGTTATAGAATAAGTTATACGCGACAGAATTTATGCCTCTGAAAGGAGAAGTTTATGCTAAATGACCACTACTTTTTAGGCTAAGTTAACTAAAAGGGCATTTCTACCATGATAAAAAACTTTTTTAAGAGTAATTAAACATGAGCAATCTCCTGATTTCTATCACTTCTCATAGTATAGTGACAAACATGTTTATATATCTGCTGGTCTGTATCGCTCATTTTTTATCTTTTCCTTATCTGATAGAGTGTTTAGGCAATGTATATCTCCCCAAAAATCATCTAATTCTCAGTGAAGGATAGACCAAAAATAGTATAACCACAACCAAGTGACTAGCATCAATCATCCAGAAATCATGCATATAATGTTCCTAATATAAGAAGAAAGAACAAGCTAATGCTCAGACAAATTATCAACAGCAAACACAATACAAATGCATGTTTTTTTTTAGGTTCTTTTAAAAAATATATAGTTTTTGAATAAACTAAACAGCTAATTGTTTAATTTATCAGCTTGTCATGCACTTTTGGCTCCAAATAAATTCTGCATCCATGTCAGACTTACCATTTGATGGCTACTACAATATATGTAATATGTATATATAATTTAGATTGCTTTCACAGCTTGTTAAAACCATAATTACTATGAAACTAGATTCATCAAATGCAACAGAAGATAAAAAACATAATTGGTCAACAAAAGAGGATAAATATGCATGTTTCCATATCCATATATAACAGTCCATTTTAGGAAACAAGTTAGCACACAAAATCCAATGTTTTTGATTTCTGAAAGCATACCCTACTATCCCTAGTTGCATGTGGACTACTGCCAATCTTAGGCCTGAAGGCATTAGGATTGCGCTCTAGAATAGCTTCAATAGCTTCATGCCTAGCAGCTTCATTTTCAGCATTGTTGCAGCAGTTTGAACAGTTGCATCCATCACAGTAAACCCCAGACGCAAAACATTCGCAATACCTAACCATTCATAATGGAAGTGACGACAAACAAAATTGACATAATGAGATGATAAGTAAGATTGTAAAATCAGCCACATCAGTGAAATTACCAAATTAAGATGCATAAAATGCAGCAAAGAAACACAAAAATATAATCAGATTCACGTTAAGAAGGCTAAATTCAATTCATTATATTACCAATTAATATGATCATATTTCCTCATGATATATTTTAAATGACAATCAACTAAAATCTGGTAGCTTCAAGTCACAAGCGTGTAGTTCTCACAAATGCAATCAAAGAAAAGGTAGCTTTTTAGGAATTTCTTTAATTAATAATAGGTCACGGCCAAACCCATCAATGAATTTACATGTCAAATATTCACTGATGCCACGTAAAGTATTTAGAAAGTATAGATCATATTCTTTTGTTTCATTAATCCAGTTAGTATTTAAGAGGGTTAAAAAATATATTATGTTTTCTTGTCTGTTCCTTTTGCCTTGTTATCTTGTGAACTATCTCAGTTTGAAAATCCATATGAAAGAATTCAAAAAGTTTTGGAACTCAAATTGACAGAAATGCATTAGAAAATTTTCATCTTTTCCAGATATGTATGAATGAGAAAAATGATCAATATAAAACCAATAGTTAGTTACCAAATGTACCCATTTCAAAGTTCAACTAATATTACATCATCTCTTACTGAAAACAGAGCTATGTGTGACATAGCCTGTCCATAATGATATAAATCAACGGTGAATGGAAAGCATCTCATCCAGTGTTGTCACGAGGCTTTAGGCGCCTCAAGGCGCCAAGGTCCTTTATTGCCCGAGGCGCTAGGAGCTAGCTTAGGCGCTCGCCCGAGTGAAGCGAGACACTCCTATTTAAGTATATAGAATATTTTTTATATATTATTCAATGATAAACCTATGAATAGAAATAGTATCATAATAATGACTTAAAAACACCAATTGTCAAATACGAGTCATAATTTGTACATTAAATTGTCTAAAATATCACTTCACAAAATTCATATTTTAACAAAAAATAAACAAAACATGAAAAGTAAATATCTAGTTGTCAAATAACCCTGGCCCAGTGGTGGGACGGTTACTGGTCCACCAAAAGGCCAGGTTCAAACCCTACCACAGCCTTTAAACTCTTTTTTTTTAATTAGGCGCCGCCTGGAACCGTGCGGCGCCAAGATAAAAACGCCGCCTCAGGCGGCGCCTCATCTCAGTCGCCCGCCTCACATGGTGTTGAGGCGCCCGGGCCTCGCTTTGCCTCGCCTGGGTGCCTAGGCGAGCGCCCGGTGACAACACTGATCACATCAATGTCTTGATATCAATTTCAGCAAACTTTTCATGATAAGGGACAGTAAGAACTTAAGCAATAGCCTAAGGCTTTGTAATCTTTTTTCTTTGGACATTGACTTCACATCCCATCCATGTAAGTGATGCATCTAATTGTAGAAAACAAAAAACTATACCATGCAGTCTAAATTTTTGTTGCCAAAATGTTCTGCAACAAAAGAATCATGAGGTAAACCTAATGCTTAATATATCACCTTATTTATAACTAGAACTCTTGTATCACATGAATGTAAGTATATCTGAAACAAGGAGAGGAATGGAGCTTTCTAAAATGAAGTTGAGTGTTCCATTTATATCTCGGCATAGGCTGATTAGAATCATCCAACTGCATACAAGTACCGTGCTCTACCTACATTTGATACTGCAGCTATCCATAAGTAAATCCAAAATCTTCAAGGTGGCCTTGCAGGTTTTTCTTTCATATTTTCTATTGCTAAAAAAAGCAAACCATTTAAAGAAGATTAACCGCGTAAGTAAACAATAGCAAGTGATAGCAAGTGACATTAATTGATTATTAACTACAAAAGAATTATCACCAAAACAACTAGATAATCTATTACTATTTGACCTACAGCTTCAAGCATCTTGAATGTTTGCAGTTGCAATTCTTCTTTCTAGGAGTGCCGTCCTTCGTTTCATATATTGTTCGCGGCCGTTTCTTCGGGGATTCTGGCTTGCTGGAAAAAGTACAGAGGACAAAAAATAGACTTTATGTCAAAACCATGCACCAATAAACTGTAATGCTGTAAGGAAGGTTGCAAAACTTCAGAGGGTTTTCCAAGAATAAACCTTGCCTGGTATCTAAAAATTTATATTTGAGTACATTTCCTAAGAAAATACAAAAAGATCAAATAGTTCATCGAACAATATCCAAGGAAGACAAGGCTTAATAGGAAAGAAGAGTATGCATTTATCCTGAGTATTTTGAAATTAGAGGGTTAAGCACACATTTCAAATCTTCCACGTGCTAAAAAAAATCAAACTACTACTTTATCTAAAATCCTCCTGTAGGAACTTATAAATGACATCTGTCAAAGTCACGACCAAATTCAATTCTTGGATAGTTAAAAAAAATAAAAATAAAAATCAATGCAGCGATGTCGTTTTTTTCTTTTCAAATGTAATAAGTTTTTCCTCGACACTTTGGGAACAGAAGATATAATAAATATGAAAAGAACGACCAGGAGTATTTAATTATGCATTTTGATCCAAAATCAAATTGGGAATCACAAATGTTACGATTATGACGAAGTCTTCCATGGAAGAGAGGGGAAACACTCCTAAAACAAGAAGTAGGCATGCTAAATAGATTCCCGCAAGTAAACCGAAACAGCGCAAAAACCTAGCCCAGCAGGTGGAGAGAAAAGTAATGGTACTTAAAAAAGATTTAGGAATTGAAGCATCTCGGATACAAACTTACACGGGCAACGGAATTGAGGGGCGAGAGGTGGGCAGCGGAGACGGCATCGCCATCAGGACTGTTGACGGGTGCTGCTGCTGCTGCTGTGGCGGTTGGCGTGGCAGCTGCTCGGGGGCCACCGAAGCAGACACTGGAGAGGAGGGCCCCCGATAGATGGAGGCCGTAAAATCGAGCTGACGGACAGGTTTCTTCGGAGGGAAATCCGACGGCGCCGACGTGGAAGCAGGTTGATTCCCTTGCTCCATTGGACCCGTCGGATCGACGGCCCGAGAACCCAACAAGGGAAAAAAGCCAAAACGCCTATCTGCAGACGTGGAATCCGACTGCGGAATTGAATCCCTTGATCTCCGTATCAGATTCCAATCAATTCGCCCTCTCGAATCGAGCGGCGAAGGCGGCGAGATCAAGGGAAGAGGTCGAGCAGAAGAAAGTCCCGGCGGCAGGGGAGAAGGAGTTGGAATCGATGGGGCACCAGTGCGGCTGAGGGGGGCCGGCGGCGCGCTGTGGCGGGGGAAGACCGCGAGGTCTCCTACTCCTATGCGGAAAAATTTGGAGTACAAGGAGACGGGAAGCCAAGCGGAAGAAGCTAAAAGCTCTCTCTTTCTTTCTCTCTTCTCTCTCTCTCCCTCTCTGCTTCGAAATCAAATTGAGATATTTGACGGTCGGGATTGGCGTTAGGTAAACTAGCTGACGGCGCATAACCCATCAAGATATCAAACGGCTCAAATTCATAGGCGTCAGGATGCAGAGTTATCCACCGTCGGATAGAAAAAGGGGGAGAGGTCTTTCAATTCTTATTATTATTCTATTACAGTCAGTCCGCACAAAAGTCAGTGGGGTTTAAGAAATAAGGTGCGGCGATCTTAATTCAAGTGGTGCGTCGCGTGATTGGCGATCTCAAAGCTTCCCGCACCGTCCGATGGACCTGGAGTGGGAGATCGGACGGTGAAAGCTTCGTCGAAACGAAACATTCTAATCGCAGGCTTCAGTTACCGCTAAAAAAGAGTTATGAGTGATCTTAAGGGTGCGGTGCAGCTAGCTATGCTTATTGACACGTGTCTCGGATCGGGATTTTTCTACAAGATGAACGGCTCATATTTCGTTTTGACGGGAGAGTGAGTGAGGAGACTTGGGATTCTAAATATTTGAAAGATTCCTGATGAGACGAGAACATCACGGCCGTCCATTTCAGTGTATTTATCTATCATGTTCTAGATTGTAAAAAATTGAGGGAAAAATCAACAATTATCCTCCCCATGGAAATTATATTTCTAAATTTTCATGGGTGGGAGGTTACAAATACAAATCAGAAATGGAAAAGGAAATGTTACAGAATTTGTGGGTGTAAAAAGAATAATTAAACGCATGCACGCACAGCTTAATTGCCTTTTAACTTTTAAAACCAAGATAAAGAAAGACTTTTAATTACAACGGGCTTTATAATGTTCATCAACCACAAGGAGCATGCGTTTTCATTATATAATAATTTCAGAATGAATGGTTGATTTGTTTGTTGAAGTAATTAATTGATGGAGATATTAAGTGGAAATTAAGAAGAGTTGAGATGTCTTCAGTTCACAATTAGATCGATCTGATTCCAAGCTTTCTAGTTAATTATAAGTCTAAGTTTACTAGTGAATTTTCGATAATTTGAAATCAACGATCTCGAAATCACAAAAAATAATAATCTTTAAGGTGTTTTCAATTTCTTTGGAAGAATAGTTCCGTAAAAAAATGATTTTCAAATTGATTTTGGTTCGGTTTCACAAAGACATCCAACCAAACACATTCTTGAAAACCATTCTAGTTTCGATGAAATCAAAATTTTAAAACCGAAATTAAATTCACTAACTAAACACACTTTAGGTTTATAGTATAGTTAATTCGTCGTTCATCGTTTGAATCTATGTATTTCTTGATAAATTTAAGTTTAAAAATGTAATAAAAAGTTGAACACACATTATCAATTTAAGACATCATGAAAATATCATCAATTATGTCTTAAAATGTATTGAACCCAATTTAATTGATTTCGCTTTGTAAATATCGGGTCTAACTAGAATAAAATTTTAAATTAGCAAGGTTTCATCTACTAATTAACATCATCAAAATCATCATTAGATTTGTTAGATTCATCAAAATATATCTTAATTCCTTGTATTAATTACATACATTAACATAGCTGATAAATCCATCTCACAAAGTTGCTTCATTTTTACACATATATTTGATAAAGACAATATTATGAGTATATAGCAATATGTTACATTTTTAAGCAAAATATCCTTACTCAATGTCATGACAAATTTCATTCACTTATCAAGCAGCACCAGACTCATCAAGAACTACAAGGTAGAGAAGACATCAAGTAATTAAATGATGTTTAATTGATGAAAATGAACAATTGCCACAAAATTTGGAATGTAAGACCTATTTATTAGCTAATTCAGTTTTAAATTACACATTCTAACTTGCATTCTGTGATTCTATTTTCAAATTACAAAGTATTTTACCCCTGTTGAAACACACAGTTAGGTGAAGTGTGTTCCTAATTTTATACATCTTCATAAGAGAGAGATGAAATGGCTCAACTATACATTGCACTGCCATGAAAGATAGATCCACATTAGAGAGTCCCATTTTCTTCTTCATGGTTGAGGCAATCAAGTCATGGCTATCTCAGTGCCACCTCAGGATGATGCATTAATGTTTGATTAGAATATGCCATCTACATAAATAAAATTGGAAGATTGTATCAGTTTACTTCAATAAGCATATCAAAGAGTTCTACATGACTGAAATTGTAAGCTGAAATGGATTACTCTAGTTATATGATTTCATAAAGGGTTACTACATGGATATACCTCGAGTTTTTAGAATCTTCGTAAATCTATCAAATTCTTTTATTTTTCTCAAATCTATACATTAAATTTTCAGTTACTAACAATTGAATCCCACGGTTCGTCAATTCATGACGTGGCACTGCTGATGTATCATTCTAAATAAATAATCATTAAAAAATAATAGTTTGCTCAATTTTCATGTCATTGACGTGATTAGGAAGTATTTAATTTTTTCAAAAATATTAAATTAAATGTGTACTAAATCTAACCGCATAATAAGTTGATAAAAAAAATGACACGTCAACTATACTACATCGTCAACGAAAATAATCATGTAGCAATTTGAAACATTAATCATGTGTACAATTGAGAAAATTAGAGAAAAAAAATTGGATAGACTTGTGAAAACCTAAAGTTCATGGTATATATTTATATAATAATCCTTTCGCATAGGAGACAGCAAAATCCAACTGGAAAATGAAAGAGGAATAAACATACATTTGTTTGGCTGAAGTTAGCAAGCTATCATGCTATTGGTACTACAACCTCTAAGTTCTTCTGCATCAGCCACCCCTTGGGATAAGTAAGTTCAGGCCCTTCTACTTCGAGACGCCAAACCATAATCAAAGAGCAATTGTTTGCTAGACCTTCCATTTGGATTTCGTCTTCAAATAGTTCTTCAATAAATGCAGTCTCCTGGAAACAAAAATGGGATATTGGTTTGCCACATCATTACCGATTAAACAAACATTAAGGGCATGTTTGCTTCATAGGATAAAAAATGATAGGATAAAGGATAGATTTCAATCCCTTGTTTGTTTGGTACTTAAAAGTATATAAAATTGATGTTATATCAGGTATACACGTATACCAGATAAAAAATTCCTATCTAATCCTTCCTCTCATTTGTTATGCTATCCAATCATATCCAATCCAGTGAAACAAATGGAGCATAAGAGATTGAATGCTATGAACCAAGTGAATGATATTAGTTAACTCAATAATCACAAAAGTATGGACTTATCCGTAGAACAACATATGAGAACATTTACAAAATTACATACTGATGTCCAGAAAAGAACATAGACCAACCTCAGAATTGTCCTCTACTAAGTCATGTTTTCTTTTAGGAACAGGGTTTAGGCGGAGCCATCGATTTGGCTCCCATAGTATGGTACTGTGGAATGCAAAGCCTGCCATGGCAGTGTGGAATCGTCGAGTCATCCTGCTTCGATTTCTGTGCCATCCAATAACTTGGCTGCCATTGCAAACTGGTCCCTCTAAAGACACTTGCTTCTCGGAGCCAGTGAGAATTGCAACAGGCCATGTGCCAAATCGTCTGCAGCATAGCAAAGCAATATAAGGAAACAATCTTGGGCAAAATAAAGATGGCAAATAAAGAACTGATATAAAAGATAGTTAAGACATCTTAAACAATAACATTGGTAGTCTCCGTTTGAACAAAATTTGGTCCTGAGTCCCTGACTAGCACAAGCTATTTCCTAGTCATATTATGCCTCGAAAATGGGCATCTGGACATTCAAGACTTCTAGCCTAAACTCCAAGAAAGTAGCACAATTACTTTTTGGCCAGTAATTTGATGACAAGCACAAGCACATGTCCAGTAGACCTACTTATATGTGCAAGAAGGAAGTCTTATATGATAAACTCACATAATCACATATATTTGTAGCTACAGATAAGATGCAATGGGTAGTATATGGAGTACAATATGTGAAGTCAAACTAACTAAATAAACAATAGCAAAATAGAATTTTATAAGCCAAACGAGAACACTTAGGAACAACACGAGCAATAACACACAGAATTGAAAGGAATATTTAATGAGGAAGGCGAATTGGTGAAGCACAAGCAAGAATAACTTGTTCATAGAATTATTAGTGCCATTTCATAGTATATTTAAGTGCACAATAAAGCAAGGAGCACAAAGTTCTTCGTGAGGAAACTTACAGAAAACCAAAATGCTTACAATATTCAGCATAATTGTTGTAATGTTATATGCCATTAGCAGTGAAGAATTGGAACAATTGAAGGATAAGTATCTCTTCAGAAGAAGAAAGGCATCTACTAAACAAAAAGTAAAAAGTAATTCAAGAAATAGAATCTATTCATTAGTGGTGAAATCAATAAGAAGTAAAACTCATTTGTTCCTAGTGGTCCCAACTTATAAGAGCATCTAAAGTCTTCAGGTAGAGATTATCAGAAACAACTTGGAAACAATAAGCTAGTTAAAGAGAAAATAATCTTGCCCAAAAGAGATGTAGTTAGAAAAAAAAAAACCCATCAGTTTGAGTTTTAATTATAGAGGCTGTTGATCCAATAGCAATTTCCAAGGCAAGTACCTGATCTGTCTCATTTGATCAAAGAGATGGATTGAATACACTCCATTATCATCTGCAAAATGTATTATGCCATCAAGTCGGTGTTCTTCAATGTGAGAAAGAGCTGTATTCAGACTAGCATCTTTTATATTTGTCGTATTCTGTTTGCACACAAGATGTCTATACATGACCCCGGACCCCCTTAAGATCTTTGCAGTTTCACTCGACCTTATCGACATCTCCACAACTAACCAGAGAAGTGGAGGTGGTACATTTCTCAATGTGTGCGCAAGACGGTTTAGATGATAGACTTGAAATGGACGAACATAAGTTGGAGTAACAATAATCAGAAGCTTTTGATGATCTAACTCCATCTCCGGGGTTGAAGATTTATTTTTTACGACCAACTTCTCATCAGGATCATGTTCTACTTCCACTACATCAGATTTCTTAACATCCTTATGCACCATGCCAAGTTTTCTATGGTAATCTACAGCTCCTGGATCTTCCTCAAAGGAGAACACTTGATGTCTAGGAGAGGAAGTATTGGGAACATCCACAGACAGAAATGGGGTGAAACCAATGAAAATCCCTATCATGAAAAAGATGGCACTACGAAGAAGCACTTTCTTCCAGTGTAGCCCCTTCGCTTTCGACCTCTCCCCGAACCGAGATGATGGTCGCAAGAACAGAACAATGAAGCTATCCTGAATACTGTTCGCCAATGAATTCAGAAGTGACTTCAGAAACCTTCTCCCAGTAAAATAAGTCTCAGAATGAGACAACTTGGTGGAGAATTCATCATCTATGGATTCTTCACCGTTCTGCACAGCTCCACCCCGCTGTCCCCCAAGTATACTCCTTCTGAATGATGCCATTTACAACATACACCAAACAATATACAAACTACCCCCAATTCAATAAAGCAAAAATTGAAACTTCAACTCGGTCGATGGATAGTTCGTGTCAAAAGAACAATGAATTAGAAACCCCAAAAAATCCCCTTTTATGGTCAACCAATACTAACCAGATTCACTTTAACTCATGAACTCCTCCCAAAACCCGATGCCCATCGTTCTAACAGTCTAGTCAACCCAATCCAAATAAATGGAATTTCCAGAAGAAGTTAGTGCTCCAGAATCCAAAACCTCACAGATTTCAAGGACAAACACAGTGATATCATCCACAAGGATAGTATATAAAGAGAATTTCAACAGCAACCACCAAAACTCATCACTTCAAATCGAAAAATTCGGTCAGCAAAAGCAAAAACACCGTCAGATCAGACCACGGACACTTCAAAACAGGAGCCTCTGGCAGCAATCCACCGCAAAACCACTACAAGAAGAAGCCCCTCGAAATCTAAAACCCCAGAAATAAAATCATACCGCAAGAAGAACGACTCTTCGATAGTTGAATAAGGTTTCAACGGGAGAAGAGCTACTTCTGCGCTCTTGACGGCGTTTAGCGAACGTTTGCGTCCGTCGAGGCAAAGTGGACGAGCGGGAGGAGACGCCGTCAGCTCCCGCGAAAATGGCGGCCGCGTGACCGCGTCGCATGTCTAACAGAATGCAAGGCAAGGGGAAGGGGTCAATCTACTACTTGCAACTCTTGGTCACCGTCCGATGATGATTTGACGGATAATAAAGGGCGTGAGTCTCTTCCCGTACAATGTGCGGTTGAAGTGGATAAGTTGCGTGCGGTTGACCGAAACTCTGGTGGGATGCTCGGAAGTCAAATTTGCAATGTGGGCCCACCGATGTGAATCCGATGGCCGAGGATTGCCTATCAGCTTAGCAGTTAGTTGGTGCCTTTGGTTGACCGGCTTATTAGCGACTATGTCTTATTAAAGACGTAGGATTTTATAAAAAAAACGTTGTATACATGTCAAGTACTGACATGTATACATATCTTTTTTTTCTAGATAGGTACATCGAGTTTATTTTAATATTATATTGGTCCTTGTATGCAACTAATATTTAGAAATAATTACTCAATACAAATGAATCCGATGAATTGCTGAATGAATCCGTTAAATGGGCCCATGTCAAACTTTTGTCAGGGGTTTGACATGTGCTAAAACAGTTCCTCTCTGTGAAAATTGTCTTCAGTATCTTAATTTAGAAATATCCACCTTTAATTATTGTGGTGGGCATCAACAATTTATGCCATGGTTTCGCCTAAAAGTGTCGAATGAACTTTGCCATGGCATATAATTGTAGTGGCACGCACGTGCATGACACGTGAGAGCAGGGTGGCGACGCGACCATGATGCGACAATTGGTCAAACGCGATGCGTTACGTGGATAATTTTCTTTTCTGCTCGCGTGGCATGCAGATGACTTGTTCGGATAAATATGATGGGTTTTTTAAATTAAAAAAAAAGCAAATAGCACAATTTTATGATACCTTTTGCTAAGAGCTTATAGGTTGTTTGGTTACTTACTACGAATATGCTTTTTAGCATTTATATTTTGAACTATTTTATTAATTATGTTGTCCGGTTAATTAAGTTGTTCGGTTAGTTGTAACTATGTTAATTACAATATAAAATATTTACAAGGATGAAAATTAGGTTGTAGTTCCAAAACACGACAAGTTCAAATCGATCATAATCTAGAAATGATAGTTTTTTTTTCTTCATTTGCTCACGATAGCATTTCCCTTTGCTCATGACTCTCGTGATAATCCCTCTGTTTGCAACAACCTCCTTCTTTCCTCTTGCTCGCGCACTAGAAAAAAATTTGGAAAGAGTCCGATTGTCAAAGTTGGAAAACATGACGACATGTATTTGGAGTTTTTCTAAGGTTGGTAAGGCGAAATGGGGGGCACCCTAGTTCATCGAGTGCTATACTTTGTAACCATCACGAAAAATCTCTGTCCACTCGCGATAATCTCTCACTTTACTCTTGCTCGTAATAATTTTTTTTTCACCTGTGATAATTTCTTTCTCGCTCGTAACAATCTTCATTGTCTCTATTTGAGACCAAACAAATGTCTACAAATAAAAATTAGAACAACTAAATAATAAATTGCAACTTTTATTTGTAAGAATTTGTTGCGTGTGAATACTGCATTTGCATAAAAGCATTTTGGGAAGAACCAAACAGGGCTATTTGAATTATTTTTACTGAAACTCTAATAAAAGGTTAGTGGTTAGGATTTTCCGCTCATCTTCCCGAGTTACACAACACTGGGTTGGCAAGTACGTGGCTTGCCATAAGGCAATGACGTGGACAAATTCGATCGCTTGATACGCCATGTGAACAACACATCACGTGCCTTGCCATGTGACTTTCACATTATCATCACGTTCTCCCTTACTATTTGTGGGCAATTTAATCCTTCGACGTCCAAATAAATCACTTAAATATTCTTTGTTACAACCCTTTTCGGGTCCAACATCCGAATTGACCCCACCACATTAAACGGGCCCAATTTAAATCGGGAGGAGGGTTAAGCCCACTTTGCGACCCAAATCCGATCGTGCAATTCGGCGTACCAACCGGTTCCACGGACTACTTTTTCCGGACAGGTAATCCTACCACGTAAACGAACCATACACGAACCGACCAACCGGCTATGCCCACGTCATCTAGACAAACCCCATTCCCACGTGCAGCACCAATCATCGGTCTCGGTCGGACCCGACTCGTCCACGTTCTCCGCACCAAACAGCGTGGACACATACTGCGAGCCAATGGTTCGCTGCCAACTGTCGAGGGTACCGCCCTTGGGTTTCTGTACGAAACGAACGCCCTCGATTATTATATATGATGTAAGCTTCGCCCACTGCCCTCCACTTTGGCTCAAATCGCTTCTTCCGCCTGTTCGACTCCGTCCGCTCGTTTTGGTGCTTTTAACGATATTGCCACTGCCGCCGGGAAGTGGAACCGGTGCCATGAGCCGAAGCAGCCATCAGAGCCCCCACGCGAAGCTGAAGACACCGCCGCGGGCCCTCTTCTCCTGCGGCATCTTCCGCAACTGCACGCAGTCCGTCCTCAGCCCCACCAATCCTCCCCCTTCCGCTGCCACCTTCCTCCCCTCTGCGTCGCCTACGCCCGCGCCTGCGGCAGCTACTCCACCGCCTTCTGCCTCTCCGACTCCTACGGCTCCGCCTCCTCAGCCGTCCTCGACCTCCGACCCGCCTCGGCCGACTGAGCGCGAACGCCCTGCCGCTTCGACATCTTCGTCCTCGTCCTCTTCGTCTACTTCTCAGAGTTTCACCCAGTGGAGATTCCCCCTGCAGCACCACCACCAACAGCAACCGCCGCCCGAGCCGGAGCGGCGCCCGCTCGCCGTGGATCCACCGGCCGCTGCTTCTTTCAACCTCGCTGAGGCATTCCATGCCGCGGAGCTCCAGTTCGCCTCCGGCGCCCGCCTCCCTGCTCTGCGTCTTTTAGAAAGGTCCCTTGCACCGGATTCCACGTCGATGCCGATCCCCTGTCCTCCAGCGGTGATGGCCGGAGTGGTGGCTTCTCTACGGGATCATGCATCAGCTCGGCCGGCGGCGAAGGTGCTCCTCGCGCTGCTGCTCGCAGAGCACAACCGGCGGGCTGCGGTGGAGGCCGGAGCGGCGTCCGCGGCGGTGGAAGCCGTGGCAGCGTCGGGGCCGGCGGGCGCGACTGCCGAGCGGGCACTGGCGGCGCTGGAGCTGCTGTGCACGGTGCCAGAGGGAGCGGCGGAGGTGAGGAGGCACGGGTCGGCGGCGCCGGCGCTGGCGGGGGCGGTGGAGGGAATGGTGGGCAGGGGGAGAGAGTGCGCCGTCGGGGTGATGGTAGCGATATACGGCGGGGCGACCGCGGGGGAGGCGCCGCCGGAGGTGGGCAGGGCGGTGGTGGCGGCGATGCAGGGCGAATGCAGCGCGCGTGCGCGGAGGAAGGGAGCGCAGCTGCTGCGCGCGCTGCAGGAGAGCGGGCGGCTGGAAATCCCAACCGATACGGCAATCGGACGGCCATGACTCCTGTGCGCGCTGGGAGACATGGATTGGTGGGTGCAAAAGTGGGTGTGGGGAAGATGGGTGAGGGAGGGTGTCAGAGAGAGGGTTGCGTGGGGTGACAGAGAGAGCAGGGAGAGGGACGTACGCGAGTGAGAGGGATATGACGGGAGGAAGGGAGTGTTGTCAGTGACAGTGTCAAAAGCAAGAGAGCGAAAGGAGAGGGAGTGAGATCTCTTTATTTATATGTGGGTACTAATTCTGATGCCTGTTGTGATTTCTCTATTTTACTTTTCCACAGTCGTTTATCTTGGGAAGTTACTCGTGGTACTGGTACTACTCTTAATTCTTGAATTCTTTTTTCTTAATGTAAAGAGTTCATCTCATGTCAGTATAATTCAAACCAAGAAGAGCATGTAATGTGTGTAAGCTCGCTGAAGATTCCTGCTTGCTAAACTACAAGGTTTGCCATCTCAACGCGAGAGCAGGGTGGGCCCGAGACAATGTTAGCTAGGTAATGATTACAGCTAATGTTAGATCACGTTAGTTGTCCTTAAGGACATGGAAATGGATGGTGGTTATTGGAATGTCCTGAATAGGTGTTCTATTCTACTTGGCATGCAAGCATTGTCTTTATAACTAAATATAACTGATATCCCAGGGAGATCAAGAATAAAGTTGATGGTCTTCTTTTAGTTAGAGGCTAGAAGTTCCTAGGTTATTAGCTCATCACAGCATTGAGTTATTGGTTCTATCCCGTTGTTTAACCGATTTGATAGGGATAGGTGAATGCTGTACAATATGTATTTGCACAGTATTTAATAAAAAAAGTAATAAAAAATATATTTAATAAAAAATAATAAATTGTATTATTAAAATTTATAACACCGGGTAATTTACTAAAATTTCATACATGATTTATCATAAAATCTATCTATATTTATATAGGTAAAATAATAATTTTTCATATGCGAATTTGCATCGCATCCGCACAAATAATTTTTTTAATTTATATTCGCATTCATATATATTTTTATTTGATACTATGAGTTACTTGTAACACATTGCTCCGTGCTGAAAGAGTTAAGTGTTTCCAAAGTATAACAATAAGGCTAAAGACTTGCAAAAGATAATCCAGAAACTTGCTCATTGAATATCATTCCTAATAAATATGCGGAACCAAAACTTCTAAACTCCAGAGATAATGAGTCAATTCAAAAGACTCGGATTGAATCCCTGGTTGTTGGGAGAATTTTAATAACAGTAAATAGTAAATAGATCAGATGAACTCTTAACTTTCCTCAAACAAGCAGAACATCAATTAATCCTGAACTGTACATCAGCTCAACCCCTAGAACCCTGCAGCCTGAAAGGAGCAGTGGGTTCAATAAAGCAAGAATACAGATCCGGGACCATTGTCTACTTACTCTTTTCAGGCAGATCTCAAGTGTGAGTGAAAGCAGAATCACATGCAGGGTCTAAAGCTTGTGGCCGCAAATGAGATCTTTGGGACAGGCATTGAATCATAATCTCCTAAATAATTGATCACAATCATCAATGATAATACATATATGTGCCCGTTCCAAGTCCCAATCTAGATAACAACTGACGAAGGGTTCTCACTTCTCAGGGTCCACGGCATCTTACTGCCATTGGAGGACCCATCTATACTGTATAGACCCTGCTTGCTAAACCTAGAATCAGTATATCCATTGGGTGGTCAGACAACTTTAGGATGCTTAAGTCTATTTTCCCAATGAGAGACTGGACCGACTGTCACCGTTGCTCCTCTTTTGAGATGAATCCGCTTCACTATCTAGCCATCAAGTTTCTGCAAGGAATAAAACATGATTGAATAATTTAATTTAAGGCTTGCATCCAGAAAATAAGGTAATTAACATTGCATTTGCATATGTCTACTTGCCTTTAAGAATCTAAAGAACTGGAGCTTCTTGAGAAAGAAAAACAAACATAATTATAGTTGCAAAAAAGAAAATTGAAGTTCCTGAATACTGGGACCAGAAGAGGACCAAAGTATACCAAGTACCAACTTATGTGGCTACGGTTATTCTTTTACTAGCAAGACAATTAACCCTAAAACTTTTCATGCAAAACAAATAATTTTTTTCAAACTGCAAGATTTGCTGTTTCCATTGATGTACAATTCTCGTCGGAATAACCCAAGAATACAAGTTAGATCCACTAATATTTATTTTGAAGGTTATGACCTCATAATTTGGAAATGTGCAAGATTAATGTGACCTCAAAGAAAATAGGATTTATATTCTTTGCTGTATTAGCAAGCAGAATACAACCTTATCAAAGAAATGTAGCATACAAACAAAACATAGATACTATAACATCCAGTAGGCAACTGGCAAAACAGACTTCTTCAAACACATTGCTAATCTACCATACTTGTTACTTGCTACAACTGTAAGAACCCATTTAATGCTAACGTATTTGTTACACTTGAGAAGAATTTGTGTTTTCTTTTTTATTATTTTTCCTAATTTATTCTCAATTTCATAGCTAAAACATACACAAACCTTTGCATACGACATTCCAACTACTTCTCTGATAAATGCCTGCATTTTTTCTGATTGGTGGCCCAATGATTTCAGACAGGCAATATATTCTTTTTTCTCCTGCATAAAAATGTTAACATGTCAATCAAGTTGTATCTATATATGTAAGAAAAGCGTCAAAACCATTGCAATAATATGCATGAAAACAACAGTTTAAAGAAAAGAAAGATAAAAAACTCAGGATTCTCTCACCAAATCACACTCATGTAAATGATCCAAAGGAAATATGCCTTTTTCAGGAGGTACAGGTCTTGCTCCTCTAGTTCCACCAAATTGCTCCACCTATTATAATAATTATGAAACCAAAAAGTAAGGTCACATTGCACACTTTTTGTTATCAGGTTTGTGCTGAATATATTACATAATTAAGGAAAATGATGCAAAAGGTTTCAGATAAATAATAGACGCCTGAACAGTTTTGAGAAGGAACCTCATCCACTTGCCACACTATTATCCTATCAGAAGTCATAGTTACAAGTTACAACAAAAAGATAGCAATAGTTAAACTATTTGATTTTGATGCATGACTAATTATTGTGCTGTTTAGATACTAGACAATATCAATAGTTGAGAAAATTAAGGATGGTCCAATCATGTTTTATTGAGTTATGATGGTAGGCCTAATTGCTTAGAGGCTTGAATCACCTGAATCCAGGCAATGTCAGGCTATGGAGGTGCCATATGCATATTACATGTTGCCAAATCATACATTTCTTGTTTTTTGATTAAGGAAATACTTGTATTTGTCACAAGTGGTGAAAAACACAAATCATACATTTCTTTTAATTTGGACATAACTCTTGAAAGAGTTTTAGCCCTATCCTTTGAACTCATTGTTTCATGAGTAAAATAAATCAAACAGGGTTGTCCAACAGCATCAACTAAGAACTAGCTGGGATTTATCAACTGGATCTATTCAAAGTTGATTTCTACTTTTTCAGTGGTTAGGTGATTGGGTCAGTCAGTTATCTGAACCAAGGCACTCCAATCCTCTAGGACTTCACTAATCTAACTAAAAAAGCAGCCAAGCAATATTATTGATGAGCAGAGACTCATGGTTTGGGTGCACGTACATACAACTCCCGGTGACCAACCATAGTCACAAATAAAATAAGATAAATTCTATCTACAATTTCAGAAAATAGAAAACCACGAGTCAACCAGTTATAGAGCACAATAATGTATGAGTTTTTACTCCCACAGCACCTCATCCGAACCTGTTTGCATAAGGGAGCCATATAGAACTAATAATTAAAACAAGTATACATGTGCATATCATAAGTGAAGTTCCATGTATTAAGGTTCAAGATATTGGGAACTTCAATGTATCGTCAATGTTTTGGTTTCTCACAACTATGTTCGTTATTAATTAATTAATTAATGGCACTAGTCTGTTGTTCTTGCTTAAATCAGTTAAATAACATATGAATAAAGGATTTTATATTCTCATTTTACAGCATCAGGAAGACAACCAAAAGTTTTAAGCACCTAATCACATGTTTACCGGTCAGACTACTCTGCAAAGAACCACCACCAAATTTGAGAATCATACCTAGTGGAATCGAGTGCACCAGTCTTAATCGTGACTCATATAGTTCTCGAAATTAGAGAATTTAGTTCATAGTCTAGAACTCTAGATCGTTAAGAATGTCAACCATTTGCCCAGATTAAAAAGCAACCAAGCTGAGAAACAAGAACAAATTCCATAAGCGAACTAACCTGCACTCATTTGTCACACAAGGACTCAAAGAGTTACTTCCGCTTGATATACGTTTCCGCCTAAGGTATTCTTGGTCGAAGTTTAATTGCAGGTTTGTGCACGATTAAAGTTGCAGGAGAACGATAAGAGAAGACGAAATGCTCGTCAAAATGAGAAGACCAACAGTTGATTGAAGGATGCAAAAGAGACGGACAAAAGAAAAAGAGGTGGCTTCAAACATAGAGAAGTTGGTAAAGATAGAAAGGACGACAACATAATAGGAAATAAAGCCCTTCTACGTGGTGGAAAGCGGCCAAGGAAGACAATGGCGTTGGAGACGAAGAGGAGGGGACCATAAGTGGGTAGTTAGTCGGGAGCATTATTTTATCTTAAACTAGTTGTAATACCCATGCTTTGCATGGTTAACCCGTGGTTTTAAAAATTAAAAAAAATTGAAATTAAATTTTATATTTTAATATATCATTATATATAAATAGAATAGTTTGTCAAAAAAAATTTAATATTTTTCATATTTTGTAATATAATTTTAATTTGAAATTATATAAATTTAAATTTAAAACTAATTTTTATAATTTTATAAAAATGGTTATTTTAAACTTCAATTGTAATTTAAATTAAATTTTTAAAATTAAATATTTGTATACCTAGATTTTCAGAAATAAATTACCATATTATTAGCATATTATAAAAAAATTACATTTTTTAAAATTAAAAGTTTTAGTATGATTAAAAAATTAGTTTAAATTAAATTACAATTTCAAACAGTAATATATAAACATACCACAAAACAATAAGTATTAATTTGATTTGATTTATATAATTATGAAAGTGTGCAAGTATATTTATATATTTTAATTTAAAATAACTATAAGTAATATTTAAATTTAATATAAAAATAAGAAATAGAAAGGTAAAAAATGAATTGTCTTAGATTAGTAATTAATAATTATTTTTACCATAAAAATAATATGTTCGTATAGACAAAAACATAGAAAAATAAAAGTCCATATAAACAAATTTATAACCTAGGGTAACATACAAAATAAAATATCAATAAGATGTATATCTAAAAGCGGCAACAATATTTTTATATAATGATATTAACTTGTTTCAAAATACATATATCTTATTCAAAGTATTTTTTTCTGAATAAAAAATTAAACCAATAACTTTATTAAAAAAAAAATCAAAACTATTTGAAACAAATAATTCTATATAGATTTGGAACAAAAAAAATATAGAAAAAATAAAATGGATAACTATTAATACTTTTAAGGGTAAACATCAAATATAATGCAAATATGAAGGAAAGTATATCAATTAAAACATTATAAGTATAGATAATTAATTCAAAAGTAATATAAAAATGATAATATATATTAAAAAATAAATCTATATAGATTTCAATGATAAAAAAATTTTAAAAAATACAAAAATAGTAACATTTTTTATTGATAAAAATTAAATATAATATAGATATAAGATAACAAATTGAAAAAAAAATAGAAAATAAGATATTTAAATTATTTTAAACTACATAAATTTCTTTGGTTTTAAAATACTATATTAAGTTTTCTTCAATAACAAACCCAAAAAAATGATACTTCAAAACCCAAAAACTAATATAAAAAATTCAATAAATAAGAAATATTTTACAATTATTATTCAAAAAATAATAAATACAAAATAAAAACATCAAAAATAGGTGCACATGGAGAAAATAAAAAAATAAAAAATTTATATAAATAGATTACATTTTATAATCTAAAAAGAGTAGGATTAATAAAATATAAATCTAAAAATAACATTGATATTTTATAAGAAAATATTGATGATAAAAAAATACTTATAATATTTTAAATGAAAAATAAAATAATACATTAAGATAATTAAATTAAATAGTGAGATCAAAAGGATTTAGAAAAAGATAAATAGTCAAATAGCAAAACAATGAGTATAAAAATAAATAGATTTTGCTTAATGATATTAATGAGTGCAGTAATTAAAAATTATAATTTGATTAGACTATGAAATAAGTTATTGGTTATAATTATTTGAACATATAAATATTTGTGTTTGTAATTATTGATAAAAATAGTCAAAATTATTAAAATGATGTATTAAGGAAAAATAGAATAAACCAACCCTACCAACATATATATCATTTTTCTATTTAACTTAAAAAAATGTAACTTCAATATTTTAAATAAAAATAAAATAAATAATTAAGAGAATTAAATTAAATAGTGAGATCAAAAGGATTAAGAAAAAAAATAGTCAAATAAAAAGCAATGAGTATAAAAAATAAATAGAGATCGCTTAATAGAAATGTATCCATCCTTTTTGGCTAAGCTAAAGCTTAAATATCTGATGCAAGTTGCATCATCCTTTTCGGGTAAGCTAATATCTAACCAAATAGGATATGCAAAAATTAACTTCAAAATCACAAGCAACTATTTGATCTTCATTAGTCCTCATAAAACACCAAAATAATCTACCAATTGAAAAATCAACAAATGTCACTATTCACCATTCCCATCAAGTCAAAAACTAGACAAATGCAATAACTACGAAGATAGTAAATATTATTTTTCACAAATTAATGTTCACATTTAAATCCAAATACTAAACTTCCAGCAAGTAGCCAATACTCCAATGTTGAGCTTCCACCGCATGAGATCCATTAAGCAACAAGAACATTGAATTATCTATTGATTAGATATATCTATAGTAGACCATACAATTACGTAACTTACTGCCCCATAAATCTTGTATGCCTTTCATAAGTGGAAAGTTTTTACAGAAAAATAAAGGAAACTTAGATGAATCTGAGATATGTTATTCTTAAGTGTAAAGCATTTGCTGCTAACTTCCAGTTCAAGCCATAAGGTCAAAAAACTTAGATGAATCTGAGACATGCTATTCTTAAGTCAGATTAACTTGAGGCTTATGTCAGAAATAAGAAACATATGCAAATGTGAGCCCAAGAATCAATGAAAAGAAGAACCATGAGCTGGAAAAGATTTACACCATATAACACCAACAGCAATATCCTACTTCATGTTAACAACTATTAACATTTTCTATTTTGCAAGCTACATAAATGCATATCAAGGAATCAGGGCATCATTGAGACGCAGGTTAGGGGGCAATCAAAATATCCAATAGATCTAATCCAACAGCAAACACGAATCTATTTCAAAATATCCAATAGATCTAATCCAACAGCAAGCACAAATGAAATAGATTCATCCTCGGAGAGCTCGATGACAGTGATCGGAGAGGGAGAGGGAGGGATCTGGAGCAGAGAGGGAGCGAGGGGAGAGGGAGAGAGAAGATGATCGGAGAGTGAAGTCTGGAGCAGAGTGGGAAAGAGAGAAGATGATCGGAGGGGGATAGAGCGCAGAGGGAGCGTGCCGAGCGTACCTGTTGTTGTTGTCGCCGCAGCCCAGGAACTCCAGTCGCGCGAGCGAGGCAACAAAGAGCGCGTGTATCCGAATTCCGGAGGGATGAGTTGGTCTTATTATCCCGAGGGTTACGAGCCATGAAAAATATCTACATTTTGTTCTATCTGGCTTCTTTTCTGTTTCTGGTGTTATTTTGCAAACGCATCCCTAAATAAAATTATTATTCAACTCCAGCCCTCAATAACTTGCTAAAACGTACCCTAAAGAAACTTTTTTTAAAACCCCGCACATTTGATTTGCAAAATGAATATTATCTTGTTCCTAAAAATTAGCTAAACAAACACACTCTTAAAATACTCTCATTTGGTCTCAAGTAAATTGATATAATAAAATTAAAAAAAAAATAGAAAAAAATTAAAAATATATATACTATAATTATTTCAAAATTATAATTGCTCTATTATTGATATTCAATCATGATAATTTGTTCAAAAGTTAATAAGATAAAAAGAGTTTTGTAAAGTTTGGATCATGATCTATTAATAAAATAGAAAGTATTTATACCAGTAATATATATCTTTTAAGAAAAATATTTAAATATAACATATACTTTGACATTTATCTTAATTAGGGATGGCAAAAAAACTCGTTTAGGCGGGTACCCGCGAGTATTTATTTGTTTATGATGGGTATGGGGATAATATTCTACCCGCGGGAATTTCGTAAGTAATTTTTATTACTCGTTTAATATACGGGACGGGTACGAATATTATAGTACCTGTACCCGCGGGTACTTGTTACCGGCCGTGAGAATTAGTAAATTACATAATTACCCTTGTACATATACTAAAAACAGTTTATATTTAAAATTGTTATCAAAATATTGTGTGTATATTTGAAGTGTGTTTAATTATTTATATTTGAAATTGTTAATATTCTTTATCAAAATATTGCAATTTATATATATTTTTAAGTGTCACGGGTAAATTAAATGGGTACCCATCAATATCCGTGGGTATTCATCCCTCCACGGGTAATTAAACGAGTAGCGGGTAGCCGTTTATTTCGCGGGGCGGGTAGTGGGTAGGCACCCCCCCTCCCGCACCCGCCCCGTTGACATCCCTAATTTTAATTGTGGCTTATACTTTTATTTGTATCATTTGTATATATGTACTAAGATATTTATTTTATTTGTGGTATGTCGTCTAATTTATATCATGCGCGTCGTTAAATTGATGACATGGCATGCTGACCTATATAAAAAACTATTTTTTTATTCTATTACTCTCTCTCTCTCCCAAATCCCATCAAGCTCTGCAGCATCCTGCAACACCACCACTGGGGAAATGGGTCGTTGATGCCTCCCTCGCAATCGCCTTTGGCTCGTGCGGCACCTTCGACACCGTGGAGGAGTCGCCATGGCCTACGATAGCGTCGCGTTCAAGCTTCGCGGTGACGCCGCCAGGCTCAATTTCCCGGAGCTCCCAAGAGATGGAGCTTATTTTCGGCTCCTTGCTACATTTCTCCGTCGACGCCAAGCTGCAAGCCATCTCAAAAGGCATGACCGCTTCACCAAAACAAGGAAAGTCTAGAACAACGACAACAGTCGTAGCAGACGAAGCTATCAGCAATGCCAATCGTGGACTTATTGGCTCGACATCGTCAAGTTCGAAAGCTCGTCTTCCGTTGAAGGGGACGAGACCTCCTCACAAGTTAATGCAGCACCTGGATTTCACAAAGGCGCCATGGGACGAATGAGAGAGCTTCAAGCTGAGCAAGTATCCATCTTGGGAGATCGACTAGGATTCTATTCTGAGTGAAGGCTCCCTGAATAACACAAATCAAGATCTTATTCCTGGGTAAATTAGTATATATCTAAATCAAATCTAATAAGAGAACTAAAACAATCACCTCCAACATGTATGTTACTGTCTCAAAACCTAAGAAAACATAAGAAAGAGAAAGTAAACATGTTGAACATTGCCTAGAGATCTAGGGTTCGAACCCTAGTATGGTCACCTATTGTGACTTTCTATTTTTGTTATATAAAAAAAAAGTTTCAGCTAAAGATCCAAATAAAGCATATTAACTTTCTATCTTTCTATGGAGCGGGACGAAGGTTGTGCGGAGGTCATCGAGCCTTGCTCGCTACCGTCTCACGTGATGTGGTGCTGGTTTATCTGGTTTGAGCGCAACTTACATTGCTTTCAGCAGTCTAGCAATCAGGTTCTTGGTGTCGCCCTAAAAGCTATTGTTTTCTATAGACTCAACTTGTAATCTTAATCTTGTTCCACCTTGATCGGTGTACGAGGACTGTACTTTAGTTTGATTTTTTGGTTTTTTTTTTACTCTCCTCCCTCCCCCCACTTGTATTCCCTTCATATCTCTTGAAATGAATGCAAGGTTCTTTTTTTCAACAAAAAAAAAACTTGTGAAGAAAAAGAAATTAGACCAAAATTGATTACCTCTGTGAGGATGATTTGGGAATCCAGTAGATGCTCTCACTCAACAATAGAAAAGATTAGAATCTGAAAGATACCTATTGAAGAAAGTAGCCAAAGAACCTAAACAAGGTCAAACCTAAAAACTCATCCAACCCAAGGAAAAGATCCAAGTTTCTCAATTTCCCTATGTGGATACAAATTGTTAGAATTAGAAGAGAGAAGAAGATGAGGTGAGGGATGGAAGAAGAATTATTCTGGCTCACCTTCCTATGCTTCATCTGACCCAGTAGCGCCGGTGCCCTCCTCTTGTGCCTTGGCTAGGACCTTCTTCACCACCAACCGAGCACAAAAGTGCACCAGCGCATCCCCGACTTCACATGCAGATTGATCCCGCCTTCTTCCAGGTCGACCACGCCGCCAACGCCATCGAGAACCGCATCCTCCTCGCCGACCTCTTCCTCTGCGTCCCCACTGTCCGCTCTTGCTCCGGCGGCATCTCGTCGCTCCCTCTCCACCAGCTACACTGTCTGTTCCGCTGACATCCTCGCCTCTATCGCTGCCTCCGTCATCTAGGATCCCGCCGCCCTCGACGCCAGCCGCACCTTCGTCGTCCCCTCCGGTGCACTTGCTTCAACTCAATCGGAGGGAGAGAGAGAGGACCAATTTTAATAACCAGAGAGCAAGTAGTAGAATAGAAAAATAATTTTTTATACATGAGATATATCACGTAATCAACTCAACGACCCACCCGACAGAAATGAGACGGTATACCGTAATTGAAATAAATATCTTAGTACATATTTACAAAAGACACAAATAAAAATACAAGTCATAATTGAGATAAATATCAAAATACATATTATATTTAAGTATTTTCTCTATCTTACTTTCACGTGATAACAACTCAATAAATTAGATGTGCTTAGTTAAATTCAAGTTAAAATTAACTAAACTTTCATATAATAACATCTCAATAACTAATTCAGACCACTTCAAAAAGAATTGGATCTATTCAAATATTGTATACGGATAGGATAAAATATAATAATAAATAAATAAGAATATTTGGTATGATTGTTTAATTCGGTATACATAAAAAATAATATCAAATTTTATATTCTTTTAATTTTATTTTCTTTAGCTCATGTACTAAACAAATCATGAATTTAATTCATCCTTTATCCAATCTCTCATTTATCCTATAAAATAAGCATACCTTGCGCTACCTTCCTTTTCTTTAAGAAATATAGAGAACAAATCATTTATAATTTTAAATTAATCAAGGTCATTTTACAAAAAGACCCTCCCAATAGTTTTACTTAAAACGCACGCCTGTAGTCCCAATAAGAGAATATTCCAGAGTTTTTTGCTTTTTTTCTGGTAACTTCAAATAAAAGAATATTCATATGATTCATGTATAACTTTCAAATGAAAGTCCGACACAAGACACCACTCCTTTCACAAATGATCACTACAACAAACCAGATTAATTTCGACGCCATCGATGGTATTAAAGACAAGAAATATAATGTATAGTTTCGAGTTTAAATAAAAGTTTTTTTTTCACATTTGACAATTAATATAGTATAGTTTTTGTTTTCACATTTTGTATTAACTGTAACATTAACCCTAAGTTGGGGTCAAATGCCTTTTATATCTAAAAGATGGGAAGACTATACAGTATTGAACATCGTAGATAACTCTAACTCAAGCCTGCTACTAATTAGGATCCTTCCCCGAATAAAATTATACTTGATTCTCGATATCCTCGTACTTGCTCGCCGAAATGGCAGTGTTGGTGGTCGACCTCATAAGTTCTTCTGCGCCGCGCCTGCTTGGTGAACGGGGGTTCTGAACTATAACCAGCAACGGGTTCGAGGATTTTGCGTGTTTAGAATAAGGTAAAGAAGTTGGCTGCAAAATATGACAATGTCAAGCATATAAATGCATGTATCCTATGATAAAAGAAATTATCAGGGAAGAGGAAAAGAAACTAAGAGAGAGAAAGGGAAACCACAAAAAACTGTTGTTTGATGATGCAATAGAACGAAGTCTTTAGCTTGTTGTTTCACTTACCACACCAACATGCCATTCTTGAGAAACCAAATCATTGAAGTCAGCAGCATCTAATTCCTGCAATGGTGTCTGTTTAATACAAGGGAGTAGCCTGAAGATATTCTAATTTATACTGGATGAGAAAATGAGAGAAATAGAATGCTAAATATTATAGTAGGAAAGATCAGAATGCATGCTATGAGATTTCATACAACTTTCCATGTACAATTCTGGGTAGTAAAGGTAGTATTTCTTCTGCATACAGATACCAAAATCAGCCATTAGATTCTTAGCTGAGTTAGCTCACAACTAGGGGTGAGCAAAACCCGAACCGACCCGAAAATTCAATTCGGGTCGGGTTATTCGGGTAATTCGGCGGGTCGAGTTTGAATTTTAGAGATTTCATACTCCTTATTCGGGTTCGGGTTATTCGAGTCAGGTTTTGACCCGACCCGACTGATGCTCACCCCTATTCACAACCTCCTCCTGCAGCTTGATATGTTGCCATTCTAGCCAAAAAAACACGATTGCAATTTGCAAGTACCAGAAGACAAGCCTATTATCAGAATCTTATTGATGCTTGAAGTTTGGTTAGCAATTACATTAATAAAAGATGTGGAGCTCATTAATATGTCACATGTACTTAGACTTTTTTAACAAGTCATGCCTGACACATACACCATTAAGTTCTAATGATTGTTAAGAGAACAAAGGAAAAAATCACTATATACAAGTTATTGTAGTGCATAACCTATCTGGCAGCTACCAAACATGTTTGCAACAATGCAACGTTACAATAAATGTAAAGCACTTCCTCGTTAATTGCACCATGACACCGTAACATGGAATTCACAGCATATGCAGGCATTTATTTACAAAAATCAATGCTGAAATATATATCCTTTTAATTTGTAGTGAATGATGTTTCCTCATGCCTTGAGCTAGTTTTTGAACAATGCTCCAGTTCCTGATGGATTAACTGTTAACTAATTAAATATACTTCATACATGTTTTAGTTAAGTTTTTAGCAGTACTTGGAAGCCATAACAACAAAAAACAGTGGCATTCCTCTTGGAGTATGCAGTGTTAACTCTATAACTGAATAAAAACTACATGGCCGTTTCTAATGCAAATATATCCTGCATCTTGTCTATAGAAACTAATGTAAATGCATGTACTTTGGTTCCTTGTAAATGCACACGCTGTGCAAGAGCAAATCCCACGAAACATGTTTTTGAGGATAGCAAATGCAATGAAACGTAATACATCAAAGCAGAAATTTGCATGACCTGTAATGTTAGCATATTTAACCAATCAACTGATGGTATATGGATACAAGAAGAGGAACATACTATGCTATATACAGGAGGCACTATCATCTCCCCTTTGGACTTCAAGGCAGGCATAACAGAGAAATGTGGCGAGACTTCTTGTGCTCTAAAAGTCCACCTGAAAATACAAGTCAAATCACTCAGAATTGCAATCATATTAAAGAAGGTTCCTGCTATTGAGTGTGCATTAAGCGTGGGTATATCTTCATCCTACCCAATGTACAAGAAGATGCAAAATTGTGCCCACTCCCGTACCAATAAGCGAAACCAATAAGCATCCAAACTCTCATCCACATTCATGTAGATCTACAGTTCAGCAGGTATATTGTCTGTCATAATTGTCGACTATGATATCAGAAAATATCTAATAAAAACTAATATGGTTTGACAGCTCATACCAGAACTTCTACCATTGCTACAAATTGCATTGCACCTTGAAATTTCCTGATGATGCAGATGCAGTTAGATTAAGTGCTATAAAATATATAACTGCTCTTCAAAAGACATCAGGAAGACAAAATACTTAGAGGTGTATGACATACTTGAACATATTGTACTTTGTGTACAATGCATTGTGCATTGTATGAGTATGTTCGCCTTCTATAGAAATCAACTGCTCACGTAGAACTAACAGATTGCTGGAGATGTGTCGGAAGATCAAAAAGAATGCCAAAGAGTAACTAAGCATAACAAATGCCTGCATTTCATTCAGATTTAGTTAACTTTTGAATGGAGTTTCAAATTATAACAATAAGCTAGCAAAAGGAAATTTAATTACAACGAATAGTTGAATGCAGAATTTCAAATTATTATTGAATTCTCATCCGTGAAAGCCAACTTTTCAATCCACTAGCTTTGCCTCTTTGAAAGAATAAAAATGAATTGTAAGGAGAAGTGGATTTTGATTTTCGACAAGGAAACTTAACTGTAGAATAAGGCACAGCAGCTTTGTAACCAACTAGTGTTAAGTAGAGTATACAGCCCAATGCAGCAGTTCTACGTCGTTCATGTATTGAAAGACGCTCATAGACGATGCAGTAACCATGGGAGATGAGCATAAATGAGACAAAAGAGGCTGTTTGGAAGAGTATTCCAGTGACATACACTCCAAAAGACATCCATAATGAACATATGTGAAAGTTTATGCAAGAATACCTGCATGAAATACACAAATTTTAGTGCATTCATACTCTTTTAAATTGAATAAAGCAAAACACTGCCTAAAACATCTCGACCACCAGTATGCCATTTTCACTTATACTCATATCAACAATTTTCGCATAGAGGCAGATATGCTGAGAAAAAATTTACAAAAAAATGAAGCAGTTAAAACTAAAAATGAATAAAGGTCTGACCTATCACAAATTTAAATGGATAAGAAGGTTGTTTTGAAATGATGATTCGATCAGAAGCAGTAACACGTTAAAATGTGTAGTAGACATTTAGTTTTGCCATCCCAACCCACTAATAAGAACCACAGAGCAACTCAACTCATTTAGTTCAGCAAAAGACCATAATTAAGCTAAAAACAATCAGTCAACTCCCAAGCTCTAATACATCAAGTGCAAAGATATATGAAGGCGGGTATAATATCTTCTGTCAAACTCAAATTCCTGTCCAACTTAATTAACACATGAACAATTAGACCTGGGAGTAGCTCATGAAAGGCGCAATGTTTCATTACTATCTAAGGGGTAAATTCATCACCAAAATTAAAATTATAATATTGTTACTCACCAGCATGGAGAACCTAGCCTCTTAAAAGACTGTTACTCACCAAAATGAAAATGAAAGCGCCAGTTGAAAAGCCTTCATAAGGGGAACCGATGCCAACATCCACTGCAGATTACTTGTCTGTTCTAACAGAAAAAACCATGAAAAGTCACTTCTCTAGGAAAACATAAAAACTAAGAGGATGCATTATGATAAAATAGTGACAATTACTTATAAAATTCTTAGATAGTCAAATAATTGCGATTCTTTTATTCTTTGTGCATTTCATAGAATATCAATTCTCCAGGAAAATACAAGTCCAGCGCTTTTATAGTCCTTAAACATGAAACATAATGTATGAAAAAATGGAGATATTGTACAAAAAGGATATTCTTTTTCCTTTTCTATGAATTAAGGGATGCAACTCAAATTAATTTCAACAAATGAGCTAATTTTCTCTTAAACAAAGAAAATATTCAGTTTCTTTCGTCAACTCCACGTACTATTAGTTTTCTCACACGAAAAGAGCAACACACTAACCAGAATCCTTCCATTTCCAACTCTACACAAATTGGGCACCAAAGACCAAGGGACCCTTACAAAATACCTAGCTATCGAAATCCACATAGCTAGCTGCTCTTGATGTCAATCGAGTATTCTAAAGAATGAACATTTTCAAATTGATCCGAGGAAACAAATCGAACAAACCTGAAAAAACCGGTTTCTCCAGGTGTTGATGATCCAGGAGACGGCGGAGAACGCCCAAATCGCCAAAAATGCGAGGTAAAGCGAAGGAAGCGGGCTGTACGATTCGTCCAGCGCCGACGATCCCAACACGAAGCGATTAGTGGGAGGCAGAGGAGAGGAATCACCCATTCCGCTGGCAATAATTCCTCTAGAAAAGCTCGAGCTTTGCGACGCACAAGAGACCTCACTTTTCCGTCTTCTCTGGTTGAGTGAAAGCCGGTACAGATTACGTCGTTTAAGGTTAATAAATAGGCGGGCTTTTTCTTCCGCATCGACGACCCGTTATATTCTCGTCCGAAACGTTACGGTATTAGGTTTGAACTTTGAGTGCCTGATGGCTATTATTATATCTATTAACACAAGACTGCAGGTGTAGAAAAAGAAAAATATTTTTTAAAAAATAAAAATAAAACTATGTTTAAATTAGCAACCACAATAGAAAAACAAATTTGGTCAAAGCGATCCAAAATATTTCCCATCAGTGTCACTCACCAATCTGCAATTAAGAACTCGCTATTACTAATAATTACTCTGTTTTTTAAATGTCTAAATTAATTATGTGCTTCATAAGATTTGAGATTATTTATTTATTTCCTAAGAAAAATAAATATGCCAATTTATGAATTTAAGCATTAATTATGTTCGAAGTTAATCTGGCTACTGACTCCAATCTAACAAGAGACTTGGATGGAACAGTTGACTGGGTTTGAGATTTAGGTTGGACATTTAATCGGTATTAGGTGAACTAACTCACACCACAAATTAATTGCCATTAATAAATTATTATTCATATGTGGATTTCTCACGTTCAAAATAGAACTTGAGTTAGGTGTTAACTTCTCATGTGAAGAACTTGAGATAGGTTTTAATTTCCAGCTAATATTATTTTTTTTCCTAAATATCTCCCATTTTCATTTTTCGAATATATATATATATATATATATAATTATCTTTTCAATTGAACCTGTATGTTTCACTTGTATTTCTATTTCACCATCAATTATTGATCTAAACATTTTGGTTGGTGATTAGATCTTGAATAGGGGTGGCAATTAATTTTATTCGTATTTGCCAACCAAAAATCATATTTTGCACCGTATCTAATTTATATTCGTAAATAAAAATAAATATGAATGTAGATATATATTTAAAAAAATTATATCCGTGCGGATACGAATATGGATGCAGATTCGTACCATATTCGCTAGGGATAATAATATTAATCGTACCCGCGAATATTCACGGATATTTATCCGACACGGCTCAGGTACGAGAAACATATTATACTCACGGGTACGGGTATAAATCTTTGCCCATTTAATAAACAGGTGCGAGTACTGATACTATATTATTCTCACACGCGGATACCCGTAACCCCGCCCAAATATATTAAATATTAAATTTAAAGTTTTATATATTAATATTTAATGAAAAATTTAAAAATAAATCTAAATCATCTATTCATACGATTTCATTTATCTAAATATAATATATTTATATATTATATCAATTCCAAATTTTAATTGAAAGTACTTGTGTTTTAAATTTTAAGTTGCATGAATAAATATTGTTATTTCTCAAAACGAATTTATGGTTTGATATTTAATTGTTATTTAGTTTATTTTATGGTTTAGTATTTCTTAACCAAGTTATTAATATGGGTTAAATGTGAATTATTTATGATATACTATTAAAAAAATATTTTTTAAAATAGCTTAAATGAGTATTCGCGGATATTCGTGGGTATCAATTACCCGTATGGGGAAGGGTGATGAATATCCGTCAACCGTCGTGGGTGCGGGTACGTACGAGAAACGGGTTTAATAAACAGGTGTGTGCGGGGGCGACACTATCCGCCCCGAATTCGTTCCGTTGATCTTCCTTATTTATTCTAGTCTTTTTCTCCTTGAACCAGTAATTTTGCATGATACTATTTATTTTAAATAAATAAGTATTTTATATTTGATTTAAACAAGTGTTTTAAACAAAATATAAATAAAGTATATTTGATTTTATTTTTTAATAAGCTATCTTTTACTTCAATCATTTTTATATTTCCAGAAATAATTGAATCCCACAAGCCAAGTCAACCAAAAGATAATGACAAGGGATTAAAACAATAATAAAAAATAACATGCTTAGTCATAGTCGTAGTTTGCAATATCGTCATCTTTATCAACAATTAAATATTTTATTTATCTCAATCTTAATTTTGCTTCCTAAATATATATACTTATATTTCTGAGAAATAAGAGCAGAAAAGTTGAGTTAATTAGGAATTAATATGATGGAAAGATTCCAAAAAATGGGAATTAGTATAAGTCTCAGTTGCAATCAAAATCACCGAATTGAAATTAAATATGGAAATTAATTTTATTTAAAATGTATTTAAAGTAGAAACCCGACTCATGCTTTTTCTTCCTCCGCCTCTCTTCATGCGACTGAGTTTGTCTCGTCTTCTACTCCCTGCTCTCGGGTTCTCGCCATGGAGTCGCAGCAGCCCTCGCCGGGCGCCGATTCCAAATCGTCCTTTTTCTTGAGATTTCAGAAGAAGATTAGTCTCCGATTTTTTCTCGAGTGTTTCGTCTGTAGCGAGGGGTCGTCGGAGCTTATGAAAACGAAGAGTCTGAACCCGGTCGGAATTCTCACTCCCTTTCTCTTTCTTCTTCTTGCTGAATAAGATTAATGTTGTTGAACTTTGTTATATGGAGGCATTGAAGAGTCGATCTCGATTTGCAGTTTTCTGTTTTCCTGGGTTTCCGTGTGCTTCGAGTTGGATTAAGATTGGAAAAAAAAAGGAGCTAGGTTTCCCTTTGTTCTTTGTAGGGAGTATGGTTGACATTTGACAGAGTTGAAAGGGGAAGGAAGAGACTACAACAATAGCAAATTCTAATTTCTACTCATACTCGTTTTTTGAAATAAAGCATTGTATTCAATTCATGAGCAAGAATAGAATACATTCTACTCATACTCGTTGTTCAAATTAAAGTGATTAGAGCATGTTGCCTCATGTAGGGACAATGTTTGCATAAAATAGATTCAGCATTGATTCAACCACTTGAAACCTAGTTTTGGACTATAGAAAATATCCTTGTTTGATTAAATATTACTCTGCTGCAACAAAAATAAATTGGGAGACCTCATAGTATTTTAGTCGACTTTTATCAAAAGTTGTGCTTTTTGAAATGCCACCTTAAATTGTAAGATGTTCATGTTGTTTGATCAATAGTCCCAAGTTATTTCAATCTTCTTTTTGGTTTTTGGTTGACTAAAATAATGATTTGATCTTTTTAGTTGTGCAGCCTGTTCATTTCAGCATGACAGATGTTACTTGATATAAGTTCCTAACTATTTTCAGTTGGTTTTGCTTTACTCCCTTCATTTCTCTTGAATGGAATACAGTTTGCTATATTTCAAAAAACAATAAGTTCCTAACTATTTTTAGTTGGTTTTGCTTTACTCCCTTTATTTCTCTTGAATGGAATACAGTTTGCTATCCTTCAAAAAAGAATAAGTTCCTAACTATTTTTTTTCTTGTTGACTTCATTTTTTTAAAGATCGACAGGAGGTTAAGAAATTGTGACTAGTTATTGAAACCTTAATCATATCTACTTCAAATTAGGTAGTCAATAACGACGGAGATGGCAGTATTAATTTGGCAAACGATAAAAACATCCAGGATCGCAAGAAGAAGCAACCTATGTCGTATGTTGATAATGCACTGCAACAGCAGGTTTGAACTCTTTCATGTTTGCAAAATATTTTATGGACAAAACACTTGCTAGTTTTTAAACTAATAGGTGCAATAACATATATTGTATTTTCATAGAAAAAAGGGTAAATTACACTGACCTCCCCTGAGGTTTAGTGAAATTACACTGACCCCTCTCTATTTGTCCAGGTTACAATCACCTCCCCTAAGTAATGTTTGAGTAATTTTTTTAGGGGAGGTTTGTGTAATATTTTACAAAACTCAGGGGAGGTTTGTGTAATCTTATTTCGTAATAGGGGAAGTTTGTGTAATCTTTTACAAAACTCAGGGGGTTACAAGATAAAATTACAAATAGAGGAGAGGTCAGTGTAATTTCACTAAACCTCGGGAGAGGTCAGTGTAATTTACCCTAGAAAAAATACATACTCTCTGCCTGTCCGGATACAAAGGCCTTTACTATCTCCTGAAATTTTAGATTGCCTTGTCCAATGGCCTCATAGTTTCAAGTAAAATTCATAATGTATAATGGACTTCACTTGGTAGCATTGTAGCCTATGATTGGAACGTATTAATTTCTTCCTTTCATGTAATCTTTGAACACAAAGGCTACATTTATGATGCAGATGACTATGGTCATATGGTAATTTTAAAAATTCAATTGATGACTCCGACAAATATGATTTTGAACCAGTAAAGAATGACTATTGTTAAATTTGATCACTTTGACTTGCAACCTGACGTTGAGGCAATTTATTCACGGTTGGAGATGCTTGTACAGGAAACCTCAAGCAAAAGAGAGCAGGAAATAATATCTGGGGATGATATTGACATGAAACACAAACCATTTAAACAATTTGATATTGTTGAAGATTACTCAGATCATCACTACAGAAAATCAAATTTTCACAAGGTAATATTTCTGTTATTTATATTTTGTGTTGGGCTATGGAATGAATCCTTCTGTGGCTTGCTATTTACAGACAACACAAAAATGGGTGAAATCAATTGAAAAAGAGTGGAGGGCTCTGGAGAATGATCTACCTGGTCTGTCTTTGTTCCATTTTATGCATAAAATCATTCTTTATTTACCTTATCTTTGCGATAAGCTTGTTCAGGCTTAACTCTTTTTATTACATGAGGCAGTCTGCTGTCATTTTTCTCGCACTTGCTAATGAACTCTTTGGAAATTTTCCTAACACATGTCTTCATAAACACGCCATTAATGCAGTTGATTATGTGGGAGAATGTCTGTAATCAGATTATTAATTTATGTTGATCTCATTGCTACTACGAAGAGAGAGATATTTGCTAAGCCTGTTCTTAATCCTTTTTGGTCTGTTCAACTATTGAATAAGTATAACCTTGTTATCTATTGGCGAGTTTACAGAGACGATATATGTCAGGATTTATGAAGAAAGGATGGACATTCTACGGGTTGCTATTGTTGGGCCAGCTGGAACTCCTTATCATGATGGCCTTTTCTTCTTCGACATCCACTTCCCCTCCAATTATCCCGACCAACCTCCAGTGAGTAAATTCCTTCAACAACACTGATTAAAAGCTGAATTGCCATTTTCATTTTCAAGGTGAAATATGTAACTTAATTTCCCTCTGATAAATACAGGAAGTTTATTACTGGTCTCATGGACTTAGACTAAATCCAAATTTGTATAATTGCGGGAGAGTTTGTCTTAGCCTTCTCCACACCTGGATGGGCAGTGGATGCGAGAACTGGAACTCATCCAAGTCAAGCTTGCTACAAGTCGTCGTTTCTATTCAGGCTCTAGTTCTGAATGAGAAACCTTACTTTAATGAGCCAGATTATCGTAGCTTAGCTAATACACCATTTGGAGAGCAGAGATCCCTGAAATATAATGAGAGGGCTTTCATCTTATCCTGCAAGACGATGCTGTTCTCACTTAGGAAGCCCCCAAAGGTATATGAACAATGCTATATCAACTCTCTCTCTCTCTCTCTATATATATATAGATATATATAGATTGTGAGCTTGTGATTGACGTGTGAAGCTTCAAACTTTTCTAAAGATTAAGATTTGTTGGGTATGAATTGCAGCATTTTGAGGAGCTGGTCGTTGGGCATTTCCTCAAGCACGGGCAAAGTATCTTAATTGCATGCAGAGCTTACATGAATGGTGCTCGAGTTGGATCCACGATAGCTGAAGGGGCAGAGAACGTCGTCCAGGGTGGCGAGAGTAGCCATTCGGAATTGCAGACACACTTGAGACCGTTACTTAAAGATCTTGCAAAGGAGTTTGCTGCAATAGGGGTCGACTGCGCTGGATTTCAAGAATACAGAAGTCAAGTCATCGGGCACTGCGCTAGCAGTGGCGCCGCTACTAGCAATGACGCGGGAGAAGTTGGCGCCGCTAGCAATGACGCCGGAGAAGTTGGCGCTGCTCCTGCTCAGTTATCCCCTTGATCTCCCCAATAAATGAGGCGCTTCCCTAAACTGATGAAGCTAAAAGCCTCCTACTGATTTGCAGATTTTGCAGGATACACATTTTGAGTTTTGACTGGTTATTAATTACTGATCAGTCGTCTTCTTTGGATTAGTAACTTTTTCTTATCTAATTAATGTGTAGATATATGTGGCGTTTAGTTTTGAAGCCCACATTGTAGAGAGAGAAGGACTTTGTCACTTGTCTTTAAATTAATTTAATTGTTAGTACTCTTACCGAAGCACAACAGTTAATTGATAAAAAAGCAATTGACTATAAGTTTTCATGCTCCATTTCATTCGTTCCCTCGCAAATTGAAAGTGAGGAGGGAAGGGAGGACAGGGTGAGCAAAATTCATACCGAATGGAAATTGAATTAATCAAATCGATTTATTTAATTGATTTTTTATTCGATTTGATAAATTAATCAAATAGTTTAATTAGTTTACTGAATTAATCAAAATATAGTTTAAGTTAGTAAAATTAAATAAATTAGTTCAAATCTTAGTGGTGTATTGTAGTCATTTTATTATTTTTATTGTACTTTTGTGCAGCTAACACTTAATAAAACAAGTTCTTTTTTTTCCGATTAATTCGATCAGTTAACCAAAATATTGGTTCGATAAATGATTAATGGATAATTACACATTTTGGTTCGGTTAATCGAAAACCGAACAAAGATAAGGAGAGAATAATATTTTTGTGTTTAATTTAATATAAAATGAGAGAAATATTTTGCTTGGAAAATGAAAGGAATGAGAAGAAAGACTATTTTGTGTTTTAATTTAATAATGACAAAAGATAATATCAACAAAAAATTATATAAATTTTTTAAGGATGTATATCTGATTATCTTCCTCCCTAAATTATTTTATTTTTTAAAATAATCAATTTTTACTATTTTACTTCCGCTTTGAATATTTTTTTTAATGCCTTCCTGTCAAATAAAAAATAATATCAAACATAATACTATAATTGAAATTTTAATGTAAATTAGTTATTCAAGCTATGATAGTTACCCTAAAAAATCATATATTTAGACTTATAAATTTGCTTTGAACATTTTATAATACTTCAGCTATAATAAGAGTCAGTGCTCCTGAAATGAAATAAGATGAAACGATAAGAAGGATTATGAAAAAAGAAGTGGAACAAAGAATAAATAATCATAAATTGATTAATTTTTATAAAATGAGAAAAAGAAAAGCACAGTAATATTGATTAGGTTTTAGATTATTACATTTTTAGTATAATTACTTTAACAATTAAAATGTAACAATGAAAATAAAAAATATGTAATTATTGATAGCTCAGATAAATATAAAATTAATTTGTTTTATTATTATTATTTTATTATTAAAATAATTATATTTAAACGCATAATTCAATAGTGATCAGATATAAGTTATATGTTGTCTAAAAATTTAGAATTCAAACTCTAGTATAATCGCCTATTGCGATTTTCTATCTTTGTTATATATATATATATATATATATATATATATATATATATATATATATATATATATATATATATATATATATATATATATATCTTTTATTATATTATAAATTAATTCATTATAATTAATTTTAGAAAATTATTATATGATTGTATTGTATAAAGAAAGTAATAATATTTTAATGCCTATATATTATTTGTATATATTATTAAATATATTTGCACTTACTATTTTTCATTACAATTAGTTTGTAATTTTATTATGTATATAAATATGTCAAGATACAATTAATAGTTGGATGGTATTTTTGTCAATTTAATAGTTTTCATATTATTCCCACTTAAGTCATAAATGATTATTTCTTCTCAATTTCATCCATTCTTTATGTTTATCCTTTTCATTTCATTATGTGAACCAAATCATAAGTGTTTAATTTAAATTAAACAATATTATTATGTTTGAGTATAATATAATACTCCATTAGAAAAATAAAACAACATATTGTTTTAGAAAAAAATAGAACATATATATGCTACTCCGAGAGATCCAAACTAATGATAAAAATAACCAAGAACATAAGCAAAAATGATCTCGAATTAATTTTAGAAACACATGCTAATTTGAAAGAATATTATATAGCGAATAAATCTATGAATATTTCTGGGGTAAAAAAATTCAAAGTGGAAAGAAATTGAATAAGAAAGAAAATGGAGATTTGCGCTATATCTCATAATAATGATGAACGAAATGGGGAATGAAATTTGAGATAAAAATAAGCTAAAGGAATAAAATGTGAATAATCACCATTAATTGTAGATTTAAATCAAACTCATTCTCCAGTATACTTCTTAATTAATTTGCATGGATTAGGATCTCATTAAATGACTTGTTTAATTCATCTCTGGTTCCGGATTGGGTGGTCGAGTGGAAACATCGAGCCCAATTGATAAAATACGAATATAATATTCATAAATTATTCCATCATAAAATAATAAAAATTCAATTTCAAATTAAATAAATTACAAACAATCAATCTCGGTGACTGGTCGAGCCAAGGAACTCAAAAAATGATATTTTCCCCGAAATTTTCGTCGATCTCATTCTGATCTCTTCGCCTCTAAATACAAAAACCCTAAACCCGCCGTGAAGATGCACGACTGCACGTCGACGCTGATCCGGCCGCATCCTTGTTGCCGTCGCATTGATCGCCACCCGGCCCCGCCTCCGTAGAGGCCGATCAGCCCTCCGAAGATGGTCTTTTTTCCGCCCTCTTCCTTGTCTTATGTTGCTAATTTGTTCTCTGATGTTAATAACAAAGCAATTTTTTGTTAGCGTGTGAAGTTCGATAGTGTTTGCTTTGTCATGTTCTTAATTCATATAATGATATCATATTACATTGTTCTAAGAATTCAAATTATTGGCAACGGGAGATTAAAATGTAGATTAAATCACGGATTCAGGGAGCAATAAAACATGTACATGAAATCCACATTTAAATTATTCCTTGCCCAGAGTTTTTGAATTTGCATTATCTGGATAGGAAGGCAATGATCAAAGGTTTTTTCTTTTGCTTGATTCAAATTTGGTTCTGCCACTGTTATTGAGTCAACTTCTCCATTGTTGCAGAAATCTGCAGCAAACAGTTCAATTGGAAGTAAGCGGGGAATAGAGTGTGAAGATGAAGTTGATAAGAAATATAGATTGTTCAAACAATTTGATATGGTTCAAGACCATTCCGACCATTACTTCAGCGACTCAGTGGTTGCACAGGTCAAACACATGACAAACAAGAATGCTGTCTCAATTCTCAGTAATTTGTATAGGCTTATGAATTTAAACTATTGAATTTACAGCCAACAAGCTTTTGGATGAGCAGGGTTCAGCGAGAGTGGAAGATCCTACAGTATAACCTACCTGGTATGTTTTCATCCATTTGCTTCATCATAAGTTTGTCCTCTTTTCTTTTGGGTGGCATTTGATGCATTGCCAGTCAGATTATCATTTGGCAGGCAATCTATATTACCACAAACATAGATAATCATCTTTTAGATTACCGGTAATATCACATTCTAGTGTTTGGTACGCCTAGGTAATCTTAGTGGTTATTCATATTGCTATGTTTGGTACAACAATAAGATTACCGGAAAAATAATATTCTTTTACTAAAATACCCTCCAAATAAAATTGAGTAACTATAACTCCAGAGATAGTCGCCGAGAGAGAGATAATGAAGCGTGACGAGTGCGAAGGAGAAGGGGGAGCCGGATCTGAGAGGATATGAGGTTGAGGAAGAAGAGGAGATGGAGATTGAGGTGGAAGAGACGAGGTTGAAGAAGAAGAGAAGGGGATTGTGACGGAGAAAAGAGGGGGTACCGAGATGAGGGGTATTTTTGTTAGAAAATAGAAAAACAAAATTCTCACTTCATTAGTAATATGCTTAGACAATTTTCATAGGGGTTAATTACATTGCTACTTTGGTCGGAATATGGATTACTAAGGCAATGTGATTTACTGTAATTTGGTCCAGTCAAACATATCAATGTAGTGGGCCAGACAATTTAAATTAGGATTCCTAGTAATCTGAATACATTACCTTGTACCAAACACATTCGTGCTGGAATAGATTAATGATGAGCTTGTTTTTCTGTGTTTATAGCACAGATATGTTGGATGCTTGTTATATATTCACTTGGTGATTTGACCTTCTGATTCATTTTGTGGGTGGATGTTTTCTTGAACAGAGACAATATACGTTAGAGCATACGAAGAGAGGATGGACATATTGAGGGCCCTAATTGTTGGACCAGCTGGAACTCCTTATCATGATGGTCTTTTTTTCTTCGATATATTTTTCCCTCCTAAATATCCTGATAAACCTCCAGTAAGTAAATTACTTCACCATAAATATCAAGTGCTCAGTTGCCTTTTTCATTTTCAAGGCAAAACGTATACCAATTACTAGCCCCCCTCCAATACTCTGCAGAAAGTTCATTACCATGCTCGTGGACTACGTCTGAACCCCAACTTGTATGAATGCGGGAAAGTTTGTCTTAGCCTTCTTAACACTTGGCGTGGCAGTGGATGCGAGAGGTGGAATCCATTGAAGTCAACCATTCTTCAGGTGGTGGTCTCTATTCAGGCTCTTATTCTCAACTCCAGGCCTTATTTCAATGAGCCACTTACTGCCTGGAGATCTATACTACCTTTCACGGAGAACCTCGCCCTCGCATACAATGAGCATGCTTTTCTCTTATCCTGCAAGTCCATGTGCTATACGCTTAGGAGGCCCCCAATGGTATGTGCACAATCATTAAGTACTATTTTCTTGATATGAATTCTTCTGCATTCCCCTGGTATTTATTGGTTCATGCAATTGCAGCATTTTGAGGACTTCGTCGTTTGGCATTTCCGCAAACATGGGCACGGCATCCTCCATGCGTGCAGAGCTTACATGAATGGTGCTCAAATTGGGAGCGAAATTAATCGAGCACATAATGCTAGTGTTCAGGGCGGCAATAGGTGTCCTTCGTCATTTAAGGAATCGCTGGAGAAGTCGTACGAGAAGCTTATGATCCAATTCAGAGTTGACTGTGTTGAATGCGCTGAATTTGTTGATCAGATAATGATGAGGCCGCCGAATTACTCGCCGTGCTGCAATTTCACTATGATTTTGATGGTTCTCTTAGTGTTTGCCATCATATATGTACTGTTTTGGTGACAGATTTATCTCGCTTAGGCTCTAGATCAGATTGGACTAATGGCCTAGTTTCTGCTTAAGAAACTTTAGCATTCTAATTAGATTGTGATTGTAATGTTCGAACAAGCCCGAATTCGAGCCGTACAGGTATTAATATGGAATGGGCTCAGATGAACGGCTCATATGCCATGTTGCTCGAGATGAGCGGCCGTGATACCGTCTTGAGAATGCTATGTGGCAAATTTTACTAATGATTGGATGATTAACATTTTTTAATAACCTTAATATTGAATAAGTAAATTTAATCTAAATTGTTTAAATCTTTGAAACATGTAGAGTTAACCTAAGAATCAATTGTCTCGTCCCGAGATTTTTCAAATACAATCTCAATAGTTCAAGTTTATTAGCAGCAAATGAGTCAATCTTTTTATAAATATAGATTTTGTGCTAAATACAGTCACTTTGCTTTCAGTGGATCACAACCCAAACAAACAGCCCAACCGCATACCTAAATACATTGGAAGATTAATTAAAAGGAGTAAACTCGGCTTATATGTCAAAATTGCAATTAGCGTCTGATTCGGGGCACAGGAAAAAAAACTACAGCCGGCAATCATGCCCAAATGCCACAAACAACCAGAAAGCATATTGAATTTTTGCTACTAGTTTACAACACGCTGAGTAGGAAGGATGAAATTTGTGATTGAACACTTGACCAATTAAACCAAATTCCGCCTCCAACTTGCTTAACTGAGAAAAACAAAAGTAGCCGCCAACTGGTGTTGCATAACTTCTGAAAGCCTCTCTTCTATATGTTCAATCCCTAGAGAGAATTCCAAGTCGGACTTAAATCAACCAAATTACTTCTGAGAAGTAGACTATAAAATACTAGTTTACCTGGAATTTATGCTCAAGGATCCATTAATATCTGGAAGAATCACAGTTCATTCTTCCCATTTTTGATGTGTAAATTGGTATCTTTTCTGGGGAAAAATCTATCTAAGAAAGTTGACAACTTGCCAATGAATGAAGAAGGCTTTTGCAGCGGAAGATTTGTTTCTGACAATTCAGATTTTACGAAGCAAACTGAATTGAAGTCATGCTTCAAATGGGGATTGACAATTCTTTCCTGCATCAACATCATAAAAGATAAGGATTACTTCAGAGATTCTTAATAACCTTCAAGACACTGCATGTAAAGCTTCAAGACATGCATACCTTAAAAACCTCAAATGGACAGAAATCTTTTTGGCTACAGCCCTGTCCAGCAAAAGTTGATATTGCACATCAAGATGAAACAAAAACATAAGCAAAAAAAGAGAGAAGAAAATAAGTAAAGGCATTTTGCTTTTATCCCATTTGAAGTAACAAAGATTGAATTTTTCTCCTTTGTATTATAAAGGCACTATCTTACCGGCAAGGAAACTGGGATTTCATTGTGCAAGACTTGCACAAAATACTTGCTCCTTTGAACTCCAGAGGACACTCCACTGTTAGAAGCATTGCTTGGACACTCATACAAGACCAACATGTTATTTCCAGCAAAAGGTGCTACAACATTTCCCCTCCAGTTTCTCTTTAGGGGTGGCTTTGGAGGAAGGCTTAATGGTTGTTCCCTCTGAATTTGTTCAAATTCTAAACAGCCATCCAGATATATTACTACGGATAGGCAAAGAGGATGAAAAGCCCAAGCAAATAAGTGAATAAAGTGATAATCATATTTTAAAAAATTACCAGATCCATCAAGGAATAGCCCAAGCAAACAGGTGAATGGAACAACTGTTTCAGCATGTGCAAAGCGGAGCCTTGCTTTCTCAGGGAATTCAGAAGCAGCATTATCTGGAATATTAATATATAACAATTATATTCAACATTACAAGGAGCCTATTGGAAGAATCAAGCTGGAAAGAAACAAACAACTGGAGTGATATTCGTACAAAGCTTTCATGATGTCACAATAGCTCACAAATTTTAATAAGTAGCATCTAAAACAATTGCATATTGTCAAAACTCTTGACCATCACAATTGCTGCATCAAGTTCAACAGAATTTCAGTCATAGTAGTCAAGGCATTATAGATAAAGGAATGGCAGATGAAGGAAGAAAACTACCTTGAACTCACATTGTTTCAATTCATAATTAGTTTGATTGTTCTTTCAACTAGGTTCAGATTTCAGTTTTCATATAACAATGAAATTGGAAATGCCGTTGGCTCAAGATTTAGAGAATAACTACATAACCAAACCAAATAAAGACCATATGGTCCATATTTTTCTCACAATTCCACATGGCTCCAGACATTCAGGCTTCAAGTTTTAGAGAACTCTACATGGGACTCAACCAAATAAACACCTGATTCTTCTCACCCACATGGTTCAGGACTTACAAGTTTTAAGGTAATTCAATGTTAATTGAAAATTGCTACCTTCTAATTTCAATGTAATAATAGAAAACAAATTTGCAGAAACTAACTATAAACCATCAAAATGAGTGTTGATCCAGCCATGAAGATCAGAAAATTTAAACCCTTACTGATTTGAAGATGACGTAATTAAGTTATGAATTGAATCAAACATTTAATCAATTTGACAATTAACTAGAGATTTCACACATTCAAGGCTTCCATACTATTTTATAGCAACAGCAACGTAGCTTGTAACAAAATATAATTCAAGTTTGCTAGTCAATTTACAAAGCAATATGTCAATCAACATAAATCTCACATAAATATTTACAGGCGTAACATTTGAATGCCTAATGTTGGTTGTGAAGCACAGAATATGCATTATCAGTTTAAGCCATTAAACTGAACTGAACCAAAATGTAAATGACACTTCATAAGTTCATATTAACAGGTTATTCCTATTTTTAGTTTTTTTCTCTGAATCAACCAAGAAGCAAACCTGACCATAAACCTTAGTTTACATATGTATACATATACATGATATATATTAAGCTTTAACTAAAATATCTAAGACAGGCCTAAAGTTAGAAAGCTTTTAAATACTGAGTAAAAACCAAGCATTGTATCAGGAAGCTAATATACCTTCTTTAACAGTGATAGCTTGCTCCATTGCGAGAACAACATCTTTCAGTAGTGGTACTCCCATGCGATAATTCACAGATTTGCCATAACCCTTGAGTAGAAATCCCTCCAAGTCATCTGTCCACTCAAGTAAAAATACCTGCCGATTTACAAGATATGTCAGTAACTATAATTACTCTGTATTAAGAACAATATGATTACCCCATGATGCAACAAATCTAGATCATCTGCAAAGATCCACCCTAGGTTTAGCATGCAAACAATAATCAGATAGCATTAACAAGAACAATATAAGCCAGATACCAACACTAACAAATAACTATTCTCACAACAAAAGGCATTCATGCTAAGATTTGAACTTTTTGATTTTGTTGATTGCTACAATATCAGTACATTGATCAATGCCAATGACTGAATACGAATTGGTAAAGGAAAGAAATCAAAGAGATCAAAAATGCATTCCTGTCAGTTTCAGTATCTAGGTAAAATCTTACATCTTACCCTTGACCTAAACAATCAGCATAACTATTAAAATGACGGAAGATTTGCCATATAGAACATACCTCAGAAGGATCAAAAAGACCACAAGCTTGATTTGTAATGTCCAGCAGAGATGCTTCCTGCAAATCATAAATTGCCATTACCTAACGTAAAAAGGAGACCAGCAGCACCTAGCAACTTTTTCAAATAGAAATGTTAGCCATAATGGACACTTAAACTACCTGCTTACAGAGAAACCAGAGGGATGCAACATCCTGCTGAGTAAAGTTCAAGTGGTACCGGCTAATTAATGAGGAGGCAATTTGATCTAAAACAGGTTCTTTCATCTTTTCAACTTCGGGCTCTTTACTTATCCTATATTCCTGAAAAGTTGTGGTACTAGCATGAGAATCTATCTCAAAAATACCTGTACCAAGGATATCAAAGTAAATACTACCACATGTTTTGCAACAAAGGCCACTGTTAAAGAAAGGGGTGTTAAAGAAAAGGGTGACCCAGTGCACGAAGCAAAGGCCACTGTTATCAAAACAAAACAAAAAGTAAAACATGTATAACTTTTGACGAGTATTGCACCTTGTATGTTTGACAAGTATCAAAGAACCGTAGATGTATATCACTGGCACGATTCTCACTAATTACAGAAAAGGAACGATGTTTTCCAGGTCCAAGGCTGCCCTTCCCAGAAAATAGCCCCATGCCAAATGCCACAGCGCTAGCTGATGCTCGGGGGACCTGTATCGTCAAGGGGTAAAAATGCATCAATGCAGTATTTTCAGATCAAACAAAATAGAAGATAAATTAAGCAAATGTAAAACAACTGTATACAATTGATGACATATTATACTTTTTTGGTAGCACTAACCAATTTGCTAGGAATCTGGGAAAAATTGGCTCATTCTGAAGAATGATTAAAATTTGAAATATAAGTTACAAACCCTTCATTATGCACTGCTGGAAAATTATGGTTATTGTTAAGGGGCAGCACATCCATGTAAAAAGTGTCAATATTTATCAATCTATTGATCATTGCAAGGTATCAGGTTATCAACTAGCATGGGTAAAAATTCTCCACAACTGTGAACCTATAATATGTCACAAAGCATAAGACAAACAGCCTTATGTGGGGCATGATCAGCGTGCATCATGCCTGTTTTCAATGCATGTGTTATGCGAGTCAAATAAACAAAAGGTAGAAGACTAGAAGGTATTTATCAGAAGAACACCATGTTATAACTTATAACATGCATATTTGACCTTATGGAGTGGCACAAAAAATAACTTCTTAGTTTTGATTGCCATTCACTTCAAACTGCACTATGTAAATTTCAGCATTGGCTTACAAGTAATTTTCAATATTTGACAACCACTCCAAGTAGCATATGGTGGTTGACCAGACACATGGAAGTTCTCTTGGACTCTAATTTAATTATTCATTAAAATTAATAGGGTGTCAAATGCAAAGGAAATGACATAAATGCATAATCTTTTGGCATATGCTTTGCATCCTGATCTAAGCAAGGTTGCCTTTTGCATGCTCTTAAATTAATAGCATAATTATAGACCTATAGTTATATACAGAATCAATCAACTATCCAGTGGATAGTTTCAAGTTCTCCAACAGGTTTGGCATTGCTGCAGCATCATGCCCCCTCTCTAATAATTGTATATGAGATTATGTATAATCTTAGGTACAGTTGCATCCAAATACTAAGACACATAAAATGACTACCAGCCATCCTACTCATGAATTATTGAACTATTAATTGGAATATATGATATACAGTAAGGAGTGTTGTCCATGCATCCATGGCATTTTGAATCCTCATAACTAATAGCTTGCACAATAATAATTATAGTAAATAAAGGATGGATAGGTTGAAATACCATTAAGCTAAACCCACACATAAAGAAGATTCAGTAATTTAAACACAAAAGAGATCAATTTAGTGTTTGATATAATTCAAGGAGTATGAGATACAAGAATGATAGAGAAAATATAACTGATTCATAAATTCCCATCCTTTTTATGTTATCAACTGGGACACATTATGTGTAAGGCCATATAATAACCAAATAATAATGGTGTATCAGGAAAATGATAATAAATAAATAAATCCTTCATAAGTGACCTGGGTTGCCATTATACGGTAAATATCAGGGTGATATTCATCATCAAATAGCCTTGGAAATCTTTCCCTCACACGGATTCCAAGCTGGTAGAGCTCGACTTCCCCTTTGCTAATTAGCTCTCCTCCTTTCTGTCTACCTCGCCACGGTGATTGCCATCCCCACAACCAGGCTGGAATTTTCTGCAAAGCATCCTCTTTTTCTTTTTGCTTGGCACCATTAAGAAGTGCCTCCAAACGAAATGTCAAACGGTCCAACTCTTTTATGCGTTTCTTGGTTGGGGCACGTGCTCCATGCCTTGCCTATTAATTACACATTTACACATTAAAAAAACTTCAAAGTCACTAGGGGAAAAAGGGAAATTTTATGGTGATCCGAAATAGCAAGGAAAAGGAGCATGCACATCAAATGAATAGTTCAACTTTTATAAATAGAGCATAAATCGCATGGATGATAAGAATTACCATGATAAAACCATGAATGTTTTTTTTGTCAATAAATTGAACAAGATTACTAGTATTCACTATCACCATAACAAAAAGGAAATAAAATTGAAGAAAAAAAAAGGAAAATAATCACTTTCTAGAGGAATGAAATATTCAATCATCCACATAATCAAACCTATGCAGCAGTTAAAGAGCCAGAAATTATAATTATTTTTTTTTAAAAAAAACAGATGGTATTTGTTATAAATACAAAATAGATTTATGAGAACTTAATCAAGAGTGCAGCTTAGCACCTATTTTATTAGTGAAAATCATAGCATTTGCATTTCTCGAATAAGCAAATGAAACCTATTGTTTATATGGGCAAAAACAAAATAAGCAATAACATAGACTTCTGCAACATGTTTTACCACAAGATTTAAGTGAATTGGTCTACATCCATCAGGTATTGCAGAAGATGAGGAAACACCATCAATAGCCTCTCTTGCAATGTCATATCTGCATTTTTGAGAGATGCTAATTAGAGTTGTCATAAAAAATTAGTACTTCTAACACTCTTCTAAGATATCTTTTGACTTAAACTACAAATAGTTTTTTACTGACCCAATTGTAAATTGGTTTGACAATTCAAGATGATCGATATTCTTGAACAAATTATAATCAACAGGCGAGTCCTGATAATAGTCTCGTTCCTCTTTCCCATCAATGCACAAAAAACTATGTAACCAGTAATATAACAATCAATCTAGAATATTAATTCGTCTACTAATTTTCTTTTTCTTTATTTTATTCTTACAGCTTGTTTGGAACCAGACAAAGTAGGGAGTAAGAAAAAAAATACTTCTGGTGAAGTGTTTTTGGATATTAATTCTGTGATTCATAAGATTGAGAACACAGTATGATTTCCAACTTAACTATGAACTTATTGTCGATTGGACTTTTTACGCCTAAATTGATTATTATCATCCATGAAACGACGTTTTAAAAAACCTAAGGGCATTGAAAGACGGCTCTCTTATTCTAGAAGAAAATAAATAATAATAATAAAAGGATTTAGGTTTCTTCCAGAGAGAAGAGGGGAAGGGGCTCAGAAAGGACCTGGTCACGGTGGAGAGATGGCGACGGACGTCGAAAGCTCCGTCGGTGGAAGAGGACGCAAGGAAGAGAGCGAATGCGAAAAGAAAACCAAGCAGGGTGCGGAAGGAAATCGCCATTAAACCAACAGCGGAGAGAACGAGGTAAGTTTGATGACCGACGTTTTAAAGTAGAGCCGGAAGCGAATCAAGATGACGTGGTTACTGTATTCCGACTCCGATCGCATTTGAGTAAAGACTTTTGTACATTGACCCTCAAAACTATCCAAATATCATATCTGCCACCGTGAGGTGGAGACTGAACGTGCTCAGGGTACTGGTCACGTGTTGCAAGGGTGCGTTACGTGCGTCCCTATTAACCGTTCGTTGTGCATGCACGATTAATCTCAACAATAAACTTCCCTAACGGTTTAGATTAAGAAGAAGAATACAATGGACCACCATAATAGGCGGATACACATAATCTAATTAATGTAATTTCGCTTTTAGCTTTTGTAGCATTAATTTTTGCATCAATCGTTCCACATTTTAAACCGTTATCGCATGGCAAGAGAAGGGAGTTCAAAATTCAAATAGTAAAGTAGTTGCATGCGAGTGCCATCTCAGCGGCTAATATCAAGGGGCATAAATTCGCATTAGTAGACAATTAATTAACATGTTGTAGTTATGATATTGTAGTCTTGTTGTTACTTTTGTTGCATTTTATGTTGTACTTTTAGTCTATTTACAAATTATCATTTTTTTAAAATTTTACCGAACGAATATTCGAAGAATTGCAGGCAGACAACAGAAGATAACATGAAGAATCCAGTGCTAACTCTTCGATTTCCAGTAAAAGGTGGAGAGCTGGAGCCCTCAACAACACAACTTTTTCCTCATTAATGGACATGGATGATCTATACATATCAGCTCAAGATAAAAAAGGAAAAATTAGACGAAAGAGCAAAAAGAGAAGGCTAGGGCCTAGGGGTGAGCAAATGTCTGTTGCAGCTTATTTACGTAAAGAAGCTTGACTTCTCTTGTTCGATTTGACTGGCTTCCAACCCGCTTCATACGTAACATCAGCAAAACCAGAATACCTTCTTCACTCGGAATCGCTATCCAGGCTCTCCATTCCCTTCAAGCCCCTTCGCTTCTGCTGCACATTTTGACAATTTTCTATTGGTATCAGACGTTTGTATTCATAAGAAAAGGATAGCATCGGCCAGAGCTGGGCAAAGGATAAAGGAAAAGGAGAGAACAAAAGTGGAGAGCAAAATGAATCGAGGAGACCACTTGCACACATCGAATAAACATCGTGGACCCATGTGAAGGGCAAAAAAGAATACATAAATTGTCATTTTTATTCTATTAAATAAAAAAGAATGATGGGTAGAAAACAGAGGAAAGAAAAGAATACCTTCTTCACGCACTTCTTTTCCCTCACTTCATACCGTCCTCTCGTCAAATCCGAAAGCCACATCCCTGGAAAACAATACTGCAGACCATCCACACAAGTTCAATTTTATGAGCTAATGGTTGTTTGCTGGATCTGAGCATAAACAGGTACTCTTTTAAATTGATACCTGTAAGGTCCTGTCAATGTTCTTGGCCCTCTTCTTGGGCCTTTGGGGGAGCTTGGTGCCCTTCATGGCCAGGAAATCATCCTCTTTCTCCTTTCTCGAGAGGGAGATGTAAATCCTCGGCCACTCGAAGTGATCCAGATTCAGTCTCTCCTTGGTCACGCCTGCCTCCGGATCTGATGGCTGCTTCGGTTCGGGAATCATGGACCCATCTGCGGCCACGCCGCCGTGCGGGGAGGCGTTGGCGGTGGTTTTCTGGGACTTCTCCGGCGGGCGGCGCGGGGATCGCTTCTCGGATCGAGCACGGCCTTCCGATCGCTCTTCGACGCCCCTGATCATTGCAAGATGATGAGGATAAACAAAGGTGATAAAGGTTAGTGGCCTAGTGGGTGGACGGGTGGGTGGGTGGGTGGGTGGGGAACACACTGTGGAGGGGACTAAAACCCTGATACAAGTAAAGAAGAGAGGAAAGGGATTAAGGGGAATGCAGTGCTTTATAATGGACTATAATACCGCATACGGTGGTGGCGGCTTTGCCGATTGCTGTTGGCTTAAACCAAAGCAAGGGATCGGACGGACAGCGAATGGCCAGATAATACTACAAAAAAATCCCCTAAATTCTGAGAAAGGAAACCGGGTATGTTCCTAATTCGAGAAAAGGTATGAGAAATGCATAGAGAATATATTGCGTCATTTAAATAAATTAAAATAAAAAGAAAATAAAAGCGATTTACTAAGGAATAAGGATGGTGATCAGGTCAAAGGAGATATGTACTTCACATCCATCTAGCCATAGCCTTGAAGGACACGACATGAACATAGGAAAATAAGACAACGTTGGTTGCATCAGGGAAATGGATAGAAATGACTGCATCATTCAAGAAAAAATTCTAAAAAGTAAAAAGTAAAAAATTACAGTTATTAAGGCAACTAGTGATTAGATCTCAGGAGACTTGGAAGAGTTTAGGCAAAAAAAAAAAAGTATTACCTATTATTAAGAAGAAGAGATGCCGTCGAATCGCGGCCCGGCGTGCCCGGCCTGAGCTTGGCCGTTCTGGCGTGAGACCCACCGGGCGGAGGCATGGCGGCGGCGGCAGCAGCAGCTGAGGACCTCCGCTGGAGCTTGACCGCCGGCCTCGCGTGGGCCGACGACTCGCTCCCATCCCCCGTGGCTGCTGTTACCGACGCGCGGGCTTCCGTCCTCGGGCCACGCGACCGCTTCTTTTGCCCCCACTGGAAAAGGACATCGCCGCCCCCGCCTTGGCTCGCTCCGTTGATCTGGTGGTGGCTTTGAGCCTTCGCCGGCCCTGGAGAAGCGGAGGCGTTGGCGGGTGAAGAGAATGATCGAGTGTCGGAGTGAGCAGCCGGCGGAGAGTCCGAGGAGGAGAGGTTGAAGAAGTGACGGTCGTAGTTCGGAGACGGGTAGTCTGATCCGGAGACGGGTTTCACCTTTGAGGATTTGGCTTCCAAAGGGGAAGAGTAGTTCGGGAATCTGCCACCGTCCTCGGCGTCGTATTCTTTGGAAGTTTTCAAGCTGGGCCTTCTGCCGTTGCCGAGTAAGACGTCCGGGCTGCTTAATCTCTGGAATCTGTGGTGTCAAAATAAGTAGCAGATCAGCAATAGCAATTGAAATATATTCTATCAACAAATCTCAAAGATCTAAGGACGAAATTCATTGAGATCTACTTAATACAGTTATTTTCTCAAAATTCTTGTGAGAATCAACGAGAAAATAAAGCGCAAATCCAAACGTTTGTCGAGACGCATGCGCTAGAACTCAGTTAGGAATAACCGATCTGCACTTACTAGGAATTCCTAGAAGATAAAAGTGCACATCGAGGAGCAAGATTAAAAGGCGCTTCATTCTTACAAAGCCAAAGAAGGGAAGCATATGAGATATGCGAAGCAAGTAAGCAGTTGACAGAGAAGAAAAGATCCTCCAAGCACAAAGCCAAAATAGAAAAAAGAAACATATCGCCACCTCAGGGAATCTTATGCTTTCTCTTTAGCCAAAATTGATTGACGCTAAAATCATATGAAATGTGCCAAGAGAGAAAACTAGAAAAGGCCGCATCGGACACATCAAACTGCCGGATGTCTAGCTAGGTTATTTCTCAAAGAAAATGCTTCATCGCCCAATTCCTGGTAGAGAAAAGATCGAAACCAGAGGACGACAGAACATACAAGTTAAGGGGGAAAAATTGAAATTTCCAAATGAAACCAAGTACTTTCCACTCTATGCAACAAGTCATTCGCCATGAAGTCGCGGAAGACGCGCGATCTCCATTTCCTCACTGGAATTACTCAAAAAAACAGAAGCAAGTCAAAACGTATGATCTGAAACAGATTGCAGAATATGAAGCAGAAACATCAAGGCATTTTTCCTGGAAAATAGTAGCAAAGCCAACCTTGAAATCATGCCTGGTCGATCTGAAACCATGCAATCCTAAGAGAAAACTCTGACATGAGTGGACATTCGCATGCTCCTCTACCAGGACAAGCAAATAAGAAAACAAAACTATACAAGGAAGAAATATTCAGAGGCATTTGGCAACCCAAAACTCCAGTTACAAGTCGTGAATCCCAAAAAATGAGGCTTTGGTGAAACCATTGAGCTTTGGCGACACCATTCACCAAAGCCAAAGCCGTGAATCAAATCGCGGTCTTTTAAGAACGGTAACAGGGCTAATCGCCATAAGCGACAGCAAATCTCCTTCAGGAGAATCGCTCAGTGCCTAGATGCTAAAACGGCTCCGAAAGATGATCTCGTCAACAGAAAACAAAAGAGAGCATCGATCTCAGGCAACTAGCCTGTCGATAACAAGCACAAAAGAGCTGAGTCAATTGGAACCCATCAAAAACACACAGATTCGAGAGAGATCGAGGTAAACCTCATCATGTCCAACGCCAGGAGGATTCAAAGCCCATTTGTTGCCATTTTTGCAGTTCAATTCGTTAAACGGATCGCATAGTCCTATTGACAAAGGGAACGCGAATGGCGCCCTTCACGAGAGGCGTGGTTCTCTTCGGATCTCTTCTCCGTCTCCTTGATACCTTCTGAGAGGGAAAGAACGAAGAGGCAAAACGAATCGAATTGAGATGGAGAGGGATGCAAGAACACTGCAGCGGTCAGTCTAGAGAGAGAGAGAGAGAGAGAGAGAGAGAGAGAGAGAGAGAGAGGAAGGGAGAACAGGGAAGGCGAATTGAGGCGGAACCGGGTTATAAGTCCGTCGAATCTGATGTTCCTCAAATGCCCCTGCTCTTCGGCATTAATTACGCGGTTGCTTCGTAATTACAGAAAGTTATAGGGGCTAAATAATACGTAAAAACCTAAGGAACAGTTTATGGGACGCCGGTTACAGAGCGAGAGAAGCTTTGAGTCATCACCGTGATACTTACTTACCGAGCGTAGAAACGATTGTATGCGACCGTCTTCATCTGCCGTCGATTTCTTCGTCCCTTCTCCCAAGGTCGTTGATGCTTTCCGATCCACACGCGGCCATGAAACGTGCGATGGAGGATGCTTACGTTGTACTTTATCGCATAACTTTACGAGGAAGCATAACGTTAACTGCGGTAGATAATATTTATCGCGTCTTTCTCTTATTTTTTTTCATTATTTTCATATTACATCCTATTTTCAAAATATAATAGCAAAAAAAATAGAAATTTGTCTTGGATCTCGATTTAGCAGGTTGATTTTGTAAATATCTTTAAGCAGTTTAAATATTTTGTAAAAAAATATTCTCTGTATTTTATTTTAAATTCGAAAATCATGAAAATAAAACTATTATGATTCCAAAAAATTGTTCCAAATTAAAACTCATGCATATTATTTTAAAAAATAATTAGATTAATAGAAAGCATAACGCTATATAATTTTTTTTCCATGTAATAATACTCTTATCGATTATACTAAGCATTAGGAAAAAATCTATACAGGGGTTTTATTTGGTATGAAATTATATTACAACGTCCAAATTCTTTTTGCAAATGTCGTCCAGTCATATCGCGCTAGATCAAAATCGTCATAGTACTCATAATCTAGAGATGATTATGAGTATATTTGTTAATTTGATGATAGCTTGTGATATATATTGTAATTGGTCCTTATTGATATGATGGATACATAGTAAATGCAAAGTTTTACAGCTTTGAACATCAAATAATCCAATACCAAGTAAGATCCAAAATGAGTTTGCTTTGGTTTGAATATTTAGATAGAAATTGGAGTTAAAATTGATTTTTTTTTTGAAAAAAAAAACATTAATTGAGAGATCTCTATTATTCTTGTTGGCCAAAAGGCCACACCATGGAAGAGACCAATGAAAAGAGTTGGTCCATTAATGGACATATTTAGTCTAAACCTCCTCGAGCCACTTTGACCTCGTTTTCCAAGCATCTTGACATCCTCAACCCTTAAGCCATTGTGTGGTTTATGAATGATGATCAATCATTGCCACTATAAAAATGATTAACGTTATTTCATATATTTATTTGCTCTTAGGAAGCATGGCCAAAAGGAACATCTAAGAACATTTTCTTGCAAGTGGGGATGACAATAGATCAGATACGATATAAATATCGTATTATCTGTATATGTCCCACACTTCATATTAATATATTTGTATTTGCATTATATTCAGTTGCGGATATTTGCACATGCATCCTCATTTGTACCATATTTAATAAAAAATTAATAAATAATATTTTTAAATATATATTGTTAAAACTCATAAAAATTAATGATTTACTGGGGGTTAATATGTAATTTGATATAAAACATATATATGATATATATTAAGTAACTTTTATATATATATATATATATATATATATATGACATAAAAATTGATAAAATAATAATTATCTATACACAATAATGTGATGCGAATACAATGCATCTGCATTCATATATGCACCACATTCATGTGGATAAAAGATTTTTAAATTCATATATGCATCAATATTCATTATTATTTATGGATATAAATCAAATATGAATCATACGACGCTGATGCAAAATTTATTTGATGGTATACAAATAAAATTGTCATCCATGCTTGCAAGTGTAAAGGAACTATTCACTTTGACCTAACTTAACCTACTTAGTTTAAGAATTGAGGAGTTAGAATCCACCTAAACTGCAACGCTTTAATCTTATCGCATCGAGTGAAATAAATTGACCATTATATGACTACATCGCATGGATTATACATTTCATCACATATTGTTCTTGCTTGAAGATCGTGTGATGCGGGCATTCATGTCTTTTGGTTCGACACGACTTAAATGATGACTTGCAAAGATATTCTAACGTTCAAATAAGAATAATTAAATCTTAGATTGTGGATATGAAATTAGAATCAAGTATATAGTCGATATGAAATTAAAATCAAGTGTATAGCCGATGTGCATCGTGTCCATGTCATGAGACATGTTAGAGATTTTTTAGGCGATAGTGCCTCCCAAAATCTCGCGAAAATATATATTGAACAGATCGAAATTTATCTTGAAGATGGCTTACTCATTATTTCGAGTTCTTAGTGATGTTGATGTTTGATGTTTCAGCCTGAGTTGTGATTGACTCGATCTGAATTTGGTTCACGAGTATGAACGAATTCGGGTCCGATTCGATCGAACCGAAAGAGTTAGTCTAGTCCGATACATCCTCATGTTTTACCCTCTATGATACCAATTAGTTATTATAGACATACTCGTATGAGTACAAGTACGCATGCACAGGTATTTTAATTATTTATACATATACATGGTATATATGCACAATTTTTATTTATTTATTTATTTTCTCCATTCCTGTATCCTGTTCGAACCCCAAGAACTAATCCCCACAAGACGAATCTAATGTTAGAACTCTCGCGGTGGGCCCCGTCAATCTACGGAGTTCGACGAACTGACTCCGTCCCCCATCCATTAAGCAGGGGGAAGAAAAAGCATGTAACGGTGCGTCCTTGCAGCTTTGGATTCAAGTACTAGGACTAATTTATTAGGTTGGAGGAGAGACGTCCTATTGATCTTTGGAATCAACTACAATGAGATACGACATTATATATCATACCCCTCCTAATTAATTAATTATGTTAATTTCCTAATTCCCCTCCCCTTCCTTTTTTTTTGCAGGGTAGTCCTCCACTTTTTGTGTAATATTAAATTGGCGAACCCATTTAATCCCAGCTCGCTTGGATAGACACATGGATAAGCGTCTAAATGCTGGTCTTAATTGCTTTCATGCGATGCGCATGATCAGAGCCGAGTCAGACGGTAGGCGGAGGAAAGAACAAAATGATCTCGTCCGTCCATTATGCACGCTTGTTGCGTTGATCTTGCATTTATGGAACTTTATCATAAATTTTGTAAGATAGGGAATCGTTTTTAATTACGAGCGAAGACGTGACTGGCGGCACATCTCCACCTTCTATTCCTCCCGCTGACGCATATCAATCGTTCATTAGTAATTGATCTCCACCTTCTATTTCTCCCGTTGACACATCTCAATCGTTCATTAGTAATTGATCTTCACCTTCTATTTCTCTCGTTGACACATCTCAATCGTTCATTAGTAATTGATCTCCACCTTCTATTTCTCCCGTTGACACATCTCAATCGTTCATTAGTAATTGATCTTCACCTTCTATTTCTCTCGTTGACACATCTCAATCGTTCATTAGTAATGATCTCCACCTGCTATGATATATATTTTTTCTTTAAAAAAATGCCCTGTTTTCTTGTAGCTGTAATGGATTGTGGTAATGTCGAGGATCGATTGGTTCGATTAATTAATTGGACAAATCGATCGGTTAATTCACTGAAAATATCTGGAATACCTTTAGTCGTTAATTGAACATATTTTTTAGGATAAATTATACTGACCTCTCCTGAGGTTTAGTGAAATTATACTGACCCCCCTTCTATTTGTCCAGGTTATAATCATCTTCCCTGAGTAATCTTTAAGTAATTATTTTAGGGGAGGTCTGTGTAATAATTTACAAAATTTAGAGGAGATTTGTGTAATCTTATTTCGTAATAGGGGAGGTTTATGTAATCTTTTATAAAACTCAAGGAGGTTATAAAATAAAATTACAAATAGAGAAGAGATCAGTGTAATTTTACTCAATCTAATGGAAGGTTAGTGTAATTTACCATATTTTTAAAATTAACCTATCGAATTAATTGGAAAAATCAGTGTGGTTCGGTTAATGTACTGGATCTGAAAGCCGAACGCTGGTTCAAATTAACTGCAGGTCAAACCCAAGTTCTGAAACCACTTCAAATATGAAAGCGGCCGGTCTAAATGTCTTGAACCGGGCTTAGCATTGGAACTACTTGACCTGGAGTTGGTGTCAAGAACCACTTGAAAAGGGTAGAAATTCTTATATGACTATTAATTCAAAGTCCAAAATGACTAATTCAAACTCCACAATAATTAACGATCGATTGATATTCAACAAAAGCTCGGTGCTTGATAAACTATTCAATTTGGAATTATTGATCATCTCAACAATAATGACCCAGTGACTAAAAGCCAAACCCAACCAATTTGATCAAGTCCTTCCCCTCTGCGCCTGACCCCGAAGATAAAATTATCACACTGCTGTTTAGTGTTTGCTGAAACTATTGCTAAAGAAATAACCGCACAAGAAATTCTCCCTGATAAATTATGCACATGTTTCTGGGGGAATATGCCTGTGGGTTTCGATCTTCTCTGTTCTCATCGGCAGTTCCATGTGACACTCCCACCAAAATGACAGTGCGGATACAATTAATTGAATCATGGAACCCATAACATCCAACCAATGAGCGAGAACTCTTCAGTCTCGGAGTGTATCCTGCTCTCTGCGTCGTCCAATTCAGATGATGAGATGACTCCTCGCTTAGTCTGGATTTTATTCCTTTGCTGCAACCGCAGTCTGAAGCACTTCTTCTCTCTCAGGACTCAGGAGAACAAGCCTTGATCTCTGCAACCGCAGTCTGAAGCACTTCTTTGCGTGATCTAAGTTGGCCCAATGAGGCCCATAATTCGCAAGCGGGCGAGATGCGAGTGATGAGATCGGACGGCTGCAAGCGCTAGAGAATAGGGTTTAGCTATTAAGAAGGCCACGTCAAATGGGCAACCGTTCATCAATTTTGGTGTTTAGGGTTTCGGTGTCGCGATCGAAGACCGGATCACCGATTTCGCTCGCAATGGTACGTTCCTCTATCTCTAGTTTTTTGCTCCTCTCTATATGCTACATTTGACGAATTCTAATTTTTGCGTACTTGTAAAATCTTGTTCTGGGTATAATGGAAGTATTCGGGACTGCTATGAACACTATGCCGGAGTCTAATATCTGTGGGGATTTTTGATTAATTTTGTCCTAGTTATAGGATAAATGTTCTGCCCATAGTTTTTAAAAGCTATACAAGGCCTTTTAGGATTGCTAACATTTCAAAAACCTAATTTTTTGATCGAGCTAACTTTTTATGGTTAAATCACAACATAGTTACTGTTTGAATGAAGAAGAAGGATTACTTTTCAGTTTTCACAGTGTAATGCGTGTTCTTTAAGGAAGATGATCCATGACATGATTGTAGTTTAATATATTCACACGTGTCCCTTTCTATTGCTAGTAGGTAGAGTGGGTAGAGACGTCGATAATTCAATACAGGTTCTTTGTTAGGCTTGGACTTAAGAGAAATGATTAAAAGTTTGTCTAGTTCTTGCTGATGACTAATTACCTAAAGTCCTAAATCTCGTTTGGTTATCACAATATTGCCTGATTTTTTTTGTTCCTAATTGAAATGCAGACTAAACGCACCAAGAAGGCCGGAATTGTTGGCAAATATGGTATGCAGTTTACGAGAGATTCTGAAATTTATGAATTTATACAAAACTGATGTTTTGATCTTTCTTCAGCTCATCAGCTGTTTCTGTTAGGATTTTTTTTTTTTAAGCGCAGCTAGGATTTGATGACTTTGATAGTGCATTCACTATCCTTAAGGAATTTATGTGCCTCCACTTATTTGCTTCCGGGTTGATGGCGAATTTTCTTCAGAATTTTATAAAGCTAGCATAGAAATTTCGGATAGCAAGATCCGAAATTTTCTACAAGAACACGTTAGAGAAAAATCATAAGATTCATTTGGAGGAAACAAGTATTTATAATATCTTAAGCGCCTTTTATGAAAAAAGGTTACTTTTCGAAAATAGCTATTTAAAATGCAAAATTAATAGATATAAATATATATATATAATTATTTTTTTCAGGCCAAGGCCAAGTGACCCAAGTGCCAAGTGTCATCTTTATTTGATTATTATTATATTAACTAATAGTCATAATTTGCATTCCTTCAAATTTCCATCAAAAGATCTCATAAGTAGAGGTGTATAACATATGTATATATATATCTCTAGCCTTTGTAATTACCTGAGGTGGGACTAAACCACTTACTAATATAATAGTTTCTGATCCTGATGCTGTCTTCCAGGTACCAGGTATGGTGCTAGCTTGCAAAAGCAAATAAGGAAAATGGAAGTGTTCAGCATGCAAAGTACTTCTGTGAGTGCTGCTGGAAGGTAATTGTAATTCTTTTTGAGGTTGTGTCTATCTATTCGTGGACTTCCTAAGGCTTGCATATGAAATCAAGTTGGTTATCATATATGTGAGTGCGGTGCATGGGCCAGGTTTGAAAAGTGTAGTTGCATATAAGCTGGCTTCAGCGTATTTTCTCTTCCCTTGCCTTCTAGATGGCAAGTACTTGCTGAAGGTTTTGCCTTGCAAGGCACTCAGAGGATTCTTTGAAGGTCAAACTCTGTTTGTTGACTACTGAAATGTGTGCTTTAATATCTAGTTTAACAATTGTTGCTATTGTTATTCTCACACTCATGCCCCTTTGTCAATTAATATTATTTCCAACTCTGGAGCTATTCTATAGCAATTTTCTGTTCTTATAGTCAATCCTTGTTCCATTTACTCATTGTTATTCTTCTTGATAATTATATTATGGTTTCATTCAGTATGCTGTGAAGAGAGAAGATGATGGGATATGAGGATGCAAGGATTGTGGAAAGGTCAAAGCTGGGGGTGCTTATACCCTGAAGTAAGTGTTCTTTAATTTGCTTAATGTCTTCAATTGCACATGTTTTATTGACTTTTTTATAGCCATATTGTTCAATGATTGCTTATTATCCGCATCCACACCGCACATCCGCATCTGCACTATATCCATTACATATGAATCCATATCATATTCATATCCGCATCGCATCTGTATCGACATGCATTTAATAAAAAATATTAACTTACTTCATTAAAATTCATAATAATTAATAACATACTAGAGTTTCATATATAATTTATCATAAATTCTGCCTATATAATATATATTAAGTAGCTTATATATGAGTAAAATTGTAATTTTTCGTATGTGGATATGCGGTGCGGATACGGTACGAATCCTCATCCATATTCTTATTCGCATGGATAGATTTTTCTTAAAGGGTTATTAGACGAAAATGACCTGAACTTTGACCGAATTCTCAATTGTGGCCAATCCTTTGATTGGTCTCAATTGTATATAAGAACTTACACATTGGTTCTAATTGTGATATGTCGTCTGTCAACCGTAAGTAGAGTCATTATTTCGCTGACGTGGCGATCTAAAAATAATTTAAAAAATCTTAGTTGCCATGTCAGCCATACACGTCGGATGGCTTTTAATAATGATATTCCTATGACTTTTTAATTGGGTCCAGGTTATCTCTTCTCCTTCTTTTCTTCCTCCTGCCGCTCCATCTCCACCCGAATCTTTCTCTCTCTGCTGCACTGCAGGCGATCGATCGAGGCTGTGTTCTGCAGACTCTCACCAGATCGATGGAGGAGTTGCCTCCGCTAGAACCAGTTGATGTCTCTGGGGATCAATCTGGGCGTTCGCCTCCCTTGGAGGACCTATTCGGCGGCGGTGGTGGCGAGCTCGACTGGGCCACCTGCCGTTGTGTCCGACCCGATCAACCAGAACTATTCGTTCCTCCACCACTCGTGCAATGTGATCCCTGAACTCTGGGAGATCGATGCCCTCGAACCTATGGGGAAATTGGACGTATCAATCCGGTCGCCGCCGCGGTCGAGCATACATGTTCACACCAGAGCACATCCTTCTCTCAGGATGAAGGGGCCATTCGACATTATGGCGCTTGTTCTCACCAGAGCAATCATGACGTAGTGATCGCAGTCAATGAGGTTGCTATCCTCTGCCATCGTGCCAATCACTGGTTCGGAATTTGGAGGCGCAAGCATCACCTGCGATATCGATGGTAAGGTCACAAATGAGATTCACAACCTCGATGAAGAACAGGAAAGCAGAGGATCATATTAATTCTAGCTAGTTGTTGGCCATGGAGTCAAAAGCTTCCTCTTTGAATGGTATTAAAAGAGTCAGACTTGGACAAGAAGATCTTGACTTTGATTTTTGTGGGGAAAGTTTGAAGATTGATTCAGAATCTGCCATCATAAAATTTGAAAAAAAACATTAAATTCCAAATATTGAATGTCATTAACACAAATAGTGATACTTGCAAGTGGGGAGAGAATTTTCCTTCATTCTTTACACAAGAAGCTTATAAGAGAAGAGAAAAGAGTATTTTTGCACTCATCTTGCTTTATACAAAAACAGAGCATGCACCTGATCAACTAATGGCAGAGGATCAAATTCCACAAACAAAAAAGAGGGAGAGAAAGAGAGCAAGTAAACTCCCAGCATCTGCCACACCATAACCCATCTCATAAAATAATTGCAACGTCTTCCTTGTGCTGCCCATGCTCAGATCGATAGCTACTTCATAGAAGATGGTCTAGTTCGTGTCGGCGCTGGCAGCTGGGAGTGGCGTGCCCCTAATGATCAAGGCCTGCACCGACTCCGCCGGCCCCACCACCCTAGCATTGGTCGTTGCTGCCCACCAGACCGGTGGCCGCATCGTTCGCAGCCTCGACGAGCTACAGTCCTCATTGGAGGCGCTGAGGCCAGAGGCGGTCAACCTCGTCGAGCTCGTTGCCGGCGACGCTGACTTTGTGGTGGTCGACTGCGAGGCGGAGGAGTATGAGCGCATGTAGAGAGAGAAAGGTGGACTTTTGTGATGGTGATGGAATGACAACACGGGAGGGGAGAAGAAAAGAAAGAGAAGGAGAAAGAGAGAAATGGGACCCAACTAAAAGTTTTATTAAAAAACTAATCTTACGTATATTCAGCTCACATGATGAATGGATTTTTTAAAATCATTCTTGGATTGTCATGTCAGTAAAATAATGATCATATTCACGGTTGATAGATGACAGACTATAATTAAAATTAATATGTAAATTCTTATATATAATTGAGATCAATCAAAGGATTGACCATAATTGAGAATTTAGCCAAAGTTCAGATTATTTTCGTCTAATAATCTTTTTTAAAATTCATATTCACATTCATATCCGTTTTTATTTGCGAATACATGGATGTGGTTTTTAGTTGGCGAATGCAAATAAAATTTCCACCCCTACTTACAACCAAGTAAGAAACATCATTTGTCGATTGAGAGAACCGACCAAAGCGTTACTTTGTGGTTAGCATCTTCTTCTAGTAATTGTGCTTACCAGCATCGTCGACATGCTAGTTATTATTCTAGTTGTTTATAAAATGTTGATGATAAAAAAACATCATATTTCAAAGGGAAGATAAAAATCGATTGATAAATGAATTCTAATTTGTTGAACATTACTTATAAAGTCCCGTTCTATGATCTGATAATCTGATTTGATCGTGTAGTCCAAATAATTTCGTACCATGACGTATCTGATATAGTAGTAATTAGTGAAAAAAAAACTTGTACAGACTAGTGAAGTGAATATTTTGAATCATTCATGAATATTACCATAAATATAATTAAGATATTTAACCAATCCCAAAGAAAAAGCAAAATAAATAGGATTGGTAAGTAATACTACCCCTAGATCTTCTAATACAAAAATTGATCCCAGAAATACTATAAGAATACATGAGGTCCGGGTAAATCCACTATGTGTAAAATAAAAAATAAACAATGAGTTTAGGATTGGTTCGTAAAATCATAATGTTTTTTTTTTTCCAATTTATGTCTTTAAAATTTTCAGAACTTATGAGTTGGATGCTGATCTTCTTTATTCAAATTACAGCCTTTGATAATTATTTTTTTGGCTCTTCTTTATTTTGTTTAAACGACAGCTCACCATTCGAAAATGATGCATTGGTTTCTTCATTATTTGTGGGTATAAGACCGAACGGGGCGTGCATATGTTTGGTTGCCGAGTCAGCTCCCGAGAAAGAGAGACGCAGATAATAAACAATGACAATAGTAGTCCAACGAACTACATTTGTTGTGAATAATGGAAAGCTGACGTGGCGGGTTACCCTCGAAGAGAAGTGGTAGAGTATTAAAGAAGAAGACTCCAACTCAGCTACCTCATTCTCTATCCGTTGCGCGATCGATCGGCTTCAGAGGCCTGGCTGTTCTTCTTTCCTTCCTCCTCTTCTCTACAGTCTGGAGACGAGGGCATCCCGGGGATGCTGGAAGTGTTCATCCTCGTCTGCGCCGGCGTAGTGGTTCTTCTCCACAGCGCCTACTTCTTCATCCGCGTCATCGCCGACCAGGCGCCACCGCGATCTCTCAGGTTAATCCCCTTCCTCATTTTTTGGTGACGAAACCAATTGTGTAAACGCGGGGTTTTTTTCTTTCCTGGTTTCAGTTTCTTGGGCTCCGGTGGAGTGTGGTAGGGCATCGGCCGATGGATGGTGGGTTTTGCAACCGTCCGCGTCGCTTGATTTGACAGCATCAGATAATTGACGAAGCATTAAAGCCGGAGCCCCCTTGCGTACGTCATCTGCAGGTCTCTCCATTTATATAGTCAAGTGATTAATTTGTTCTATTTCTTCGATTTTAAATGCTAATTTTGTTACTTTCTGGGGGAATAAATGTTAATTAATTGCTTAAGAAGGGAAGAATTTAATTGTGTTCTTAACTCTTCAGAATCTGTGTCCTTGTTACATGCCAGGGTGAAATCTATGGCCGAAGAAATTACACTTTAAATTGTTAATCGTAGCATTTGCGGTAATCGAGATTTTGGATTTCTCAACTAAGGGTGAATGTGCTAATTGAAATTATGAGATTAGGGTGTCAAAAAGAATGCTAGATATTTGATATGATTTGAAAATCCGATCCAATATGTAATTGATTTTTTATTCGGCAAAGTAAAAGACCCATCTGATTTTAAATCATCAAAAAATTTGTAACATAAGCTTCTTTTAGTAAACCAATCAATAATTTTTCAATCCAATTGAATTCTTATTTAATTTTGACTAGAAAATGGATAAAAACTAAAAAAACATGAATTTAGAAAATTGACATATTTCTATTTTATCCGTAGAAATATGAATTCTGACTGAGTCAGTTCGAGATTTTTTTATTCTTTTTTCTTTCTAAAAAGTAGACTGGGAAAAGAAGCTGACTCAGGTTTCCATTTCAATTATATCTTTTACAATCCAAAAGATATCCATTTTCCCATTAAAATCCGACCCAACGGCCAACGCCCAGTTTACACACATTGCCTTTATAAATGAGTGGCGCAGGAGCAAAACGAAAGTGGAAATGATCATTATAAGGCAGCCCAACTTGATGGTCTGAACGAAGAAGACCGTATGATTAAAGAACTTACGAATTATTCGGCAGCAATGATGACATTACATATCAACAACAGACAGTTTATTTAGAATGACAATGAATACCCCTCTAACCTAACAACATCGCCTGATCTCACTATAGTTACACAACATGACATTTTCATATTACATTTCTTGCACACATCCGGTCCTGGTCCACCAAGGAAATTGCCATCTTTGTCACTCCCCTGCACAACTTGCATGTCTTTCTCACATGGCATAAAAGTCAGGTTGGAAGTCATCATCAGGCATTTCTACCAGCAAGGAATACTTGACTTTGAGAGAGATCTTACCACCATCCACACATAACTTAGCTCCGGTGACAACCCAATACCCTGGTAGATCATCTGGGCCCCTTGACATCTCGGTAGTGTCCACGAGTCTTGACATCTTCGGCATCCTGATTGGTACTGGCGGGCCTTTTGGATAGATTGCAGAGTTCACCTCTACCTTCGGCTTCAGTTCGGGTATCAGACCTGTGCTGAACCGTGAGCTGATCAAAGCTGAGATGGAGCCTGACTTATGCGAAACAGCTGCAGGTTCATCCCACTCTGACCGCCGAATTTTCATCAAATTGATGTTGGAGAAGCCGAGCCTAAGAAATAGAACTTTCCTCATCCCAAAATCCTCCACTTCCAGCCAGGCTTTGGTCACAATGAAGGCAGAGCCATCGAAGGACGCTCCAATGTACTGTACAGGAGCCGTGCAAACATGAGAGAGTATTGTCCACCTGATGGGCTCATAATACTCTCGTTCGTTATGGGAGATATCCTTCTCAGCATAAGCAGTCACATCAGAGATCTCGAACATGTTAGGTTGCGAAGAGAGGTGTTGGAGATGAATTGCTAGTCGATCGTTCCTTTTTCCCTCCAAATACAGTCGAATCCCTGTCACTGGCCGGTTCCCTGATTCAACCTGTTATGATCATAGAGATGTAAACAAAAGTAACAAAGTTTAGGGGAAAAGTAGAAGACTATACTCCGATGCTAGCAGATCCTTCTCTGCGTTTTGGCCTAGCCTATGAATAAAGAAGAACCAAAAGGATAGTGAACAAATAATGAAGTGCAAGGTACAAATGTAACTTGGCAAGGCTGATATAATAGACTCTATGCGTAGGTAGAAATGTAATCTTTAAATTATCCATTGACTGAGAGGAAGTTCATTTTCCTAATACTTCCAAATAACAATAGCAGGTATCAAGAAATCAAATTTCCAGACTACGCTGGTTTTAGAGTTTACAAACACGTAATTTAGAACCACTGAGGATACCTGAATGTTGTTGACATAAAGTTTCGGACCCATGAGTGTAAACTGGAGTGACTGCAAAGTCTGCTTTTTTCTTTGTGGACCAAGAGGAAGCTCGCCAAACGCTGGAGCCCATTGACGAGGTATTTGAAACTCGAGAAATTGTTGGAGTTCTTCAATTGGTGGCTTATCTGAGTTATCAGCGAGAGTGATGTCAAAATTTCCAACTTCAATAAGCAACATAGAAAGGGATGTACAAGTATCTCTAAAGAAAAGGCATCATGCTACAGGAGACCAAGATTATAATGAATTCATAGCATGAAAAAAAGAGTTAAATATATCTCAGATAGTAAGAGAAAGATGAGTCAACTGTTTGTGCATCATATACTTTTCTTTTTCTATTTTAAGTTTAGGATGTAAATATTGGGAGGGTGAGATCGGTTTAAGATAAAATGTGTCAAACAAGATCTTCCAGTAATGGAATAAAAAGACATATACAGTAGAAACCTGCCATAAGGAAAAATATATTTAATTAAGTAAACCATGTAATGAATTGCCAAGACAACCAGTCATTAAGAATGTGCTGTCCTCAATATCATCAATTGGTCCTAGATCTATAAGGCAGTTCGACAGTTTGTTGTTATTACCCTGTATTTAGTTATCAATCTAGAATCATGTTGAATTGAAATACTGTAATAATCCTGTTTCTCCTGCTAAAGAAAATACTGTAATAAACCATGTTGAAGTTTGTAGAGATATCAAATACTTGCATCGAAGATAAAGGTTCACTGCATGACTTAGGAACCCGCTTCCTTTAACACCATTTAACAAAGAAGTTATAGGTACAAAAGACATTGTTATTAAACTTGGGGACTGGGGAATAGTTGCAAGCCATTTGCTATGGCTTTGAGATATGTCAATTCCTCCTCTACGCATAAATTTGCATAGTATATCCTGCATAAACAAACACAGGTAAAATTCCATGCAAAGAAAAACGATAGTCGTACTTAGCTAAGAAACTTACACCCTTCTTCGACAGTGGCACAGTAGTAGATCGAATAGAATCCAAGAATGATGTGTGGTTTTCGTGGTTCTCGATCTTCTTGTCCTAAAATCCATATGGCATGAAAGAGAAAAACCAAAGATTATCAATATGATAAATCAAAATAAATAAGCTATGGGCAAAGACAACTCATCTATTAGGGATGAAATGCTATGTTCCTGTAAATATGTAAAAATTTATAGCATGACTGCCAAGTGCCACTCATTCTAACATCTTTTCTAGGGGTTTTCCATCTCATCCTTTAATAAAATTGTCGCGCCCCGGGCCCGGGAAGTGACGGCGACTCGAACACCGCGCAGCGGAATGAAAAGCCACAAATCAACATAAAAGAAAACAACAACATAAAAACCAATAACTAAAATTCATAAGTCCGATCAAATACAATATTTAACCAAATATAAAATTGATCTACAAATTATAGCTCCAAAATAATAATATCAAAGCCGAGCTATAAGACGACAAAACAAACCAAAATACAAAAGCAGTCGCCATCAGAGCTCCACATCTACGATTGACTATTAGCTGTCTAAAAACTATCTACACATCGATCTACAAATCGACTGCTCACCCCTTCAAGTCTGAAGCAAAAACAATGGAGATCAGCGAATGCTGAGTAGGAGAATCACAATATGATCAACAAGTATCAAGTGTCAACTCGACAATGAATAACAACATGGCCTAAGATGCAGTCAAAGACGATGAACACAACAAATACACCTCACCTACTCCTAAACAACATCAACTGAATCATCGAGCGTGTGGACCAGTGGGTAAAAACCCCACACTCTACCACCCGTAGAGTGGCATCAATCGTCCGCTCCAACGGTAACGCGACTACCCCCACCAAGCAGGTAGCCCGACGGGCGTCGTATCCGACATCTGCACACCCGAAGGTGCCCAAAGTGACTAGTCAATATCCATACCCTCACCCATGTCTGGAGGGTACCGCAATAAAATGGTCCTGGACCGAAGTCCTCTCCGAGGCCGTAGCCTCCAGATCGACAGCAACCATGCAACTCGACTCCAAGAGTGCAACAAGGTATATCACCATGATCAACAACATAGCAACAACTCCAAGTGATTATGACATGATCAACATGCTACTAACATAACATTATCATGATCAACAATATAATAACTCCAAGTGATTATGACATGATCAACAGGATAATAACATGCTCAACAAATAAACAACACCAATAAGCAACAATAAAATGCAACACATGCAATTTCTCTACATGGCATGTCCAACAATAATGTGCAACAGAAGTTTAATAAATTTCAGGAAGCAAAGCAAACAATGAAAGCAAAGGTATTTCCGTAATTTATCTCCGACGACAAATCAACAACAGACTTGCAGGCTCAACCCACCCTCAGCACACTCTCCAAACACCCATGCTCAACTCAACTCACTCTCCAAACACCCATGCTCAACTCATTCTCCAAACCACAATTATTTCACAACAATCAATCGACTAAATTCTCAGACTAATAATTTACTATTATTTAAACACCTCGACAACCTCAACCACTAACCAACTGAAAGAACAACCTAACAATGTTTTCTCGGAAAACTAACCCCACCATCGCGTTCAGCACGCGAAAACGATCAAGATTGCTATTCACCTTAACTTCAACCGACAACTCGGGGCCTACCAACTAAATTAATTTCAAATACAACTATCAATCACTTACTCAACAACAGCAAAATATCAAAATATATCAAAATCATATCAAACGATCTCCAATCTAAAATCCGACACCACCATCGCGTTCACGAAAATGATCAAGATTCCTATTCACCTCAACTTCAACAGACAATTCGGGGCCCACCAACTAAATTAATTTCAAATACAACTATATCACTAACTTACTAACAACATCAATACTGAAATATTTCAAAATCATATCAAACGATCTCCAATCAGAAATCTGACACCACCATCACGTTCAGCACGCGAAAATCTACAACTTTGGTATTAACCTCAACTCGATTCGACGACTCTACGATCAACTACAAAAATACCTCAATAATTCATAAATTAACCCAATTTCATGCGATACAGCTCTATTCTCTAAACACTATTTATCTCTCCTCACCCCTCGTCTCCCTCTCCCCTCACGCTGCCCCTTGCCCCTGCGCCCGACGCCACCTCCCTGCTCCGCTCGAACCCACGCCGACCGGCCATCCCGGCTACCGACGATCACCTCGGCGGCACGACCGCCCTCTCCCCAACCTCCGCGACCGGTCCGACTCATCGCCGGCCGCCCTTCTGCACCCGATCTCGTCGCCTCCTCTGCTCGCCTCAAATCCACGCCGGGCGGCTCCCCAAGCCGCCAACGACCATCTCGCCGACATCTTCGCTTCTCCTCGGCCTCCGACACCGACGGGACTCTCTCTCTCTCTCGCTCCTCTCCTTTCACCCGCGGACCCCTCCTCTCTCCCTCTCGGCCGCCGCCTACGACCCACACGCCGACCTCTCCGCCCTCTCATCGACCTCCTGGCTCGATCCGACCCACTGGCGGCCGAGCAGTGGCCGGGAAAGCCACCACCAAGCACGGTCAGCCAGCCGCCAGCCCGGCACGGCTCCTCAGCGCGATCTCGTCCTTCGTTGTCGGAAAATAAACGCGGAAGTAAAGGAGAAGGGAGAGATCTCCTACCTCGATCCCGCGACTCCGGCGACGACGAGCTCCACCGGCGACACACGCCGACTTCTCCGCCTGCAGCATCTCCTTCCTCCTCGCTCTCGCTCACCGCTCCCCTCTTTTAAAACCTCTCAACAACACCTCACCCATCTTATTCTCACCCTCACTGCCACCTGGCACTTCTCCACTTCCACAGCCAACCTTTTCTTTTTTTTAATACCCGGATATAACAAAAATTTCAAGTTCTCCAGAATTTTCTTGAAATTATTTAACCGTTTCCCCACTACATAAAACAATAGAAATTATTGTCTTGCAGATCATAGTTGTTTACCTTTAACTTTCTAGAGGAATCATCATTCCAGTCTCTATTTGTAGTATCATCGAATCTCTCACCAACTGTATTCTTTAGCAAATTCTGCACCTCATTTTCGTGAAGAGGTGAATCTTTGAGCTGCTTCATGTGGACTAAATCTTTACCGCCCATCATCAAACCAGCAATAATGTGTGTGCCGTATTTTTCAATAAACCTGGAGAATGGATAAAATACTTTTAAGGTTCAAGAAATGATGTAACTCTAAGCCAAGAATGACATTTGCAAGATCTAGAGTACCATGCTACTCGTTGAGGAAGACATCCTCAGAAACAAAAGAAATGGCATTTCAGTTGGTGTAGGAAGAGATAGTAGAATGGCAGAAGCAAAAGAACTGGTTTATCGCGTTGGCTGAACTTGATCACTTCATATCCAAGAGGACTTTAGGATGTATGTAATGCAGAAGGATTTATGGGTAGGAACTGTAGGAACCGCTAGAAAGAACTAAGATTTGTGGATTAAGATGGATTCATGCATGGCAAGATAGAAATCAAAGTAGTATGTGCAGAATCCTTCAGATATCTGATAGAGTTTAAAGATGGGAGTTACTGACAGAGCTTGAAGATGGGAGCTACTAACAGATTTTAATGGATCATCTGAATAGAACTTACTCTGCCAGGGCAGCAGGATCCCATGACGAAGGAACTTCCTGTTTAATTCTGTCAAGTAACACTATATGAGAGCTCACAAGCTCCACGCTGTAGAGCGATATGTTCCAACCGTCAAAAGCGAGGCTCTTGGTAGCTGATGCGTCTTTCTGCCAGCAACCCCTGAAATCAAACGCTGTGTTGAACGCACCACTGGGGATTTTCCCCGTCAAGGAGATAAACTGATTGAATTGCTCCGCCATCTAATCGCAACACAAAAATTGGTGTTAAAACAACAAAAAGTGGATTATACGAAACTTCCTTCGCTGTAAAATGAGAAATTTTAGTACAGTAACAACAAAAATTGATCAAATCGGGAATCCACGGGAACGAAAACAATTTTCTTTTTAGAGAGAGAAAGCATCATGTATTCCATTCAACTGTAATGAAGAGAATACAAGTGAAGGTGAGAGGGAGAAAAGAAAAGACAAAACAAACAGAATTAAGGTATAGTAGTCTACAAAATCTGCAGTTAATTACATAAGCTTGCAGCAGCCACCGCAAGTAGATACAGCTTACGGGGGGAGACCAAAAGAGAATAAACAAAGAGTATCAAGAAACCTGGTGAAACGAGACCACATCGCTCCGGAACCTCGTTCTCGCCCCTCTATCGCACTTAATGGATTTGGGAACATTGGGGACGACTACTCCTCCCGGCAGAACGAGATCGTGGGCGAGGGCTCCATCGAGCTCTATCAAGCGGGTGCCGTCCGGCCCGGGCTTCACATAGGTGAAAGAGTAATCGTAGCAGAGGTCGTAGCCGCAGCCGATCGCCGCGACGGCCTTCACTGCCACCACCTCCGGCGCCTCGCCCCGATTGGGAGCCATCATCATCATCTCTCCGTCCACCCGCCCTCAAACTCTCAGTCCTCAGATACGGGGAAACGATGGCGAAGGCGACGACAACGACGACGAAGAAGAAAGAGAACCAGCCATTAATGAGGTCTTCGTCTTCCACTCTTTATCTCGTCGTCATTGCTTCGTCCCATTTGCTCCCCGCTAAAACGAAACACTGACCGTCGGATCGACTGACGCAACCGCAAGTCCACAGCGCGCTACTGTACGTCTATAACGGCTCGGGTTCCGATACGGAGCAATTAAATGAACGCGTTGAAATTCCGGAACGGGACGCGTCAGTATATCACAGTGTTTTATTCACACAACGATACATTACGTTGCTCTACGGCGGGTTCGCTCGAATATTCTGTCATAGCGTTGGGGGCAAGTAATATGGACTCCTTGTCATTGCCGTACACAATAGTTTTTTTGAATGGGTCTACAGCCGATTTGACCGAACCAACTGAACCGAGTGCTTAGAAATTGAATTGTACTGAAAATTCAACTCAGCCGAACTTATTCAAAAAAATGAGCGAGAAAAATTATTTGAATTTTTGTTCGGTTTACAACTTTTTTAAAAAAGAAAAGAAAATCACTAAAAAAAAATCAACCATTCAACATTTAGAATTCTTCAAATGATTTGGTTTACAATTAAGAAAATCGGAATTGAATCTATTGAAATTGAAGTTTAAACACGATTGATTTTTTTAAGAAAAATGAGACTGAATAAATTAAAAATACATATTTGGTTTGGTCCAATTTAATTCTGATTCGAGTAGAAGGATAGCCATCTTAAATTGCGATTGGTTTTGGATTGATCACTCGGCTTTGCGTTCTATATTTTTTATTTTTCTTGAGAAAATAACACTTTGCATTTGATTCAAAAATCACGAAGAGAATATAAATGAGTTAGGAGAGGCAAAAAGAAAAAAATTACCAAATTATAAATTATAAATTTTAAAATGACAAAAATCAAAAATAAAAATTTACCAAAATCAGACCAACTATGACAATGTACCTTTAATATTCTTGTATAATGTTTTAACAAAAATAGTATTATGAAACAACATATTGAATATATATATAAAAAATTACGGTCAATGTCCCTTCACTCCTCTCTTCTTCCATATTATCGTCGATTTTTTATAAGAGAACCATGACCACCAACCTCAATAGACAAAATTATCCACCATTCATTTATTATTTTTCGTCGTCACGAGTGCTTTGAGAACTTTCAAAATTTCTTTCCTTCTTTTTAATTATAAAATTCTAAATGCACTATAAGAAATCCATGAATGCTAGAGTTTGGAGAAGAAACGAGGGAGAAGAGAGAGAACGAGAGGAGAGGGGAGAAAAATGTTGAAGAAGAATTTTGGAATTTCATTTCGACTTCGGTTGGTCGGAAATTGATATGGATGAGAAATAAGAAGATGCCAAAGGGTGAATGTCGGTACCGTCCAAGCAGAAATAATAATTTTTTTATATATTAAAACAACATACAAAAGAATATTAAGGGTACACTCCAAATGTTGATTTTGATTTTGATCTTTTTTTTGCGGTACCGATCTTTGTCATTTTGGAACTTATAATTTTGGATTTGATAAAAAAATTAAAGAAAGAAAGGGAAAGGGGGACAAAAACATAAAAATATGCGGTCAAGCCACCAAAAAACTAAAGGAAAAAAAAAAATGGACGCCTTGAACAATCACGATTTAGTCAATGAACGACAAATTTCTGATGCTCTTGAGGTCTAGAAGTAACAAGCAATGCATTTAATTAATTGCATATATATTTTAAAACAGATTTTTATATTTGGATAATTTTGAGTAAGGAGTTAGGAGGAAGAGGAGTTTAAAGGAGTTTGAAGGATTTTGGAGGGGGGGAGTTTGAAGGTTTTTGAAAAGGTTTTAAAAATCTTGTTTGGTTAAATTTCATAAAGTATTTGGAGGGATTTGATAGACCACTATACCATCATTTATAATAATATATATTTTTGTTCTAAGGATATTTTTATAATTTAATTATTTTTAATTCATTAACTCTTCAAATTCTTTCAAAACAGCAAAATCTTTCATTTTGGGGTTTTGAAAATAAATTCTAGGAGGGATTTGGAGGGGTTTGAAATCCCTCCAAACCCCTTTAAAAAAATATTCAAACATGATATTTTAAACTCTTCCAAAACCCTCCCCTTCAAGTCTTCAACTCTCTCCGAAATCCTCGATCCAAACATAGTCTTAATCTAACAATAACAATTTCTAGATTGAAACGTCGACTTGCTGAGCACCTTGAACAATCACAACGAAGAAGTCCAGCTGCACATATTCTAGACATCATGCTACTGAACTCAGAAGCAATGAACAAAGAAAATCATATATATTGCAGAACTTCAAGAGCGTTGCATATTAACTCATTGGGATATATTAATTAAGATATCAACAACTTAATTAATCTAACAAAACAATCTGCAGACTAGAATGTTGGAGGAGGGAGATCTTTCTTGGACCATGATGTCCACAGCAACACCTCTAAAACGATGCACAGAATGAAGAGGACTGCGAGGTTGAATCCGTAGCCAACTTTCCATGGAGTCCCTGCACCTCCCACTTGGATACCAACAACAATGTTGACTGCTGCAAAGAAGAGGGCAAGCCTCCCCACCCAGTGGTGGTACCAGTTCCAGTACCTGCGGATCTTGGAGTCCTGACTGGGCTTCAGGAAAAATGCTATCACCTGCATGCGTGTGATTTTGAAGTGATCAGTAGCTTAAACATTGTGAATTGATGATACATATACATCAGTTAAGTGAGTAGCAACAAGAAGAAAACCTGGAGAATGCCAAGCACCAAGACGAAGATGCCAATGCCCCTGTGGCTGTGGACACTTGCATGGAGTTCATCGTACAGTACTTTTCCAGTCACCACTGCTGCAAGACCAATCATGAATCCGATGAATTGGACGACTGCATGCAGGTAATACCATAAAGGATCCCATTGTTTGCAGTATCTTGCAACGATCGCACCAATTGGTAGGAGAACGCCCCACCCAAATATGGCAAGCGCTCCATGGGTCCTTTTCAGCTTGTACAGATGGGAAAATGACGACGACGACGACGACGATGACAATGAACTGCCTGTAAAAGAAGAGCTTGATGACTCTCAGGGTTGCCTGAGAACTGAATCAGCGATATCTCATCAATCTATAGAACAAACCTGTTGAGAAGTCGAAGGCAATAGAAGTCTTATCAGAGTGCTTCTTGAGGTGCTTGTGGACTGGAATTGAAGAGCCAATGGCGAATAGAAGGTGCTGCTGAGAGAGTGGAGCTGGAAACTGCAATTGAAAGGCTAGGTAGATTTTGGCCCGATGAACAACAACTGTGGGTGGAACGGCAGTGAGCAGCAATTGCCCTTCATCTACCACCACGTCTGAAGAAGATTTACCTCGAAGGTAGAATTGCTTGATGTGATGGATGCCAGTTTTGCCCATCCACCCCACCATGGCACTTGACCCAACCATTCTTCCATCTGTTGAGAACCCCATCCCTACCCAGCCAGTAGTGTAGACGGTGGACAGCACAATGCTCAGCACATTGTCTTTGCTCAGAGAGTACTGCAAGGGCCAATATCAAGGAAAATGTCATCAGCACTTGAAATAAGTTTCAATTCTGTTCTTCTTTGTGAATTCTGTCATCTCTTCTCTATAATCTCCATTTCATCATATTATCTAGATCTTTTGAGGGGGAAAAAACTAATTTGCTTGTGATTTTTATGCACTAGAAACATTTTTTCCACCTCATTCTTGAAGTGTCCAATGGACATTCTATGAACACAACATTCAGGTTTGTTCATAGCATCTCTATTTTGATGTCATCTTATGTTCGGTTTCACAAACAGGATCCTGTTAAAATGCATGCAGATTTGTACATTGTAGACCAAATATGTTCATATGCAAGTAAGTTTAAAGATTACAAGACCAGATCCCAAGACACACAAAAAAACAAACTCTAAATCATCACAAAAATGCATTCAAGACCATCAAATTCTGAATTGGTAATGAGTGTTGGGCATACTCTGAGGACAAAATTGTTCCATATGGGCCTGCAATGTGAGAGACCTGAATAATTGCTGAGAGCTGCAGGGAGTTCCAAGTTGCAGCTGTCCCACTGAGCTCCTACGGTCACAGCTGCAAACCCCAGCACTAAAATCAAAGCAAGTGAACAGTGAGCCATTCCCTGCTTATTTTGTAGGCAAATGCTTCCAGAGCTGATGACAATGGAAGCCAAGAAGGATAAAAAAAGAAGATGAAGAAGAAGAAGAAGAGTAGAGAGAAGTTGGAAGGTTGCTGTTGCTTGCAACTAAAGTTGGAAGATGGGGTCCTTGTGTGTTGGTTCGGTTGTCTCCTCAATCTGGCAGGAAAAGGAAGGGAAGCAATGAATGAGAGAGTGGGTGAATTTTTTATCATTAGCTTTGAGATAAGTGAATTAGATCAGATTGAACTGAGCCATTAATTTATGGGGCAATGCATAGTTTCTTCTCACTGATGTGGCACAGGTAATCTTTGACAATGTTTGGCTCCACCAAATTGGTTTGTTGGATCTTGTAAAGATAGATTTAGGCCTCATGTCAACTTCAATTAAAGTTAAGCTAGAGTAACAAGTGGAAAAAATCATGATCAAGCATATTATATGGTGACCCTTCTCCAGTACTGCATAAATAAATATAGTAAGACCAAAGGATTAGTTAATCATCAGAATTGTAAGGGTGTAATTAGACCCTTCATCCATCAATGGAGAAAATATATTAGCAAAGTCTCAACCTGAGTAGATATATGACTTTTTTTTCCTTTGGGGGTTTTCCTCAACTAAGAGTGCTTGTTTCAACCAATTCATTTCGTAATACATGAAAGACACAAGGATTCCTTAAAAAAAGATCCCCAAAATAAAATCAAAATGTTTTTAGAAAAACAGGATTTAAACCAGCAATCTCAAGTTTAGCTTTTGTTTTGAAGCTGCAAGAATAAGCTCGATAGGATCAACTTATTTAGGTCAACTACTCTTTACTAGTTGGTTAAAACATCTACATAGGTTGACTAAAGTTAAAGTAGGGGTGTGCATAGGTATCGTGTAAATTCGGAACCAATTGGAACCTGCCCGGTCGGATAGATTCCGAATAGATCCGAATTAAATTCGAGTAAGATCCTAGACAAAAATTGAGGAATCGGTTAAAATGGATTTTAGTTTCGGGTCCAACACATCCAATACCTAGAACCAGAATCGAAATCGGATTCTAGTACTCGATTCCGGGTCCAACACATCAAGAACCCATAATCAAAATTGGAATCGAGACTCAAATGTTGTACCATGAACCTGTAAATGGACAAGTTCCAACAGGGTACACAGAACTTGTAGGTTTCGGGTGGAGTCCGGTCCTAGGTCCCAACATGATAGGGTCTGAGGTTCAAAATCTATGAACCGATCTCATACAGAATAGAGCTCGAGTATCATGAAAAATATATGGTACTCCCCTACTCACCCCTAAGTTAAAAGATTCCATTTTGGTTTGTATCATCTTGAACACATGGTTTCTTTTACTTATAGTATAACTGCAAACATGATTAGTAATGCAATGATTTAGTATAAATATATTTTAAAAAAAAAGTTCGACTTACTGAGTAAAGCTTTTCCAATTCAGCCTCCTCGATCCGATGCTAGTTTTCATGGAAAGCTAGATATTCAATCATATTTGATGGAAAATCGATCACCATGGATCGCGCCATTAAAGTTTGCCTCCTCTAATAAATGTTAATTGTGATGACAAATATATGTTTTAGATGGAGGAGGCCGATTTTTTTATATATAATAAGTGAGGTGGGAAGCTCCACAGAAAATTGAAATGTATATAGTTGAGATATAAACGTAGTGGGCGAGTATAACTTTCTATGCTAGCCTAATAAAAGTCTATTTTTGTTGGACCAAGTGAGAGTGCAACTTCTATGAACTAATTTCTCCGTACAAAATATATGAACTAGTGAATATGAGTACAAAATTAGCGAATATAGATAATAAATGAATGGACATGAATTCATCCTTACAAATTCATATTCATCCACTCATTCTTACGTTTATTTCTATAAAATTTATGTTCACTCGTTTATAAAATATTATATAGGGAAATTACTCATATTGGGATTTTTTTTCCATTTATTAGGTGCTCTATCATAATCTCCAAAACAATTAAATCAGTAATTTTTACTATAAAAAATAATGTTGTGTGAAATTTAAGGCATTGGTTACAACTCATCTTCTTAGTTAATAGTTAATGGCATTTAATTGCATTGTATTTGTACCCAATCAGGGTCCAGCGAAAATAATTCAAATAACAACCCATTTGTTGTCCATTCTGCACCGACAAAAACACGGATCAGCAACCCATGCGAATTGGCCAATTATCTTCCCCGTAACAGGTGGGACCACTAAATAATTAAAATAACAGGGAGGACCACGGACCCCCATGCGTTCAGCCGATCCCTCCGCAGTAGCTTGAACAAAAGGGAAGAATATCCAACCGTCAATAAGCTTGAACAAAAGGGAAGAATATCCAACCGTCAATATAAGAATATTCGGTTGAAGAATATTCAACCGTGCGGCCGGTGATGCCGTTCCGAATGGAATGGAACTTTCGTCGACGAATCACTTCTTGCGCCCCGACCAATCTCTCTTTTCTTCTTCCTCTTCTGCTTTCCCAAACTCTTCCCAAAGTGGGAGCATTCTAGTCTTCTCCTCGGCTTCTTCTCTCCGATCTCTTCCGAACCCCTCTTTCTACGCTTCTCGTGGACGTCACGAAGAGATCGATCGGCGTCGTTTTGTTGGTGGCTTTACCAGTTGCCATTTAACATTAGATACGATTAAACAAAGCTGGGAGCTTTGTGTTGATTGGTTTCTTCAGGATATTGTAATGGATGAATATGTCTTATTGGAATATAATATTGATACCTGCCATAATGCTGTTGTTCTCTACACGTTTGTTTTGCTTCCTTTAGGGTTGACTCTGATCTCCTATCGGTGTCTTTGGAGGTATCGGGAGCTTAATCGGGGATTAACGACTAACTCATTTGGATAACTGCGGAGCGGAGACCCTTGAAGATCGGCAGCTGTTGGTACACATTGCCCTCTGCGTAAGCTTTTTTTGTCTATACAATGCACTTTGGTTGATTCTTACACCAGGAATTGATGTAGTTGATAGGTAGGACACTTGATAAAAGAAAACTGTTTATTGCTAAAAACTTACCCTTGTGTCTATTGTGAATGGAATGTAAATTATTTCGGTCTTGATAGATTTTGTGCATGCACAATCCTGCTCTAGGGTTAGATGCCTAGTTACTGTTTATGTTAAGAAGTTCAGCCATAAAGTAGCAGCCATTACATCGAAATTAGTAAGCTTATATTGTCAAGAACTCCTTTGAGATTGGGCGATTCGAACAACCTGATTGTTAGTTCTCAATATTAGAATTTCTTTTAAGCTCACGTTATAGGAGGAGAAGAGAGTTCCTATTTTTGTCACCATTGAAAAGATTGTTCTTGATGAGGCTTCTCGCCTACTTCACTTCCTTCCTACTAAATGTCAAAGAACTTTCTCGGTTAAACTAATACTATTGCTTAAACGTGGAGCATTTTGCTAAGAAGTCTATTCCCTCAGTCCATTTTTGGAAGACAAGACCGAAAACCTTTTGCTTACCTGCCACTTTTATTCTCTGATAATCAAGGTCATAGTTGTTAGGGGCGAAAAGCGCAGCGATGCGCAAAGGTCCCTTGGAGCTATAGCGCATAGCGCAGTGCGAAGTGTGCGCTTTATTGAAATAAAGCGCAAAATAAAAACATAGGTATATTGTTCATGTATACACAAAAAATACCAATAGACTCCAACTATCATAAAGAGTAATAATTAAATAAATATTCAAAAATGATGAAGACCAAATGTATAAAAAGAAACCATGTTGATAAGGTAAGATAAACCAAACAAAACATCGTAAATCAACCATAAGGAATAAGTCTAAAACCTAGAATTCAGATTTCAAGCTCCAAAATTTCCCCAAGACCCCAACTTTATTCATCATTGTCAAGATTTTTATCCTCAAGGCTAATCTCATCATCAACATCAAGACCATGAGAGGCATAGCCTTCATTGTCCTTCTCTTCCTCCTCCGTATCAGTTTGGTTGGCTCTAAATTCTTCATCTTCGTCATTTTCTGGAATTTCTATCAACTTGCCTTCCAAAAAAACCCTTGTCCTTCTAAAGAAAAAGACTAAAGATGAAGAAACAAAATGCCTTCAGCGTACTTCATTATAGCGCGCTTTTTACTGCGATGCGCTGCGCGCTATAGTGCACATAGTGCCGCGTAGCGCGCGCTACACTAAAGTCTAATGCGCATAGCGCAGCGAAGCGCACAAGGTCTGCTATGCGCTATAGCGCGTGCTATTTGCGCTATTGACAACTATGATCCAGGTTAAAACCTTTTCAACAAGAAGGCTTGAGTAACTTGAGGTCTGTTATTTGTATGGAGTTTCTGTTTTATACATGTTATTCTAACAAAAATTATTTGTGTTGAAGTCATGGATGCTACCTCATGATTTGGCTATATTTATTGGAAAATAAATCTATGCCTGGAGCTAGTGCTATAGTTATGGTTGTCTTTTGAGTTGCATGTGTTACTGTTTTCATAGTTTTAGTTGTTTGCTTTAATGTTTCAGCAGTTGTATGTGTGCACTCACGTTATGCACATAATACGAGAAAATGACATCAGAAAGGGATGTGTTTGAGCTATCAGGACCTGTACATCTGACCTCAGTGAACTGGTAAGTTCCTTAAGTATTTCCTTAAGTCTTTGCAAGCTTTTGCTTGATAATGACATTTCTTCATATTGTGTAGGAAGATACTGATCTGTTCATCTAATTCTGATCAACCTTGTAATGGTTTCTAATACTATTCAATATACTAATATTGCATGATATGCTGCCATAGTTAGTTTTGAAGGCTAGTTGGTCAAACATTCTTCATTATTGCATATCGCCTAGATTGCTTCAGGAATGGTTAACAATGACTACACAATAAAAAATGGAAACACATGCATTTTCCCAGTTTATAACTGTTCTTTCTTTTGTGAGTTGCTGAGCTATGTTTAGCTAGTCTCCCTAATCAAGGTTCCATAGTAGTTAGACTAATAGAAAATCATAAGTAGTCTCTTAATAGAAGACTCGTGTTGGAATATGTGTAGTTGATGACCTTCTAAGAAACCTCATGTTCAGATATGTGTAGTTCATGAACATTAAGGACTGACATTTTTACACGAGTAGTCTACTAAAAGAAATCTCACATTTTTCATTTTTCTGAGATATATTCATAAAAAACACAGAGAAAAGGAGAATAAATTATTGGTCCTCAGATGGAATGACTAAGGAGTGTCCCTTTATTTGTTAATTTAATAATAAGAAAGAATCCCTTTTTACCCAAAATCTACTATAACTTTCCAGTTTTGGGATCTTTATATTTCATTGAGCAGTATATAAATGTTATGCATGCAAGTAAGTTCTAGTAGTTCCTTCATCAAATCAGCCCTTGTTATGCTGTCAGGATTTAAATTTTTATGAAATTGTTTTGAGCAGGAATTGCCCACATCACCAAAGATCCGTTGCAGCCAGTTTGGTTCAAGGTGCATATGTACTAGAACGAGATCGACAGCTCAATCGCCAAGGTCCTGAAGCTTGTGCTCCTCCTTGGTGGGAGAGTTTCAATTTTAAAGTAATCAGAAAGTTAGTTGACGATGTTGATTTCTCCATCTTTGGGGCTGTTTACGAATTCAACCCTTGTGCAAGTATAAAAGATTCTTTGGATACCAAAGCTCCAAGATTTGTGATTGTCTTTCGAGGTACTGTCAAAAAGAAAGAATCTGTCTCTCGAGACATCCAACTGGACCTACATTTTATTAGGAATGGTCTTCATCGGACATCTCGATTTTTTATAGCTATGCAAGCTGTCCGTAACCTGGTTGCAGCTTTTGGACATCAAAATGTGTGGGTTGCTGGTCATTCTCTGGGAGCAGCCATGGCAACACTTGCTGGAAAAAATATGGCTAAGGAGGGTAGAAATTTGAAGGCTTTTCTCTTTAACCCACCATTCGTTGCAGCTCCTATTGAGAGGATCAAAGATAAGAAGGTGAAGCAGGGAATCCGCATTGCTAGCAGCTTTATAACTGCTGGGCTCACATTAGCTGTGAAAGGTCCCCATCACAGATCCAACTCTTTTGCAATGTTGTCATCATGGGTTCCATGTCTTTTTGTAAACAAGGCTGACGACATCTGCTCAGCTTATATTGGATACTTTGAGCATCGGAAAAAGATGGAAGAGATTGGAGCAGGAAATGTAGGGAAGCTGGCAACACAGAATTCTGTCAAGGATCTTTTTCTAAGCTCTTTTGGAATGGAGTCAGAGTCATTGCACCTCCTTCCATCAGCAAATTTGACTGTGAATTCAACTCCTGCTCCTGACTTCAAGCATGCACATGGAATACATCAATGGTGGAGCTCAGATCTACGTTTGGAATCAATAGTGTATCTCTATGACTGATGTGGAGCAAATTATGTATCATGGTGAATGAAGCATATGGAAAGTTCACTGTACTTTTCTGCTGCACCATTCAATGTAATGGGTGAAAGTGATTGGGAACACGTGATGTGAAATTTGGTAGCAAATTTGCTTAACAGAACTGATATGAATTAGATGGCATCTTGTGAACTTGCTACGGATGACTGCTTTCTTCAATAATCCAAACCAGAAACTAAGTTGATCTTCTATTTTTATTGTTCCCAATGTGTGTGATTTTTTCATCACTTTGCTTATTTATGGTGTTTTTCATCAATTAGTTTTGAGAAAAAAGTGAGACGAAGAACCTGTTTTATGCTGCTTGAATATTTCTGATATAGCATGCTTTTATCGTTTGAAAAGAACAAACAAAGAATGAAAGAAGGTAATGTATTAGTATTGCTACCATAAACGAAAAAAGTAATAAAAATACATGTATGTATATCTAATTTTAACTCGACTTATCAACATAATCTGTTTAGAGTAATGTGCTAACAACATCAACAATTGTGGGTGATGTTGAATCTGAACCTAAAAATTATGTGCCGAAGAGTAAGCAATAGAGGAGTGGGTCCTGGTACCTTGTGTTTTTCATAATACTCAGATCCTAAACTCTATCATGTATCGAATCGGTTCTTGAATTTAGACCCTACCCTCTTGAAACTTGAAATCAGACTCTACGCGGAATCTATGATGTGGTACAAATTTCAGATACATTATTGAAATTTGTTCATTTACAAGGTCCAGGGTATAAGTTTTATGTACCATATTGGAACATGTTCATTTACAAGTTATATGTACCTTGTTGGAACTTGTTCATTTACAAATTATGGATATCCTGTTGGAACCTATTTATTTAAAGATTTCGGGCACCATGTTAGAACATATTCATTTAAAAATTATGAGTACCCTATTAGAACATATTCATTTACATGTTAAAATGTAAAAATTTCGAATATTGCACAGGGTTCAGGAATCAATTATGGTTTTGATTTTGAGTACCCAATGTGTTGGACCAAAAACTGAAATCAATTTTAATCGATTTTTTAATTTTCATTTCAGATCATATCTAAATTTAATTCAGATCTATCTGAATCAAATAAGTTCGAATTGGTTCTCGATCTGCCTGATACCCATGCACACCCCTAGGTAGCAGGGTGGGCAGATTTTGTGGGTTAATATTTTCTTTTCGTAGGGAACATATAGATGAAAAAAAGCGGTTCGATTCGATTGGGCCCGGGCATGGGCTGGTCCGGTCCAATTCTCATTACCATGAAGAAATGGTAACGGGATTCACGCCGAAGCTACATCGGCCGACGCACGCCCACTTCGCCGACTAGAAACCCTGCCCGCGCCACCTCTTCCACCGACGCGCCGGGGGACGCCGTCATCCGCCCCTTCGTTCAATAAACTGTTTCTTCCTTCCGGTACATCAAGATCGTGCTGCATGCTGGTTTAGATTTTCTCCCAAAGCCTCGCCCGAAAATATTCCGACTCCGGAGACCGTAGAGTGGATTGAGAAACCGGCGACAGCTGCCTCTCTCCGGCCAGAGGTACGTTTCCGATTTCTCCGATGTTTAGCCTATCAAGATCTCAGAAGCTGTCGTCCTTTTTTCCTAATTTTATTTTGGTTTGAGGTCATCGATCCTTGTCGAAAAACTGCCATCTTCAATATGATGCATAATTCGTAGGAATCACGTTGCCTTCTGAGAGGTTATGTAGTTGGAGAAATGTGTTCCAGTGTGCTTACTAAGTGTTGATATGAGATTATGTTATCCTAATTTGCCCCGGAGAACTCCTGTTGCCATATGCCTTTTATGTTTGAAGCTTATACTATGCTAAATTTGGTGTTCTGGTAGTATGTTTTAAAAGTGATCAGACTTGTAACTGTTTGTTGTTTTCTTTTCCCTTCTCCTCTTCCTCACTTCCATTGAACTGCGCCTTTCTCTCTCCCTTGAAGAATTATGACACCATTTTGTCTGCTATTCTTATAAAAGAGTTGAACTCTTCAAGAACAATGATTCTATTCCAGATAATCCTTTTGTATGTGATTCAGACCTCATTTCTACTGACGCGGTTGGTATAATATTGGACTATGCAGTAACTAAAACTATGAGAGGGAGGGAAAAGAAGGAATGAGCTTTAAAAGAGGCAGGATGCTATTTTGCTTCAAAACAAATGATGGATTTCTTATGAGAATATACTAATCTCACTAAGATGTAAGTGAACGGTCATCATTGATTGAAAGAAATGAAAAATTTAGATGCACAGTACAAAAATTAATTTGTTTTTCTTGATAGACATGTGAGAGGAGTGTCATTCTGTATTGCATGCTTGTAAAGGAATATTTGAAATTATCACTTGTTAAAGTCCCACATTGCTTGAGGTTGTGGTCTAGATAGCCTTGAGGTTGTAGTATAGTGGTGAGTATTCCCGCCTATCACGCGGGTGACCTTGGTTCGATCCCCGACAACTTAGGTCCAGGGTTGATTTTCTTAACATGATATTAGAGCGTATCCTGTGGTTGATATTGTGCCACCCGCAGATGTCCAATCCTACAAAACTCCACGCTCCATATGTCCAATGTCCAATCGTGGGTGTGAGAGGGTTATGTTAAAGTCCCACATTGCTTAAGGATATGATCAAGATAGCATTTAAATAGTTTGGGCAGTCCTTCCCCCCTTGGGTTAGCTTTTGGGGTGGACTTAGGTCCAAGGCTGATTTGTTAACATGGTATCAAAGCCTATCCTATGGTTGACATTGGGCCACCCGCAAAACTTCACGCTCCAAATGTGGTTGATGTCCAATCCTGGGCGTAAAGGGGTGTGTTAAAGTCTCACATTGCTTGAGGTTATGGTCTAGATAGCCTTTAAATAGATTGGACAATCCTCTCCCTTTGAGCTAGCTTTTGGGGTGGAGTTAGGTCCAAGGTTAATTGTCCTAACAATTATGTTGGACATTCACAAAAGGGCACTATTTTTAGCAATTCTTGTAACCGAGTAATTGGTTAATATCCTCAATAACTATAAGAATCAATCCTTTGTTGGCATTGATGTTTCCCTAATTATTATTTTCAAACTCACCTTTGCTGCTTAGGAATTGGAATTTGCAGGAATCTTGAGGACAACTCCTACAATTGGTATTTTATTTTGGGGTTGCAACCCAACAAATGTGGCATATTGCTACATGTAAAAGGAGGAGGAATTTGTTACTTTACTGAGATGAGAAAAATAGAACACTTGTCCTCTTAGGTGCTTACTGCACATGAACACAAAAAAAGAAAAACAGAGAGAAATGCATGAGGAGAAAAGAGAGAGAGGTGAGAGAATATATAAAAGAAGAGGGCGCTTCATTGGTTTAGATTTCTCTTCTTGGAGTTCCGCAGTTCTACCATTGTCTTTGAAGAGGATGTTCTCACCATGTGGTCATGGAGATTCTCATGTTTTTATGAGTTTGTTTCTTTTCATCCTCTTTTGATTTGTAGCACAAGTTTAGCCAAGATTCAGACAATATGGAAAATTAATTACTTTTTTCACATAATGCATTTTCTCAGATATTGCCTCATGGTTTTCCCTTCACCTCGGAGGGTTTTCATGTACATATGATGTTTATCTATGCCCTAGGTTATTTGCTTAGTGCTCCATTTCAGCGCTTATCTTTTTGGCTTTGAATATTATATGGAACTCTAAGTGTTGCTTGTGAATTCTAATTTTCATAGGGATCTTGATTCTTGAGGTTGACATCCCTTACATTGATATGGTCCCTATCATTTCTTCCTTATTCTTCTTTACCTTTTTCAATAATTTGCTTGCGGACCTTCTTTTGTTGTCTGCCTTTGTTGTGGTAATCTTGTGACGATAGATTTCAATTCATATTTCTGTATAATACACTCAACATTATATTAGATTTTGTCTTATATTCAGGTTGAGTATATCATTTTCCATAAAACCAATGTACCTGCAAGAGAGCAACACATTTGAATCTATAGAAGCTGTTGATGAAGATGAGGATGATCGAGTAATTTCTGCTTGATCCTTGCATTTTTACATAATCTTTAAGTTATTTGTTCATTTGTTGTCTTGTCATATTTAGTTCTTAGTTATAATATGTCCAGTAGCTGATGGCAAAATGGAAAAGGTAGCCAAATTTAAGCACTTTCCTATTACATAAAAGCAAAAGATGATTGTTTTATGCATTCAGATCAGTTATATAATAGACTTTATGGCCAAAAGTATATGCATAGCACAGTTTTGTCAACTATGCAGGTATAGGAAGTTCAATGATAATATTCATGATACATTTTTTCCCTTCCTTTTGGGATATATGTACATATTTGTCTTGTATTTTCTCTTAGTTCTCCTTTTATTTCCCTCCCTTTTATTATTTCACCTCTTCAGTGTTTTTACTTCACTAGGTACATATTTTCTTTGATCAAAACTGGCAGTGGATTCCCCTCCATCTTTATCACTTAAATCTTTTTCTTTCATTCCTTACTTTTAGTTGTGTAACTGTGTATATATATATTGTATTGTTCTTTTGTAATGTAGCTAAAGGCATTTGACATCTCATAGTTCAGTATAAGAAAGGGATTTTGTGGCAAGTGGTATCAATGTCCATCAACTCAAGAGTTTATTATCTCTCAGACTTGGCAATACTTGATAGTTCTTACCACCAAATGGTGGAGTTCCAGCATGTTCTAGTTCGAAGCTTAAATGTTCATACTGGTATACCAGCTGAAACCATTTTTTTGGCCAGAATGAACCTCGTGTTTGGTACCATTAGGCTGTTTCAATTCACACGAAACCTAACTATTGAGAAATTAGTAGGCCTAACTCATTCCAAAAGCTAGCTCAAAGGGGGAGGGTTGCCCAATCTATTTAAAGGCTATCTAGACCATATTTTTAACCAATGTGGGACTTTAACACACCCCCCCTCACGCCCAGGATTGGACATCTGGAGCGTGAAATTTTGCAGGACTGAACATCTGCGGGTGGCACAATATCAACCACATGATAGGTCAGAGGATGAGTTAGGCCACGGCGCCACGCCATTAGAGAGGAGAGATTAGGAAGTCTTCTTCCATGGTGAAAAGGGCGGCCCTTGCCGGAACATGAGAGGCGGTGCAGTTGGCATAGCAGGGTTGCGGTGCCGCCATGAGCGGCTCTTCGCGCAGCCGCTTCCTTGGCCCGGTGACATTGCAAGACTGGACATCTGCGGGTGGCACAATATCAACCACAGGGGCACAATATTAACCACAGGATATGTCTAGCTTTGATACCATGTTGAGAAATTAGTAGGCCTAACTCATCCCAAAAGCTAGCTCAAAGGGGGAGGGTTGCCCAATCTATTTAAAGGCTATCTAGACCATATTTTTAACCAATGTGGGACTTTAACACTAACAATATATCTTTTATCTAGCAGATTTATTTACCTCCACTCCCTTCTCAGCTATGTTCATGCTAACAATATATATGTCTGCATATTGTATTTGTAACTGACATGTGTGTTGAATTGCTGGTAATGTCATGTCAGTAATATGACAATGTATTGTTTTTCACATCTTCTAGCTACTATTTTCAGTGCCTTGTTGATATACTGATATATGTCTGCATATTATATGTCATCCGTGCAGGAAGATATTACATTTGAGAATGAAAGATGCGGAATATGTACAGATATTATCATTGATAGAGGAGTTCTGGATTGCTGTGATGATTGGTAGGTGGTACTAATGCATTACCATTTTCTCTTCTTTTTCCGTTTGTTTTTTATCCGATGGTTTAACTCGTGAAATTCCAAAATCTAGCAACCTGTTATTCAATAAATTACTTGGATGAATAGATAAAATAATCTTTGTCATGCATTTTACCTAGTTAGTCAACATATTCAAATTAGACTATGGAGTATTTTATAAGATGGAAACTAAATTATTTTGACTACTATTTTGATATATTGATGATGCAATTTGCATATACTTGTATTCTGACTCCTATTAGTTAATATATAGAATTATGAGATATTTTGTTACTTCCTAAATGTCTTATGCAAGTTGTATATAAATTATTTTAAAAAGTGGTATGGTACTATTTTTTGTTACTGTTCAGAAGTCATCTTTGAGGTATTTCCTGTGGGGTATGGTGTATGATTTGCACAATTGAATTTATTCTATTAACTTTACAAATAATCTATGACAATAATACTGTGGCTGGTCGTTGATGAAGATGAGATTTCTAGAAAAATATTACAGGATACTGATTTTGATGCACTTATGGACCAACATAAATGTTAGGCAAGATAAGTCATATGTTACATATCCAACCATGTGCATTGTTAAAGGATCTATGTTGCCTTGATCTAGTTGCGTAAATTGTTGCAAATGCATTGTAGTCTTCTCAAGGTTGTCAATAGCATTTCTTTTATTTTAATTTTCATTGATAATAAAATGGTCATGCGACCCTGTTTTTTGAACTTAAGAAATGTGCATGCACATAAGCCTCAAAATTGATCATATTAATGTTCATTTTTTCTTTTAAGAGCCATTGCCACTTAAATATGGTCTACTGATAAGCAAGTTGTAGTTTCTGGATTGGTTAAGACTTAAGATGCCAAATTGTCAATTCTTTCCTGCTTGTCCTTTCTTTGAGTAAAGATTAATTACCATGAATATGATTGTTTGATGTAAATCAGCATTTGGCTAATAACAAGGGATTGATTGGAATTATAGGTTCTGCTTTGCATGCATTGATAACTGGGCTACCATCACAAACTGCTGCCCAATTTGCAAAAATGAGTTTCAGCTTATCACCTGCTTTCCGGTAAGCAAGATTTCTTTGCAAAGCAACTCTCTGGCCCTTCAAGCAATTTGTTCTCTTAAAAGTTTGTTGTACTAATTGATATAGATGTAAGTGCATTTTCAAACACTAGTATCTGCTCATTTGTACATTTCATTGAGGTCTATGTTTGAACTGTTTGCTCTCTATTCATTTACACCCAATTATTGGTGCATCCTAGTTCAACATATTTTGTAACTACAAAATAATAATTGTAGGTTTATGACACCACTGGAAGTATCAGTTTCGAGAATTACTTGCTTTCCAGGTAATATATTCTGAAGTACCAGTAACTCCATTTTTTAATTATTTTTATTATAATTTATAGAATTAGATCTCTTATAGGAGGGTTTATTATATTATTGCAGTGACTATTCAATTGTTGATTTTCTGTTCTGCTTTTTGGTTTATTAACAATGAGAATTGAAACTCTCTTCGATTGAATGATGTATGATATATGTTGGTTAACGCTTACTGATATGAGATATGTTACTTACATTAATGGAATTTTCCACATGAGGATTTAAATATTTGTGTCACAGGTACTGGTTTTCAGATAGACTTGTATCTATATGTACATGCTGGTTCGATTTTCATGAATATGGACAATACTGGCACCCAGTAGGAGTGTCACACATAAAGGATAGTTTGCCTTGTATACCATTTTGTAATCCCATGTTAGAATGTAAAATGAATTTGAGTAACGACTTCAACTTGCAGCTGGTTCAGCGGTAGTTGTGTTTTATTGGTTTTCTGAATGCTTAAATAGTAGGGCTTCTTAAAAGTTGTACACTTGTACTACATCCTATCTTAGCGGTGCCTTTCTTTTCCTTCTATTATCTGTAGAGATATTGCTCCACTGTAGCCCACACTACCAACAGTTTGAGCTTGTCAGCTTGATATTCAAATTCCTTTTTGTGTGCTTTAAATTGTATTGCTATCTTGATGAGGTGTTTTGCACCTTAAAATTGGCGCTTTCTTTAGGATTCGTGATTCCAGTTCCTGGAGAAGCTTTACTAGAAAAATAAAGCATCTTATTTTATTGCCTATTCATATGTTAAGCCTATGTATTTCGCAAATCAATCACTATGTTTAGCCATACGGGAAGGATCTTTGTACTTCACTCATCTGTGTAGTCTTAACTTTTGAGTACCATACTTTTGATGCACTTGTGTGAGAAATACAGGAAAATTTGATCTTACATACTTTTCCCATTTGCAGAGATGAGGATTGGAGTGTTCAAGGAAAGAATAACGCATTGTCCTTTCCCTCATACTACATTGATGAAGATGTAATGATGCTGCCCTTGCACTGGTCTCTTCATAAAGGTACTTTAGTATCTTACTTTGCATGGTTCTTGTTCTGCAGGCAGTTGCATGTTTGGATGGTAATGGCTGCAAGGTTAGAAGTGGGCTGGCAACTGATGATGAATTAACTTTTGACACATCAATTGCTTGCGATTCATGTGATATATGGTAATTGATAAATACATATCTTCAGTTGTTTTCTTAATCAACATTCAGTTTCTATTATCAATATTGGCGCTCAGCAAAGTAGTAGAACAGCACAAGTCCTTCATACAATGTTATATCTTGATATTTGAAATTTCAATTAGGATATTAACTTTCATGTCCTTTGTGTACTGTATATATTGTTTTCTAGGTTCTATTGTTTATTCAATATGAAATGCCTTACCTCTCATTTGACATGCTTTAACCCTTTTTGTGATTATTCTATCCTTGGTGAAGACAGGTATCATGCATTTTGTGTTGGATTTCACCCTGAGTGCACATCTGTTAGTTCTTGGTTGTGTCCTAGGTAATGTGACTACTATGTACATTGAAATTTGTTCTTATGGCATGAATTTTTGTCAATTTTGATTCAAGGACAATGTCATTACTATTCGCCGCTCTACTTTCAGGCATTATAATGGTATCGATAATCTTTTCTATTTGGATTTTTCTCCTAGGTGCTTATCTATTGAAGAACCAGAAAAGATGGATCAAGTTTCTGTAGAAGATCAAGGGAAGAATTCTGATTCAAAAGGTGCCGAGCTTGGATGTGCAGTTGACCATTCTTTTCTTGGGAAGGTATCTGTATCTGTTGCTGATGATGGTGAAACAGCTCTAGTTGTCTCAATGGTTCAAGCGGATCAGACAAGTAAAGATAAAATTAGTGCTTCAGTGGAGAATTGGGTAGAAACAAGCATGAACAAAGAAATCCAATCAACTTCGGCTGACTCCAATATTATAAACTCTAACCCCAAACTGAATGATGTAGTTGACAAGATTGATGGTTATAAACTGAAAGGTAACAGCTTGGTTTGCAGTAACGGTACGGATAGACTGGTTATAGAAACTGATAATTTTACAAAAAATAATTGTGAATATATTACCTAAAATTAGACAGTTTGATAGAGTGAACAAAATTTCTTTAGCCTTGCTACTGTTACAAAGTGCATCTTTTAATGTAATTGATTTGACATCAGGTCTATCACAAGATGGACAAGTTTCTCCCTGCCATCCATTAATACATAGCTCCATGGAGGCTAATTGTGCAGAAGAAACATTATGCAGTTCTAGATTTAACGAGCAAGATGACTCTTTTTCTATCTCATGTGACTCTTACCAAAATATGGCTGAACTGCCTCAAGACAAATGTAAGCTAGTTATTATCTTGCTATATCTCTTTGATATCGTCTAAGATGTATTTTTATCAACTAATTTATCATTTTTTTGTTGTCTATCTTCTCAAAACTTTATGATTGCATGTCTTCGAAGTGGTCCTGAAATGTGTTTTTTCTTGTAAATTACATTTCAGTTGGTGAGCTAGTTGATGTTGCTGCCAAAGATCCTTTAGTTATTAGTAGAACTTTACACAATTCAGAAGAATGTAATATATCAGGTAATTGGATAACATGCAATTGTCATTTTAATTTCTTGGAATATTTTCTGAAGATGGTTTTATTGATTATTGGATAAAAATCCTTTTGATCAGACTTAGAGTTAGAAATAGCAGCACCTTTTAGTTTGGCAGTTTTACTATTAATCAAAATTCTATTGAATCTTGATTATGTTTCTCTCTGGTGCTTCCTCGCTATTGACTACAATCTCTTTGTAATCTCACAAGTTGCTTCTATGAATCCTTGCTAAACATTTTTCAATATTATCTAATTACTTAGGTGTTTGGCAATGGAAATTACTAGTTACTACAGCAATTTTTTTAATTTGACCATATCAGTTTCCAAGGTTTAAAATCTCGGTACCGGTACCGTACCGTACCGACACACGGTACGGACCGGTACAGGAATAGCATACCGTTTTTTTTTTTTTTTTTTTAAGAGTTAGATATAACTCTAAACAATACGTAATTGATGAATAAATGTTTAAAATCAATATTCCAATGTCAAATACATGAATATTAAAAGTCATTTGGTACTGTATTAGGATTTTTCACAGATACAAGAGAATTACATTAGAATTAATATAGGGCGACATAAGCACACAGCTCAAAGGGTCTAAAATTTTTTCGGGAGGGGGCTCCGCCCCCACACCCCCGCAGGGGGCGCTGCCCCCTTGACCCCCGCCCGCTAAGACTCTGCGTAGCGCAACATAATTCTAATGTAATTCTCTTGTATCTGTGAAAAATTTTGGTGCAACGTAACCGTACGAATTAAAGACCGTACAAATTAAAAGTCAACTTTGGTGCCGCCCTCTAGCCGGCTATTAGATATGTTGCACTACGTCTTATGTTGTGCTACGCAGAGTCTTCGGCGGTCCCGAAAAAATTTTAGACCCTTTGAGCTGTGTGCTTATGTCGCCCTATATTAATTCTAATGTAATTCTCTTGTATCTGTGAAAAATCCTAATACAGTACCAAATGACTTTTAATATTCATGTATTTGACATTGGAATATTGATTTTAAACGTTTATTCATCAATTACGTATTGTTTAGAGTTATATTTAACTCTTAAAAAAAAAAAATCAATATTCCCCGATATCGCATCATACCGGGCGGTATATGGCGAAATACCGCCATATACCGCCCGATATACATGATATACCCGGTATTTTCAAATACCGGGTATATCGAATACCGGAATCCCCAAAAACCGGTATATACCGGCCGGTATATACCGTTTCCGGCGGTTTTTTAAACCTTATCAGTTTCTCAATCTGACTGTATATTTTGTCTCATGACATTGGTTTCTTTGTTGATTTTTATTATTGCAGTAGATGGTATTATTACCAGCTCTGTTGAGGATGTGGTTAATGCCATTTGCCAAGAAGATTTTAAAGTTGCAGATCCAATGAGGGAACATGCAGTTGAATCCAACTTAGGAATAGTGTAAGTTTTTCCCACTTCTTCTGTCTATAGTTGTGTGATTGCTTATCTGGTTCTAATGTCAATGCATTCTAAGTATTAACTACAAAATAAACATGGTGTTCATTGTACTCATACATTACATTGTGAAAACTTTCCTAACTGGAACCATAGCAAGGATGCAAGTTCTGATGGAACTGGGTAGTACATCCCAACAAGTATCACTTCAACAAGTTATCAAACCCTTGACTACCTAGTTTCAGTGATTTGGGTGTATGGGTTAGCACATGCCATTGAATTTACTGTTACACACTTACACCTCGTTTTCTTGCATTCATTACTCCCTTTCTCTACCTATTCTTGCTCTTTTTATGATTAACTATAAAGAAAAATCAACTGCTTGTCACTCTGCCTAGTGTTAATATGAACTACAATGACATAGATCCAGTAACAGATATAGTTCCATTCTTTTCTGTTAAAGAGTTAAAGCTTGTGCAAGTTCAGTTCTTGATTTTATCTCATTACTTGACCTTTGCTTTACAGGGATGTTGATTCAATGAGCAATGACAAGCACAAAAGGAAAAAGGAATCTCAAGTTAAATCAAAAGATGCAGATAATGCAAAGAAACCTAAACTAGATAGGATATCCCTGATGATGCCTTCAGAAAGTCAAGTTAATGACTTTGTTCCAGATCACTCTAAAGCTTATCCTAAAGCCACGAGAGGTTGCAAACATGACAATATGAAATATGTTGCGGAAAATGAAGCCCAACCTTCAGATATAATGAATATTGTTCGAGAAGATCATAAACTTCATGATGATCAAACAGGCAAAAAGCTTGTAAACAAAACTATAGAAAAAAGAGACGACTCAGCTGGACTTAGAGTAAAAAAGATCATGAGAAGGGTTGGAGACAAGACAGATAAGGAAATTATGGTTCAGAAATTGCGAAAGGAGATCAAAGAAGCAGTTCAGGATAAAACATCTAACTGTGATGTGAAGGACAGTGCCTTTCATGGTAAACTCTTAACAGCATTTCGTGAAGCAATTATAGAACCTAGAGAAATAGGTAATAAACCCAATCCTTCGCTTGGAGTGAGAAATCAATTGCTGAAAAAAGGAAAAACACGTGAGAATTTGACCAAAAAAATTTATGGAACGACAAATGGCCGACGAAGACGAGCTTGGGACAGGGATTGGGAGATCGAATTTTGGAAGCACCGGTGCCCAAAAATAAAGCCTGAAAAAGTTGAGACACTGCAGTCAGTTCTTGAGCTTCTTAAAAAAGCAACAACTCCTTGCTCAGAGAATCCAGAAATAGAGGGTCCAGAAGGAGACGGGACGAATTCTATTCTATCACGAGTATACTTAGCAGATGCATCGGTTTTCCCAAGAAAGGATGATATCAAGCCTCTCTCTGCAATTCCTAAAATTTCTGAGAAAGATTCACAGAAAGTTGTTAGTAGTGTAGCAAATGATTTGAAGCTCCAAATAAAAGTTCAGCCATCTGATAACCAGGTAAAGAATATTAGTGTTCCAACTATTCCAAAGAAAGCTCCTTCCAAAAGCGGAAATGCAGATGTAGAAAACTCAGGAACTTCTCCCATGCCAGCTGCAAGTACTCTTAAGGGGAAAGGGCAAAAGTTGAAGGAGGCATCTGTTTCTGCTAAGAGCGAGCAAATATCAAAGGAGCCAGATAATTCAGCTGCTATGGCCAAGAGTGACAAAAGGAAGTGGGCCATGGAGGTTCTTGCTAGAAAGAATGCTTTAACGAGTTCAAGTGCTGCTAAAGAGGCACAAGAAGATGGAGCTACTCTCAAGGGAAATTATCCTCTGCTGGTACTATATTTGGTTGATTTGGGTTGTTAGGTGTGGTCATTATTAGTAGCTTGATATTGACTTTATATGTCTTTTTTTTTTAAAATGTATAGGCCCAGCTTCCCATTGACATGAGACCAGTTGTGGCACCTAGCCGCCAGAATAAAATCCCAATTTCAATCAGGCAGGTATGACATTTTAACTGTCACATAATAAGAACTAAACTTTTTTTTCCTTTTCAAGTCATATTTATGAAATTGCAACAAAGGATATCCTTACTCACATTGACAATCATAAACCTTTGTTCTCTGTGTTAATTCTGAAAAATTTTACCTTGCAATTTATGTGCTTGTATTTTTGCATTCAGCATAGTTAATTCATGGAAGGAGGCAGAAAGAAAAAATAAACTTTGAGGATTCATCTTCTACCATCTAGGCTTATCTGCTCTGGTTTACGCTGCTTTCTGATCATAAAAAAAACAATTCAGAATTATTATTTAGCAGTAATGGCACCTAATTTGTACATTTTTCTTAAAGTAGTTGGTTTTCTTGAAATCCAGAGGTGATATTCAGTTTCTTTGTACTCCAGGCCCAACTTTACCGCATTGCTGAACATTACTTAAGGAGGACAAATCTATCCGTCATTTGCAGAACTGCAGATGTTGAGTTGGCTGTGGCTGATGCAGTTAATATAGAAAAAGACATTTCTGAGAGGTCCAGCAGCAAGATGGTTTATGCCAACCTCTGTGCACAGGTTGTAGCTCAGTGCACTAAGGTACAGTCAGATGCAGTTCAATCTGATCTACTGGTTTCTGATGCCGATCTGGAAGTTGAAAACACTGGAAGTTGTATCTATCAGGATGCAAAAGAAACAAACACAGAGTCTACACCATTGATATTTACTGATGTTGAAGAAGCTTTAAGAGCTGCTGGCCTTTCTGATTCTCCTCCTAGTAGTCCTAGTAGAACTGTGAAGGACAGCGAAGCAGAGGTGGACCCTTTGTTAAATAATGGAAGTAAAGATATTGACAATGTCCATGAGATGGATACCCTTCCACAAGTTGATGCATGTTCTGGTTCTGAGAATAAATTAGGGGATGAGGGGTATTCTGCATCTTCGGGAGCTGCTAATTCTTCAAAAGTGTCAGAATCAGAAAATGGAATTGCCATAGTGAAGGGTATGTACTCAGGCAGTGTATCTAAAGAGTCATCTAAGTGTCTCAACTATGATTCTTCAGAACCTAGGAATTCATCAGAACCATTAGCTGACAACACTCAGGATAACTTTGGCAAAGGAAATGAGCAAGTTAATGTTAAAGCTAATTCAACTGCTACAAGATTATTTCAACAGGATGAGCTCAATGAACTTCCCTCATCTAAGGACAAAGAGTTGTACAGACAAGAAAAAGAATCTCTATCTACTAAAGTGGTCAGTGAGGCAAGCAAGGTAATAGAGAAAAAAGCTGTTGGCCAAACTGACATCAATGATGAAAACAAAAGTAGGCCAAAAGAAAACTGTTCTGAGAATAACATTATAAGTGATAAAGTTCCTTCCAAGGTTAACTCTTCTAAAGGGGAAAATTCATCAAATTCTCTCATTGGTGAAACTGCTCCTAAGTTGGAACAGGCTAAGCTCAGCACATCTGAGTCATCTAATTCCGTATATAAAAAGGTACACATCATTTATTAATATCCTTGAAGCATTATATATGGATCTAGTGCAAGAGAGAAAAGTACACACATGCTTTCTCATATATTTGGCTTAATTTAAATTCTTTGTAATGAACTGTGTGAAGTCCACAATTGATGCTGACATGACCTGGCTTTTCTGTTTGACCATGAGTATTGGACTTGACTAGCACTGGCTTTGGCTTCAGGCAAGAACAAGTATATAAATTGATAAAGCATATATAATTCTGTACTAAATTGATAAAGAATATATATACTTTAACTGCTTGGCCTTGTGAGTTTTGAGACCAAATACGAATGCTCATCCGCTTTCTATATATGGTGACCACTGGCAAGAAATTCTTTAAGCTTCCTATATCCTAGAAAAGATTCAAATCCTTTTGACTTTCTTCCTCATTGCATTTGAAGCAAATTGCACTCAATTCTATAATGAGATACAGTATTCCTGGTTCCCTAAATTCTCTTTGCATATTTGTACTTTATCTTACTTATTACATTAATTCTATTTTCTTATTTTTTTTGCCATAGTTTCACTAGTGATTATCTATCCAAAATGTTAGGTATACTACAGTATATAGTAACTATTACTGTCCTGATATTCATCTAAGTTTTTACTGGAAAGAAATGATTCTTATGGCAAAATTGCTTCAATGAATTTGGAATTGTTCACCATAAATTTTTACTGGAAAGCAATGATTCTTATGGCAAAATTGCTTCAATGTATTTGAAATTGTTCAGCAAAACATTAAACTTTTTCATTGTAATTTTTAGCCATTGGTTTCCTGTGTTTCAGGTTGAGGCGTATGTCAAAGAACACATCAGGCCACTTTGCAAAAGTGGCGTGATAACAGTGGAGCAATATAAATGGGCTGTCGGAAGGACGACAGATAAAGTAATGGCGCGCCATTGCGAGTCCAAAAATGCTAATTTTCTCATTAAAGAAGGTGAAAAGGTGAAAAAGCTTGCTGAGCAATATGTTGAAGTTGCTCAGCAAAAGATGCCGTAGTTGATTGTTGTCAATAATCCAGGCATAAACACCAGAGCTTGTTATCCTCTGTGTTTTTGCAATCCTTCTCAATGTTTACCCTCCTTCGATCGTGCACATAGAAATGGCACAGTGCGTCCAAACTATACACTTGTACAATAATACAGAACGGATTGCCTCAATGTAAATACATGTAAGTTTTGGTAGTAGGTCCTTGCGGAGGTTGACAAATCAAGTTAGATGAGTCTATGCAACTGGAGAAGCTAATGACTGCACGTGTTCCATTTTGCCTTATTTCACATTCTCATGTTTATTCGAATGCCCTAATAATTATCCCGTCTGAAAAATTGAGGTGTTGACGTGTTTTCAAATTATTTCCTGTTCTTCTACAAAGAAAGAATGGCACATCTCAGTTACATTAGGTTACAATTTTCTGTGCACAACATTACTTTTTTCAAAAAACTCACTACTAGCTGTATATTACTTTTTTTAATACATGAAGACAACACCTTAATTGCTTGATGTAGAAATATTATATGCAATAATATATTTAAGAGATTGGAGATGTTATTCAAGATTTTCTTCGTTTTCCTAAATATTGTATATTAGATATTTTGCTCTACATAGAAGTGTAAAAGGGTTGTAGGATGAGATTGTTTATCTCATGCAAATTTTTGGACTGAAAATTAAACTTTAACCTGAAATCTGACTCAAAACCTTGAAAAGAAATTACCACTTGGTAGTTGGTGAAAACACATTCAATACACCAATTTTTATCCTAAAATTACAAAATAAATTGTAAACTTGTCAAGATTTGAAAAATCACATAATAGATTAAGAAATCAACATATAAAAAACAACTTAAACTCTTCGCCCTTCTTCCCTCATCAAGTCTGTTCCCTTGAACAGAACAGACCCCCGCTCTAAACCCTCCCCAAATCCCAATTCGGATAAACCACCGCCATCTTCTCCCTTGTCCAAGAGAAAACCCAAACTCCCGACGTTCTGGAATCTGGAATGCCCGTTCTCAATCTCCTATCTGCGGCCTCCGGCGACGCCGTTCTCTCCACTCGGGCACCTGCCGGATCTCGCCGTCACCCTGCCACTGCCCTCTTCGCTTCGCCGCTCGCCTCTCTCCCGTTTCGAGTACGCTCTAGTCCCTGCCACCTCTGGAGGAAAACCCTCGATGGAGCTCGGACCCACCGACCGCTGGTGGTCGTCCAGAAGCTCAATGCCGATCGAAATGGTGGAGACGGGAGTGAGGAGGATGATTTCATAGCTAGGGTTTTGAAGGAGAATCCCAGCCAGGTGGAGCCCAAGTTCTTGGTTGGAGATCGATTTGTTACGTTAAGGGAGAAGCAAAAATTGGGGAAAGAGTCCGACTCTGGGGCAATTCAGTTGGTGAGGCGGTTGTTCGGGCAATCCGCGATTAGAAAGGAGGGAGGCGAAGGCGGTGGGGGGAAGGAAGGAGAAACAGCGAACCCGGTATATCTTAAGGACCTTCTGAGGGAGTTTAAAGGCAAGCTTTATGTTCCTGAGGAGGTATTCAGGGAGAATTTATCGGAAGAGGAGGAGTTCGAGAAGAACTTACGAGAGCTTCCCTTGATGAGCTTTGAGGATTTTCAGAAGCATCTAAAAGCTGGAAAAATCAAATTGTTGACATCAAGATCGGCCATTGATGAATCTTCTGAAAATGGTAACAGAGCTTTTGTTGTGGACTTGAAGGAGATCCCAGGTGACAAGAGCATACAAAAAACAAAATGGTAAGAGCATGATATTGCCTTAACAGTTCTTTTGAAAATGGTATTGTGGGTTTTATTTGGCAATTTATTTTGTCCTTAGCTACTTGTTTTTGCAGGGTGATTAGGTTAACTGCAAGTCAAGTACAGGAAGCATTGGAGGAATACAGGGGACCACAGTATGAGATCGAGAAACAAACTATGGTAGACTATCAAATTTCTTTACCGATATGCATCAAACAATTACGACTGTTGATATAATTTAATGATACTTCGAACAATTATGATTATTGATATGCATCGTAGAGAGGCTCTACACTTTTTTCTTTTCCAAAGACATAAAAGATAAGATCTTTTTGTTTTCTGAAGAGTGAGTGTAGAGCACTTATTCTTAAATATCAATTATCACATGATAAGTTGAACAATATTCTAATAATGGATTAGCATATTATTGGATGATGTAATGCATGGCGCCATAAAAAAGCAATATCGTGAAACTATAACTTTCCCTTCTGTGTATTCAAAATTTCAAATCTTTATTCACAATCACACATTGTAAAGCATGATCAGTAGTGAATAGAATCAAGAAACTGAAGAAGAGTTCAAAATCTTTGTTCCGATTCTATTTGCAGCCAAACCATGTAATACGATGGCATAATAATATTGTTACTAGAGCAGAGTAATGGCTACTTCTTCTGATTACTTGTTTGACATATTTGTTGGCTCTTGCCAAGCAATTCTTAGTATTGACTTTTTTATTCCATTTTTGCAGTCTTTTGTTGGGAAGTTACCTGAATATCCTCACCCAGTTGCAACTTCTATATCAAGCAGATTCATTGTTGAACTTGGGATGGTAACAGCATTAATAACTGCTGCAATTGTAGCCATTGCAGGTTCTGTGGCATCTGCAGCATTTGCTCTAACCAGCTTTCTGTACGGTGCTACTATGTATGTTGTCTGGCCCATTTTGAAGCCTTTCGTGAATCTCGTTCTGGGTATATTCTCCAGTATTGCAGAAAGCATATGGGAGAATGTTGTGGATATTTTCAGTGAAGGAGGATTCTTCTATAAAATAAATGAATATTACACTTATGGTGGTGTCTCTTCTAGCCTTGAGATGCTAAAACCTATTATGTTGGTCCTTGTGACAATGGTTCTCCTTGTTCGATTTACTCTTTCAAGAAGGCCAAAAAATTTTAGGAAATGGGTGATTCTTTCTTCCCACTTCATACTTATAACCTGAGTACCATTTTGTTTTTGGACGCTGCAATGATATAATTTCGCTTGGGTTACCATATGGTCTGACATACACATGTTCATGACAGGATATATGGCAAGGGATTGAATTTGGACAGTCCAAACCGCAGGCCAGAGTTGATGTGAGTTCTTATGCCTTGACAATATCCAGTTTAGCATACACACCATGACCGCCTAAGCATATACACGACCTTTCATTCTTTTTCTATCTTTTTGGTTCTCAGGGTTCTACAGGAGTCAAATTCAGTGATGTGGCTGGGATAGATGAAGCAGTGGAAGAACTTCAGGAGGTCAGCCTTCACGCCTAGTTGCCAAAAGTTGACTGTAAAAATGTCTTATTATCTCTTGATTTTTTTCTGTCCCCATCAACTATGTGAATGATGCTTTTGTGGCATATTATATTGGGGAGGATACATAAAAGCTAATAGTTCTATGGTTGTACATTCTTAGACGTATTTAGGTTGAAAATATTTAACAGACTAAATTGTTGCCTGCATGTTAAACATCATGTTGATCTCATTTGATTATGAATTTATCTACAACATATGTTTATTTAAAATAGGGAAAGATAGCTCAACAATATGCTATGTCAAAATGCACCTTAAACATATTTACTCTAATTTTTAGCCAATAAGTATGCAAACTTTCATGAATTGCCTGATCCTTGCTTTCGGTATAGAGCTTTAAGTTGCATGAAAATAGTACTTACTTTATATCATTGTTTAGCTGGTCAGATATCTGAAGAATCCAGAACTATTTGACAAGATGGCAATCAAACCACCACATGGTGTCCTTTTGGAGGGTCCCCCTGGCTGCGGAAAGGTAAGTGACTGTTATATTTGTTTAATCTATGATACCTTCTACGAGTCTGATCCACTTTTTCTTCATTAACTCGTAGACCCTAATAGCAAAGGCTATAGCTGGTGAAGCTGGTGTACCATTTTACCAAATGGCTGGTTCTGAGTTTGTTGAAGTTCTTGTTGGTGTTGGCTCTGCTCGGATAAGGGACCTTTTCAAGAGAGCCAAGGTTTTGACAATGACTTAACGTCGCTCTCTTTTTCTTTATATACATTTACTGTTCATTTGAATGTCTTCCATGTCAAGCATAGGCATGCTGGAGATAATTTCTTAAAGGACCTAGTTACTTAAGATTGTGCAGGTCTTTTTTTTAGCCCCATTTATTACTGTTTACATGTATATTATGTCAGTTATGCACTCGGTTTCACTGTAAAGACAGTCAAGCTGAAAGGTATTAGGGGAGACTAGAATATCACTAGGTTACTTGGTATGTGTTTATGCAGTATGGCCAACTCGTTTTCAGTTTATGACTTCCATGTTTACTTCTTTCAATGCAAATATCTTTTTATGTGTCTGGACAAATAGGATAGACTATCTTTAGCCCATCCATAGTTTTGGAATGTTTATGTTTTGGCAAATGTCACATAATAGCTCCTAAGAGTCACATGAACAACAAGAAAGTTACTAGATATCTCTTTTTTTTCCTTTTCTAGTCTGCTCAATTGTTTTGAAACCAATAAGATATAGGCATGTACTATCTAAAAGTGTGCAGGATACCACTATTTTCATCAATTTATGCATTAGAAGGGGATTAATTGATTGTGTTATAAGAGGCTATCGTGAATTAAAAAACTGACTATACCATATTGGTCCTGCTGGTATTTACTAGTACAAACAAGAATTAGAACTGGTGCTAGTTTGGTTCAACCATACAATGACCATTTTTATTAATGTATGTGGGTTGTACCTCTTGGTAATGTTACAAAAGCTTGGCACAGGCTTGTATTTATTGGTCCATTACAGTCTGCACAAGTATTTGCTATCAGAGAGCTATCATATTCTTGAAGGTTATGCACATTGCATACCACAGACTAGTAAGTTATTATATTCATTTAAAAAGTTTATCGGATGCAACATTTGTATGTTTCTATTCTTTTTCCATTTGGGGTTTGACCAGCTGTTGGATGACCAATAATTGTCTTCCTGTTGTGGTGAAAAGTGTTTCTTCTAAGCAGAACTTCCCTTTGTGTCATTGTCTGTTATATGGTAGGAGTCCAGTGCATTCTAATAGTTTGCACATGCAGGTGAACAAACCGTCAGTTGTGTTCATTGATGAGATTGACGCACTGGCAACTAGGTAAGGTGATTCTCTTAGAAGATCATTTTACTAATATCTTTGTTTATTTACTTTGTATTCATTTCCTTTTTGTAGTTGCTATAAATACACTTGTGATCCAATACACTGTAAAAAACAAACAGTTGAAATCATACTTGGTGTACTTATTGGACTTTTAGTGATATTGAACAAAAAATATGGACTATTCTTTTTAGTTGTCTTGATGTATAATTCTTCATTGGACATTGTTTCTGAAGGATCATAATTTTTTGATTTCTTTTAAGAAATGAGTGATATATGCAAACTTTCAATGTCCTGATATGTGAATTTTGATGTTTGTGATAGTACATCATTTATGCCATGAATCCATTATTCTGATTTTCAGTTTATAATGGACAACATTAAGAAGTACATAGATTTTGCCATGGACTAAAGCAACAAAGTGCATGGCATTGTGCAAATTAGATTGTGGATTTATGAAATTATCTAGAATTCAAGGCAGTTGGTGTGGTAGTGCTACTTCTATTTTGATGTAATAATGTGTGAAATAGTCAGGACCTTACAATATGTTATTGTTGTAGGCGCCAAGGAATTTTCAGTGAATCTACCAACTATCTTTACAATGCTGCGACTCAAGAACGAGAAACTACACTGAACCAACTATTGATAGAACTTGATGGTTTTGATACCGGTAAAGGTGTTATTTTTCTGGGTGCTACTAATCGTATGGATTTATTAGATCCAGCGCTTCTTCGGCCTGGTCGCTTTGATCGCAAGGTTTGCTCTTTGGCTGATTGCACATAGCTTATCAAAATATTTAAGTTCAACGTTCTCTTATATCCTTGGATAATTGGATCTGATGTGCACTCCAGTCTTCTCCAATTGCCATTGCACCCATTATTGGATTCTTTGAAGGGATTTTTTATATAAATCCTCCTTTAGCATAATCAACTGATGCTTTTGGTAACTATTACACTTGCGCTACTGCTTGTGCTCCCCACTAAATTGAAATGTTGTTTATGTGTTGATCTTATGACCATATTGCATTAGTTGATAGGCTTCTCTGTGCAGTATTATTTTACATGTAAAAATCTATTATGCATATCTGGTCTGTGTAAGCATGAAAATTGTTACATATGTAGGTTGTTCCTATGCTTGTTTCTTTCCCTATTAGTATTACTTAGACTGCTATATCTTAGGAAAATTCAAAATGCTTCATGATAATATGACATTGTTGCTTTTATTTGTTTACTTATTAAATATAACTTATGTTTCTTAGTTCTTCATTTGCACCTAGATGAATTGCTGTTATAGATGCTTCCACACGTATACTGCTATCATGCTTTACCTTGAACTCACATAATCTTACTAGTTCTTCTATTATTAGATAATGCTTCAAATATTGTATTGATTGGTACTTCTGCTGTTGTAGTAAAGTTTCAATCCACATCAATATGTGCTGATGCTATTAAAATACTACTTTGTTCTCTTTGATGAACTCCTACTTTTACAGATAAGAATACGTCCTCCTGCGGCAAAGGGGCGACTAGATATCTTGAAGGTTCATGCTCGTAAAGTTAAAATGTCACCAACAGTTGATTTGTCAACTTATGCTCAAAATTTGTCTGGTTTGTCTCTCCTTTAGCTGTCTTGTGTTCTCTTAATTTTCTGTCTTCACAAAATGTTTTAGCCTTAAGTTTTTATTACAATTTAGTTGACAGACTTCCTTGACCTCTGGAATATTGCTCATTTATTTTCTTATAAACTGTTTAATATGTTTGTAAGGACTTGTTTGTGTTCATGTGTTAACATAATTTATGCTACATGGATAGAGTTACATGTATCCTACAAGTGGTTGGAAAGAGTAAAACACTTTTTATAAACCTTATCACTATAGCAAGCTTAAGCTGTGAGCAATAAACTCTAAACTTTAAACTACTAAATATATTAGTTTGGATTGAAGATATTTCTAGATTAACATACAAGAAAATTATTTTAGTAGGACTCAAAGGGTTAGTTGCTAAGTGTGGCCTCTGCTTGTTTAAACAGGTTTAATTGAAACCTTCAAATTTCATTAATATAGTTGGTACTTACTATAGTAGTATAGCAAATAGTCATCCAACAAATCTTCTATTGTTGACTCATGTTAACATGTTGACATGGCATGATGATTAGGATAAAATAATATTTTTTATGTTGACTCTTGGATGACTCTGCAATTTTAACTAAACATTTTAAGAAAAAAATTGGATCCAAATTTCTAAACCCTTTTCTGATTGAACATGATGCAACCAAATTTGCAAATTATAGGGATTCAGATTCTGTTAGCTCATCAATGAGCCAACATTTTAAAAAAAATGCATTATGTTTATTATAATTCCACGTTAACATGTAATGGGAAAATTATCCGCAACTAGTGAAAAGCTATATATTTACTGCTATTTTAAGCATGAGCTCTATAATATATTAGTGCAAATGGAAAATCAAGCTAAAGTTATTGAAGTATGGGCTACACTTGGCAATTAACCCTATATAATTATAGTATTAGATTTCCATTGTGTATGCATTTTGCTTCTCTAAATAATTATTAGCTTTGTTTAGTCACAGTGCATGATGAAAATCAAGCTTTCGTCCTTTTGTCCTGCTGCATAGAAAGACCACATATAATACGTTTATGCTTATACATGTACATCCGTGATAGACATTAACAACATTGAAACAATGTGCAACATGATATGTGCTATCAACATTAGGAGCTTGAGTATAAATTTCAAAACTTATACGGCTCTACCTAATTTCAGATTTTGGTTATTTAGTGAGGAAGATTACTTAATTAATATCCATAACGACAGAACAATTTTCAATTGTATACAAATAGTTAATAGCATAAAAGTCTACTAAACAGTAATTTCGTTTATTCTGGTTCAAGGAAGTAATGTTTATTGACTAGAAATCTTACTAATTGCTATTGTAATTTGTTAGATGGGCTAAATCCTACATCCAAGTTTGAAGCATTATTATTTTTGTCTTATTTAGAGTTTATTATGTTTATTTTGGGGTTTGAAACAGGTTGGTCAGGAGCTAAGTTGGCACAGCTGGTGCAAGAGTCAGCTCTGGTGGCTGTCAGGAAAGGTCATGATTCAATTCTTCAGTCCGACATGGATGAAGCAGTTGATCGGTTGACCGTAGGACCTAAGCGCTTAGGAATTGCATTAGGTAATCAAGGGCAATGCCGAAGGGCTGTGACTGAGGTTGGAGTTGCTTTAACATCTCATTTGTTGAGACGCTATGAAAATGCCAAAGTTGAATTCTGCGATCGAATTTCAATCATTCCCCGAAGCCAGGTACCTATGTGTTTTGTTGATTGGCACTATTCAGTTTACTGCATCCATTTAGAATAATTTGCTTCCACAATGGTGTTGTTCCTTAAGAATAATTACATTACACGAAGCTTGTTAAAGAATTGTTAACAACACTTGCAGTCACTTTCTCAAGTTGTATTTCATCATCTTGATGAAGAGTTCTACATGTTTGAAAGACGACCCCAGTTACTGCATCGCCTTCAGGTTTGTTTCTGTTGCAGATCAGTTTGATGTTGTGTTTATTTCTTCAACCAACCCTTCACAAGTTATTCAGTACCTTTTTGGCCTTTTTTCCGTTTACAAAGGTATTCTTGGGAGGAAGAGCTGCCGAAGAGGTTATATTTGGCCGAGACACCTCCAAAGCATCATTGAAATATCTTGAAGATGCAACGTGCCTGGCTCGTAAAATACTAACCATGTAAATGCAATATTGCTTTTATCATCCTCTTCTTCTTCTTCTTCATCTATTAGGAGTAATGCCCCTCATTTTTACTTTTTTTTCCGTAACAGCTGGAACTTGGAGAATCCTATGGCCATACATGGAGAGCCCTTTCCTTGGGGAAGGAGACCTAGTTTTGTTGGCCCACGCTTGGATTTTGAAGGATCACTTTACGATGATTATGGCCTTACTGAACCTCCAATCAACTTTAATTTGGATGATAATATTGCTCGCAGAACCGAAGAGCTGATGCGTGACATGTACACAGCAACTGTTTCCCTGTTGAAGAAACACTCTGCGGCACTTGTAAAGACAGTCAAGGTATTCTGTCTCTTGCGAGTTGCCAGTCCATTATCTGTAGTATAAAGCTTTATATTTTTCTCCTTTTCCTTGTTTTAAGTTTGATGATGTAACTTGTCTGTGCCATATTTGAAGGTTCTTCTGGACAACGAGGAAATAAGTGGAGAACAAATTGAATTAATCTTGAACAATTACCCATCAGAGACTCCAGTTAAGCTTATCCTAGAGGAGCAAAATCCAGGGACCCTCCCGTTCTTCGAGGTAGATGGAAAGCATGATGCAGCACCGCCTAACTTGGTCCCCATTGGAGAAAGTGCAACAGCACAGTGACATGGTCTATATGCTCTTCTACCCAAGTAACTGAGCCATCTTTTTCTATTTGATTCCACATCCCTGAATCCCTGATGAAACATCCATCCTTTTCAGATTTCCTGCAAGCTTATAGATGATAGCATCTCTCGCTGAAAACCCTTAACAAATTGCCTATAGCAATTATTTTTTATTGAGTAAAGAGAAAAATTATCATATATTTCCATTCTAATAATCTTTAATTGGTAAAGTATTAACAAAGCAAGGCAGTGTAAGCAAAGCTGCCACTCTTCACGGCTGGATGCATGCCATTTACATATGCCAGGCGGCCGTGTCCAACGGCTAGACTGAGAACACGACTAAAACGACGACAGCCCGAGTCAATCTTGCTTCCCCATGTGACTTCTGTCCTCAGTCCTTGTCCTCTTCACTTCTTTCTCCTTTCCCGTCTTCCCATGCATCTTGTTCTTTATTAACTCTGTCACTGTCGACTTCTGCGCATTTCATCCCTCCATCATTTACTACTCTGTGAGGTCAAGCTTTATTTTAACCATCATTCTCCACTGTTAATAACTTAATATTGAATCATTACGTAATTAATTAACCATTTCTTTTTTTTCTCCTTCGTGTCATTACATCAGTGAAAGGGAAAACGGTAACATTCAATTCAATACAGTAAAGTAATTTTCTTTTTTTAAAAAGGCACAAGTTTCTCAAAGACGCTACACTCCACTATGCACCTTTAACGGCTCACTGGCTGCCACCGTTAACAGCCACGTTGCACAAATCCCAGCCTCGACTTTTCCCCGTCGAACACCACACGGTATCCCTGCTGCTGTATGTTGCCGATGATCGAGACACCGCTGTCCGTCCCCGCGAAGGCGAAGCAGAATGTTCCGTTGGTGTCCACCGGGATGAGGTAGTTCTCCGCCGGCAGCGACACCGCCGCCCCTCCTGCCAGGTGCAGCACCACCGTCGGCACCTTCACCTCCGTCCTCCCGGAGAGGTCGTAGCACGTGTCGAACAGCGAGAACCCCCCCGGCGCCACCTTCAGACCTGCAGTCCCGGCCTTGAATGCGTCCCGCAGCGCCTCGTACGCCGGCCGCGCCAGCCGCGTCACCGACGTTCCGGAATCCACGATGACTCCCCCTCTTCCCGTCATCGGATCCAGCCGGAGGTCGGACGCTAAGACTCCGGACACGCGCGTCCCGCCCACGCTCACACCCGTGAGCTCGATGTAGTAGAAGGTGTCCACCTTGGGGTTCCGCACCATGGGAGTGTAGGCAACCCTCGAGGAGGCCCTGGGCACGGCGGAGTCGCCGAACACCACCGAGGACGACCGGTTGGGCGCGCCGGCGGAGGTACGATCTACCAGGCAGTAAGAAAACTTGCGGCCGAACCTTCGGCCGGCCTGGGATGGAAATGAGAGGCTGCCCCGACCAAGGCCGAGGAGACCTGAGGCGGATACGAAGAGGCCTTCGTTGTCGTGGCCGCAGCCAAGAGCGACGCGCGGTACCCGAACACCTCGCCGGAAGGTGAGCGTCTCGGTCGAGAACTCACCTGTAGTGATAGATCCGTCGCCGTAAGAGACCTGGTAGAGGCAGCTATGGTGACGGGTGTCACACCCGGCGACATCGAGGCGGCGGCACAGCGGGGTACCGCAGGGGACGGCAGCGTAAGTGCGGGAGCTTCGGGGGTCAAAGATCGGGTCGGACTGGGAGTAGCAGCGCCGGCACGGAGCACATTGAAGCCAGACAACGTCGCTACCGGTGTCCAGCACCATGTAGACGTACCTCGTCGGCGTGCCGATCCCGATCCTGGTGAAGTACTCGCCGCTGCCCTGGGCGAGACCGGACACCACCGTACTACTGAACCCACGCCGGCCAGTTACGTTCACGGAAGCCGGAGGCGCCGACACAGCCGCAGCAAGGGTATGCCGAAGCGTCTCCACCCGAGCGGCGTCACGTTCGAGGCGGAGGTGGAAGATCTGCTCCGGGGAGGAGGTGACGGCAAGGAGGGAATCACGGTGGGAAAGATGTATGTCGACGGAGGAGAAGGACAGCAGGTTCACCTCGGAATCCGCTGCCGTGGCCAGGCTTTCGGCGGCGGCGGCGTCCTCATCGGGGAGAAGGGCAGCAGGGCTTGTGAGAGGGGTGACGACGAGGGTTTGGCGTTGCAGTGGCTTCGAAGCATCATTAGCTGCTGCGAGGACGACGAGAGAGAAGAGAAACAGAAGAAGTAGAGGACATCGAGATGCGGAGGTCGCCATTAAGAGGAGACTGGAGAGTGAGAGCTCCGATGGAGCTCAGTGTCGATATATATATACAACAAGTAAACAAGAAGGGGTTTGTTCATTGTTGTAATTAAAATGGAGGATGGTCCGGTTCGGGGTGGCGGTGGACCGGAATAAATATCTTTCCATACCGGATATGCCCCTCGTTAATAAATTTATGTACAAACGTGTACCTTTTCCTGTTACCGTTCCTTGTATACGTGCGTGCGGTATTTGCGGGTGGTGGAAAACCTTTAACGTTCTACTTTTTCTTTTTCTTAAATATGCTTTTTTTTTTTACTTTATGGCTTTGTTTCGTGCAAAGCCATACTATTGGAATCTTGTAATGTAACAGGGTTGAAATTCTATAAGCATTTTTCTAAATTTCCGAATCCATAATAAATATTTGAAAGTCTAGAAATCTATATTTTTATCAAAATTTATTAAAATTTATTATTTTTTATAATTATAATTATAGATATAATATGTACCTTATTTTTAATGAATTATTTCGTATATTATTGATGATATTTAAAATTTTTAAAGAATATAATAGATTTTTTTTAAGTGTGAAATAAAATAAATAAGATTAATTTATTATTTTTTGATGAATATAATTGTTATATATATTATTTATAATTACAGTAATACTAACTTGAAGTCGATAGCATTCTGAGAGTTTCGATAAAATAATTATGAATTTAAAAAAATTTATATTTTTATTATGAATTCGAGAATTTTTTTAATCTGTGCTATAATCTAGGAAAATTGCTCAAATTCTATTGTATTGGAGCTATACAATGAAATTAAATTTGGTCGAATAACTTAAATTAGTTCGCACTTAGAACAGCAAATTACCTACTATAAATTTACTGGTATTTTTTTTTGTAAAAATAAATAAATAAATTATATGACATAATTATTACTTGATGTACATAAATATACAAGAATATGCCTATAAAACGCTATAACTACTAATCAAATTCACTAGTAAATTTGATCTTACTTTCTTTCCCAGTTATCACTGTCCGATATCATCGCAACGATTTGGATCTTTTTATTAATTTGAATTTGGTTTCGCATATCCGTCCTACATCAGTAAGGATGAAGAAGTCAATGCTAATGATGCTTATGAGTTATGATGTTGATTCTAGCAAATCGGGTAGGCACTGCATAAAGCTAAGACTAGCTTATGCTTTTATAATTCAATAAAAACTCATTTAATGATGCTTATGATGTGGATTCTAGCAATTTGTAAGCACTCTCTAAGCACGGCATAAAGCTAAGATTTCGTTTGATTACATGAGGAGTAACTTTTAATAACAAAATTACAATTCATATAAATTATATATATATATATATATTTCTAAAAGTAACTACAATTGATAAAAAATTTATGCAATTTTCATTCTAAAATATATTTAGTTGACCTGAGTACTTTCTAAGAAGTAAATATCAAATGATCAATTTTTTTTTAATTTTTTTTTATAAAATATAATTTTTACATATATAATTAATATAATTGATAATTTATTGTATATGGAAAAAAATTTATTTGTAATTAATATGAAAAAATATATTTTTATTATAAATAAATAAAATTAAAATAAATAGGTAAAATATTCAATAATTATCTAATTTATAATATTATGAATATAAATTATAAATTATGTACTAAATATAAATGTGACGATAAAATTAACTTTTTTCTTTAAATATAATGTAGAAAGTATAATATACTTAGGAGTGCCTAGGTAAATTACTTCCTGTATTTTATAAAAAAGTATACTTATTCAAAAAATTGTATTTTTTTATAAACGCAGAAAGTATGTCAATTAAACCTGAACTTTTATTTTTTATTTTTTGAGAAGTACATCTTCATGGAAAGTATAATTTTGTGCTAAAAATAGTGTCAACCCATTTGCTTCGTTTTTTCCTCCGCTTTAAATCCATTAACATCCAAACTTCCCTCAAAATTTCATCCACTTGGACCATTTACGATTTGCGCCCACCCTACCCTACCCTACCGTACCCTACCCAGATCATGTAATCGATTTTGAACGAAGATGGAAGCAATTCACATCGACCGATCCTCCTGTTGCCGATATGATGTCTATGCGTGTCACTAGTTTTGAGCAGCAAGCAATATCTATCTGCCATTTCCATTGACTGACTGCAGACAATTTCCCATCTCTCGTTGTCTTCCCAAGCCTTATAAATGCAATTATTTATTATTTTTCTCTTATATTTTATGTTCAATTTTTGTTGTTTTTAAGTATATTTTTTACTTTTATCAGATAAAGTTATTCTATTCTGATTTGTTTTTATTTTAGAAAAAAAGAGAGTGATATAGTTTAGGGATGAGCACGGATCGGGACGTCCCGACCGTCCCAATCCGGCCCGACCCAAAAAGTTGAGACAAATACCGTCCCGGTTCAAAATCGGGACGGGACCGGGACAAATATGTCTGTCCCGATTAAAAACCGGGACGGGATCGGGACAAATATGTTCGTCCTGATTAAAAATCAGAACGGGACCGGGACGATGCAAAAAAAATCGGCATTGTTCCGTCTCGGCATGGTTTATAATATAAGTAATATTAAATATATATTAATATATTTTTTTGAAAAAATATTAATTATTTTAATGAATATATTATTTTTATTTTATAAAAAATTAATATTAATAAATAGTTATACTTCGTATTCGGAATAAGGACCGAGACGCATATTTGCGTCCTGACTCAAAACCGGGAGGGACGGAATCATACCAAATCCCGTCCGTCCATTCCTGAGCTCACCCCTAATATAGTTATCATCAAGTGTACCTTGTAGGGTCAAGCGCACAGGCGGTGGAATTCATTTGCATCATGTGATTGTTCTGCGGATGGGCCCTCTTTTCTTTATCCATTTTCTCAATTAGGGTATGCATTGAATGAATCAAATCTCCAAATATTGGCCTCTACTTGTGATGGCAGATAAGTCACTGCAAATATTGATCCCCATAAACAAGGGTAGGTCCAAGTTGCTAATTAATTTCCACATTAAAAAATGTAATAAATAGGGCATCATCTCCCAATCAATGAGCTTGTATCCGTTAGTGTACAAGAAAAAGTAAGTATAACTAATTTAGATATAAGAATTTTTTAAAAAATGATTCTTCTATGAGTTGAAATTACCATCATAAAATGAGTAGCATGTGAAATGTGATGCAGGTAAACATCATCACAATGCCATTCTTGGCTACAAGAGAAGAGGTAAATAAAAAAGGTGGATAAAGCCGGTAGCCTTTGAAGCTGTGCTGTGATGAGTGATGACTGATGATGGCTTTCTTCCTTTACCATTACACCTGTTACGTACAGCTCCCAAAGATCAAAAGAGAACTCCAGTAATGCTTTCACTGCCACTACAGACTTAACCAAAGGAAGAAAGAAAGGATGACAAAGGTAGAATTGGGTTCAGATTCTTTGGTGGGGACACTGAACAAAGAGCATAAGGTGGAGGAAAGTGGGCCCTCTTGTTTCTAATCCAATTGTGCTTTCTGATGGATATTGTTTCCGTGTTCTTTTGTTTTGGTTTGTAGCTGGAAAGCAAGAGGAAATGTGATGCAGAACAAAAAAAAAAAAAGAGATACTTCAGAAGACAATTATGAAAAGCCATGTGAAATGTAGCATAATTTGGATCCAGCTTTCCATTCGAACCTCATGAGGTAGAAGACAACCTGATATATATTAAACAAATTTACGGAGGGAATAGCATGTTAGGCAATCTAATCAAAAAACAAAGAAGACACAAGATGGTACTTTTAATATAGCTGAGAAACTAGTTCCATTGGGTTTGGTTTCATTTGCTTACACCGACATTGCATATTGATTGAAAACGTAGCATATAATTAAGGAACAGTTTGTCAAAGCTTTGATGAGAAAAGAAAGTGTTGTCACATCTAATGCTAGCAAGATCAATAATGATGAGTAAATAAAATGGTAGTGGAGCACCGATGCATAAAATAAGTTGAAATTCTGGAGCTCTGTTCAATGATGATAGAACACTGTTCAAAGTTCAAATCCTCAAAACTGCTTTATCAAAGTGTTGTGATTCACCTATAGAAAAAACAAGTTAGAACCTTCAAAGGCATGGAGTGGAGAGTGGGTGTTTAGCTTCTTCTTTTTCTCTCTAATTGCTCACGATATAAATTCTTTAACCCATAGAATTTCTAAGGAACAGAACACCTCATCTTAAGATTGCTTGAGAACCCTTTTTACTTACAATTAGGACAGACAAAGAGCACCACACGATCAGGAAGATACTGAACCACGTAAAATTATGAAGTCCAAAAATGACAGAATCTATGAAAGCCAGCAGATCATAATAATTGGAGTAAGCCCTGGCATCATTAGCAATAACTTTTAACTCCATACTTAGTAACCATCAGAAAGTAAAACAAAGATTATTTTGCAGAATCCTCACAACCCATGAATCAGAAAACTAAGATTAGGATGGCGGGGATTCGGATAGGGATGTTGCCAGTGCACTTGATCTCACTTCGCACCAAGTGTGGGGAAGTGTCCGGGATCCTCAATTGGAGGAGCTGCTGCAGCTGCAAAAGTTGAAGCACCACCACCATAACCACCTCCATATTGTCCACGACCACCTCGCCCTCTTCCACGGCCACGGCCACCATAACCCCTCTCTCCTTCAGCTGGCTTTAAGAATTCAGTGATGTTCATGGACTACAAAGAAAGAATTGACATCAGTTAAGATTCAGAAGGCATATATGGTCCATTAATTAGAGTAGCTCTATACCTTCTTGTTCCTTTCATCCCGATCAGTGTTTTCTTTCTTTTTTCCAATGTCTTTATCTGAGCCCTGCAATTAAAAGTTGTTGCATCAACAGGATTTCAATGGAAAACATGTGCATATGGTGATAAAACAAATGTACAAGCCACAGTGCACTTACCAGCTTAACAAAAATTTCATCATTTCCTTTCTTCACAGACAGTTGCTTCATGGACTGCAATTCCTTGTCAATTTGAACCTTTCTCTCTTCATTCTTCATTGCAAGCAAGGCTTTTCTTTTCTCCTCCAACAGTTTCTCATACTCCTCTAATGTCATCTCCTACTCAATTAATTAAGTAGTATGTTTCATTAACATTGTCATGCTTTAAGCAAATAATCACAGCAAAAACTTAATCAAAAAATCAAGACCATGAGCATAGGTTCTGCTGGAGATCAAAGATCTAGAAAAAAACAATCCAGATATCCAAATATTAAATGTATAAATACCCCATGGCCCAAGGGCTTTCCTGCATCAAGTTAGAAAGCATGCTCTTCAACAGTTCTGTGTACCTGCATCTGCAGTAGTGCTGACACCGCCAACATAACTTTAAAAGTGAAAAATATTGGGAAAAAAAGAGAGTCGAATACTAGTTGGTTTTGCAACCAAGAAGTAATATTCTATTTGCATTGAATGACAGTTAGAGTTCATATTGAATACTAGAACTACAAGGTACAATCTGAAGACACAGCAAACATGCTTGGTTATATAAAAAAATGTTTTGCATATCACCCTTGTATTAGTAAATGTAATAGACAATATTAGATTATCTAAGCAATATATAGATAAATAATCAATTAAAAACTTATCAGCTATTTAGTATAACAACTTCTAAGTTTAGCTGAAGATACATTCCTTTGATTAACAGTTTAAGAATTTTATATGAAGTTAACCAGAGCATTTCCCTTGTCCTTATTATGGAGATTTAACCTGGAAATAGGATGAATTAAAAAACAAATTATGGAAGGTACCCTGTCCAGAAATGATGATGAAAGAAAAGCTTGTCAAAGCCTCCTCAGACCCGCAAAAGAAACAGCTTTAAGTCCAAGTTAAATGACATAATGCAAATTTTCTTTGTTCTAACCATCAATGACTTACTCAAGCATCATAAATAAACTGGCTAAAGACAATTTTAGCCAAAGTCCAAATAATCATGTGCAGATGCGTATACAAGCTTCTCTTTGTTCTACATCATTAAAAACCCATAATGAATAACCTTAAGTAAAGTGAATTTAAAATAACTAAACCGCAACTTCAGATACTCATACACAATCATACAAGTCAATGAAATAGTTAATAGTTATCTTAGTGTGGTACACGTGTGGCACCAAAGTATGCTCAAAAGCTATTAGTCATGCTCCTTCAAACAAACCTTCGTTCAGATTACCTCCCTAGTTTTTTATTCTCATATGTGAACTTAGAGAAGCACAAATTTGACGTAATAAATTAGATCAGAAGTGTTTGCACACTTAGAAAAGGGTGTTTACAAGCTGAATGATGATTCATGGTACCAGAAACAGACTACTACAGAAAATTAATATACGGCCAAAAAAGTAATTAATGCTAAAAAATACACCCCAATAGCAATACAAGTATATCATGTTTAATATCATGTCTAAGAAAACATAATATACACCAGTTAAAAGAAACTATACTCCTTTTTGAGCACATACTTAACTACACTCAAGCAAAAAAACACAAAAAAAAACAAAAAATATCATTTATTCAAAAATATTTTTTTTGAAAAAGATGGACTATATATCCAGATCTTCCAACAAGGACATGTAAGAGAAGAATTGCAGACACCATGCTTATCGAGATAGAAAGCATATTGGAGTATTAACTATTAACAACGCCTTTTGGTGCAACCATATGCCAAGAAAAGGGCAGCGATGATTGGAGAGATATGAAGATGTCAATTGTTATGCTACCTTTGTTAATATTTAATCCGGTATTCATGCAACAAGGGAATTTAAGAAAACCAACCAGCTACAAGTAAAACATATTTGCCAGAATCCTTTGATTCTTAAGCATATATTTTATATTTTAAAAAAATTACCTTGTCCTCTTCCTTCTCTTCTGGCCCATTTGTTGCATCCCCCTTGTTATCCTTATCCACCTCAGGAGATGACACTCCATCCTGTTTCTCAGCCGTAACAGTTTTATCGTCAGCATTAACAATATCTTCATTTTCCCTGCAGATATGATACAGCTGCAGAGTCAGAACAAAATGCACCAATCTAACTATATTCATCGCAAAATAAAGAAACCACACACAACCGTGCGATAGTTTCGTCTGTTGCAGTTCCCCAGTTCCCACGCCCTGCACCATCTCGTTTCATCTCGTAACCACGTCCAGTACCACTCCTCCTTTCATATATCCTCCGTGCAGGGTGTTCAGGATCGCCGCCAGTCTCCTCGTTTCTGTATCCACCTCGCCCCCCGTAGCCACCACGGCGGCCACCACTGAATGGTTGACGTGGTGCACGTTCCCTCTCCTGCAACCTACCAGAGTCACCATCTTCACCAACGGCACCATCGCCCCCATATCCTTGTTGACCACCACCACCAATGTTCCCATTTCCAAAATCACGATTTTGATACATCCCACCCCCTCTTCCCCCTCTACCACGACCAGGCCCACTTCGGCCAGCACCGCCACGTACCGCCCCAGTGTTGCTCCTCACCTCCCTTGCCTCTCTCACTGTAAGATTAAACAAGTCCAAATCAGATCAAACGAAACCAACTAAGAAAAAAGAAAAATTGGAACCACTTCACAGAGAAGAATTATATTAATAGAAAATAGAAAGACAATCATAACATAAGAAAACCACGCACAAACGAAAATTTTTTCTAGAAAAGGAGATCCAAGATCAGTATTGATACAAAAAAAGCCAATCTTTTTACCGTCAGACAATCAATGGCAAAAAGAAACCAGCATTAATACGGAACTTACCGGCTTGCGCAGGAGGGAGCGGCTTGCTTGGGAGCTTCGCCTGCACCTGAGAAACGGCAGCGACCGGCTTCTTTGTCTCGATCTTCTGTTGCTGCGCGGCAAGGAGCAGCGACGGTTCCTCGCTATCGTCATCACCGAGGAGAACGAAGGGATTGGCGCTGGCCATATCCGTAAAAGTAAGCCTCAAGCACAGGACTCGGGGGTGTTGTACCGATAGTAACCTATAGGCAGAATAAGATCAAACTGCGCGAGTTCATCTCCATCGGAACCCTAGAATCGTCGTAGGTACAAATTCGATCGACGAGACGAAGGTTGGATTTCGAGATGGGCGATCGAGCGCACGAGAACAGACAAGCATAAAACCCTAGCCGCCGCGAGCGTTCCGACCAAATCCTTTTCCTCCCGCACTCGGAATTCATTAATTTAATTATTTCAACGTGAAATGACGAAAAAGTCAAGAAAAAATCAACCCTAAATAAAATATAAGGGGGTTCCGCATGGGGTTTTTGGTCAAATCCGCGGTTTCTTCGGATATAGTTGGGAATGTGGAGGACGAAGAAATATGGACTGTTAGATTGTAAATAGACGGACGATGGGAGAATTTTAACTGGAAACAAGTTGAATGAAATCAACATGATCGGCCCAATTAACAACTTGGACTATAAGCCATCGGCCCAATTAACTCAACTCAGCTCAACTCTCACGTGGTTGACTCATGCATACGTATTCTATAACGGATTGCAAGTAGTCTTGCTCAGTACGACATATTGACACGTCGTAGCTCTTATCCAAAACACTTTTCAAGTTTATAAATCATAATGTTAGGTGGAATGCTAATCTTTCTAGGATAAGAAAAATCCTTAAAATAACATTGAATTGTTTTTGAATTTTACACTGTGAACAACCACTGATAAGATCGAACAAAAGTTACAGAAGAAATAGTTGAGCGATCGAAATCCACGTATCATTCTGTCAATTCTGCAAGCAGTTTATGGAAGAATTCGCAAGGAAATGAATTTGCTTTTTGTGTGGAAACAAATGCAAAGTTGCAAAACTTCAATTTCGAGCAGAGTAAAAGGTAATAGTAAAGAAGTGCAATACAAGAAGATTCAATGGAGGGCTACCTCATAATATTACACACACCCGTACCTCCGTCGGGTCCCACCGTATTCAATTTAGAGCGTGACGTAAAACCCGACAAAATAGCGAAACCGGTGCGCCCACAACGGTGGGGTCACTCTTCCTCGGTGGTCCATCCCCTCTCGCCACGTCTTGCACCCACTCCCTTACCTCCCTCCGCGTGTCCGACCGCCTCCGATCTTGTTTGGTGACCTCCACCGCGGGTAAGCGCAAGCAACGCGCACCGGAGCGGTGCCCCATGTCGGGATTTAAAGAGACGTCGCAACTTAAGTCGCGAGCGCCTGCGACTCGCCGACATACCGCGGGCGCGAGACTTTTCTCGTAACGTAAGTTGCGGCTCGTCTTCTTCTCATTTCCGCTCACCGCCTTAGAAATCCAAGCGGCGTCGGGTTTCCCTCGACTTCCTTTATTCTTCGGTTTTCTCGAGTCGCTATAAATGAAGGCATTGGCAGCATTCATTCTCTCATCCAATTCCGTGCGACTGCAACCTTTTCATACTGTCAACGAGTCATCGTCCTCTACAGCCCCGCAGTGAGCATCCAATGGCGCCCGGCGAGCCGACCCACTGCCGTCCGGCGGCCCACGTCCCTCCCTGGCCGCTCTCCGACGACCCCACTGCTTCGCTGCAGCAGTACGCCGCTCTCCCTGTCAGCGGCGTCGCTGGCTTCTCCAGCGACTTCCCTCCTCACCTCCTCGGCGAGGTGACTCTTGCTGCCCTGCAACGCTTCCTTCCCCGCAACGAAGATTCGTCATCGGAAGGCCCGGCGGCCGACGCCTTCGCCTCCGACGAGTTCCGCATGTACGAGTTCAAGGTGCGGCGGTGCCCCCGCGGGCGGTCGCACGACTGGACCGAGTGCCCCTATGCCCACCCGGGGGAGAAGGCGCGGCGGCGCGACCCGCGGCGGTTCAACTACTCCGGAGCTCCGTGCCCTGATTTCCGCCGGGGCGGGGGGTGTCGCCGCGGCGAATCGTGCGAGCACGCCCACGGGGTGTTCGAGACCTGGCTTCACCCGTCTCGCTACCGGACTCAGCCCTGCAAGGACGGCGCCGCCTGTCCCCGCCGGATATGTTTCTTCGCCCACTCCCCCGAGCAGCTCCGGGTCGTTCTGCCTCCGAGCCCCACGTCGCCGTGTAAGGGCGGCGCTATGATGTCCTCGTCGCCGACATCCACTCTGGCGCTGGCGCCCATGTCGCCGCCATCGGACGGCTCTTCCCCGCCGCTATCTCCGGTGTCTATAGACGAAGTAATGGCGGCGATGGCGAAGATACAGCTGAGCAAGGTCAGGTCGGGGCCGCCATTCAGTACGCGGAGGGGAGCCGAGTTCCTGTCCTCTCTAGGGAGCGCGCCGCTGACTCCAGGGAGGAGAGCAGTGGCGGCAGACGGGTGGGAGGATGCCGCGGCATGGGGCTTGAGAGCGAAGCTTTTCGAGTGTCGGAGGAGGGAGGAGAAGGAGGAAGCTGCGGAGACGTTGCCAGATTTGGGATGGGTATCAGAATTGGTGAAGGATTGAAGCAAAGCTATCAGCATACGTATTGATATTGAAGCCAATATCTGTAGATAAATAAGAAGAAGATTGTTGATATTAATTTCGAATACTGTGTGAAGCAAAAAAAGACACAGTAGGAGCTCAGAAGTTTGAAGAATATCTCTTTTGTTTCATGTAATCAATTGGAACTCTTCTTTTCAGTGTTTGATCCATATCAACATTTTCTATGTAATTATACATCTCTCTTCCAGATATGTTGAACAGCTCTCTTTTCTGAATTAAAATGTCACCACCAGTTTTCATAGCGTGTGACGATCTTGATCTTTCTCAGTTTGCTGATGAACATATATATAATTACTGATAACAAGAAGAAAAGGACAACAGTAGAGATGTACGGAAAAGCTATGGATTGGGAGCTGAGATCGATTGTGCTTGGATTTATTGGTTGCTTCTGGACAAATTAACAAGAACAATAATAATTAAAGAGAAGCGGACGTACGTCGACATCCCATGATGCTGCAGTAGAGCAGCCAACTTGAGAGAGAAGAAAAGGTGGGCTGGTAATAAAAAACCACGCATCCGAGGATATATGTGCTAGTACAGGACGAGACGGCCTTCTCTGCAAGCTTCCTTCTTCTTCTTCTTTGACAACCACGTTATCAGTATTAAATACTTGATTTCGCTCTCTACTTTATGCTCCAATCAATCAATTAATTATACTTATATTTCCTTTCAAAAGTTCTTCTATCCTTCTACTAGTGTATGAAGCCAATACAGACGACGACATAAGTCGTTCTCATGCTCAGCAAAATCTGAATCAGGTGGCTGAAGAAGAAACCCTACAGAATTGGTGCCTGTGGTTTCTGCAGTACGTCATTACTGATTAATTATCATGCAAGGAGTAGAATGTTTGTTGCAGTATCAGACTGCAATGGAAGATTAGGTGGAAAGGTTTAAGAACACCGCCAGAATTTTAATCTTGTCAATCCAATCAGACAGATGCTGATTTGCCACTTAAACAAACACAGCTAAATTTTGCTTTATTAGATCTCGTATCAGGAAAAAGCGGCCACCTGAGCTGATTTATAATTCTGAAATCGTTTCTATATTCTCATAATCACATCATTAAGGTTGAATTTAAGTAGGAAAAAGAAAACAGTGAGATTACTTTATAATGAAGAGATTACTTGGTCAATCAAAAAGCAAACTGCAAATAAATTAAATTTGCCCTACCAAACACGAACTTAATAAGACTTCATATATAATAATGGCTAGCTAGCTAGCTAGTTAATTAATATATATGATTATGAGGTTTCAATGGCATTAAGTGTGGTTATTATTGCAAGAAGAAGACGACGACGGACGATGTGTGCCGTGCAGTGCGTGGCAAGTATTCGACAGAATGCAAGCGTACTGGAGCCATGGAATTCTTAAGTAGCTTTGCTTAGTTTCTTTTAAGGTGGCAATAATAATTGAAGCAATGTAACATGTGAAAATTTAGCGTGGAGGAGGCCTGTGGTCCTGTGTTGTCCTTTTACAAGGAATGGCGAACATGGTTTTTGACGGAGGTTTTAGTAGGGTGCGCATGGGTTCCGGATAAACTCGAAATTCGAAATCGATTGAAATCCATCGGAGTGGGCCGAATTAAATTCGAATATAATCCATGCAGTTAAAATTGATTCCGGAACTAATATATTAGATGCCCAAAATCGAAACTGGAACTAGTACCCGAAAGTTATACATGGTAAATGAACAAGTTCTAATAATATATCTGAAAACTCGTATCCTTAAATATGTAAATGAATAGATTCGAATAGAGATATTTAGAACCTGTAAATAAACATGTTTGATCTAATATTGTACCTAAGTTTTGTAAATGAATATGTTCCAATAGGATATCTGAAACCCGTATAGTACACCACAAGTTCCAAAATAAGGTCTAGATCCAGGTCCCAATGGGATAAAGTTCAAGTCTAAAACCTACAAGTCAATCCTATATAAGATAAGATTCGAGTATCATAAAAAATATAAATATCCGAACCGACTCATCTCAAGATTTCTACGCAAGTAGTGCTTTGTCGGTCCCCTCAATTGAGTTTAGTTTGCATCATGTTTTGAAGTGTAAAGAACTAAATAATATTATTTTATTAATAAAAAATTTAATTAATTCACACAAAATTATTATAAATTTATTGTTTATAATATTATTAGTGTAAAATGAATGGGAAATTATACATGGTTTATTATTTATTATCTTAATACACTTCAAATATCACATTCTGAATATTTGATGTAACTTTTTATTGTAAAATATATATAAATTACAAGCTTATGTATAATTAATAAATAGCATTTGAATCTTCCGGAAGTGTAATTTTGTCACATGCGCATGATCCGTCACAACTAATTCCTCTAATCTTCTTATAATTCAGCCACGTGTCTATCTCGGTTTTCCCAGATTAAACTTTATAATTAAGGAGAAGCCAAAATTATAGTATAAAAAACTATATACGGATGGATGTACATATATATTTAAATGTGGAAGAAGCGCGGATTTGATTGTATAAAATTTTTAATTTTTTGAATTTTAATTCTATAAAATTCATTTTGATATTTTCAGTCCTATAAATTTGTTCCGTAGTACATATTTAATTTTATTCGTGACGGTCCATTAATTATATGTCAATGTCGACTAATGCCGTTCATACACATTATATATTTGGTTTTATAAGTTTTATTTTGAAATTTTCAATCTTACATGTTTGTCTCGTAGCACATATTTGATTTTATATATTTGCCCAGTAACATAAATTTGATCCAATATATTTGTCTCATAGCACAAATTTGATCATATATGTGATTGTCCGTTAACTCTCCCTCTATGAAAAAATAAACAGCGTTATGTTCATATTGACGGAGTTAACAGACCGTCATGAATATGATCAAATCTATGTTACGAATCAAACTTATATATATTACGGAGTTAACATACCAACTTGTCTATATGCCGGACTGTCATATAAATTTGATCATATTTACGATAGTATATTAACTCCGTCAAATGTACTGTCGCGAATAAGACCAAACATGTGCTACGGGTTAAACATATAGGACTGAAAATTTTGAAATGAAATTTATAAGATCAAATATGTCAACGTGTATGAACGGTGTTAGTTCACATTGACCGATAGTTAACGGATCATCACGAATAGTATCGAATCTATGTTACATAGTAAATTTATCAGATCGAAAATATCAAAATAAAATTTATAAAATTAAAGTTCAAATATTAAAAATTTAGAAGATCAAATATGCACTTCTCTTTGTTTGAATGAACTAAACATATATGCTTCATGCATGAGTGGAACTGGAAACGGGTATATGAGTCACCAAAATATGGGCGATCTTATCCGATGAAATCCGCGAGCCCGACATTAATTAATGAGGACATTGTGTAGCACGGCCATGGTTTGCATGATTGGATTAGACTACTATTTTATCTATCAAATTACACTACTATTTTATTATTATAAATATTTTTCGTTTTATAGTTGTAAGCTTCGTTATTTAGATGTTCATCACTAGGCCGATGTACGTGCCGGCCCACTCAAATATTGTAGATGATGATGAATTTGAACCTAATTCTTAAAAATAGATGGCAGAGAATATTGCCTTAGCCTCTTATTAGTAAAATAATATTGGACTGGAGTAATTCTTTGGGCTCGATCAAATCAAGCCCGAATACATTCATACTCATGAGCCTAACTCGAATCAAACCAAATATAATTTAATTAGCCTGCAGGGTCCACCTAGCCAAACAAAAATATCAACATCCTTTATTAATTATCATGGACTCAGCAATAATGAACTCGTCATCTTGGGGATAAACTTCGACCCATTCAGGCATATCCACACCAAATTATGGGAGGCATCATCGTCGAACACCTCGACCTACCTCATAAAACGAACATGACGTACATTAGATATACTATCGATTTCAATTCGATACTCATAATCTGGAATTTTCATTCACTTGAGCATCAAAAGTGATTTTGTATGTCACCGCCGAAGCCACGCTGAACTCGAAAAGCGTGGAGGTTTGTTGTCTAGATGTTGTTTGATTAAAAAAAATATTTTCTAAATTAGTTTTAGCGAAAATGAAAATATTTTTTCGGAAACTGATTTGATTATTAAAATAATAATATTAGATTTCATTAAATAATTTTAGTAGTTATATGATACTGATTAGATGATAAATTAGTTTATGTAAGTTAAAATGATTAATTGTATAAGAAAATCTTATATTGATAAATGCGAGAGAAATTATTATCCAATGTTGTAACTTTGACTACAAGAATTTAAAGTAAGTTTGTCGAAAATTAAAATATAAATTTTTGCATACATTTTTTAATAAAAATTGAAATCTAATAAATTCAAAAATTAAATAACAATGGCAATCAATAGTATTAACTCATCAAAACAAGTATCAATATTATTTTATACTCAACATATTATAAAGATGAAGAAAAAAACTTAATATGAATTATAAATATGATTATATTTTTTCTCTCATTTATTACACTTTCACTAAATACTAATATATTAATTGATTTATTTATCATGTATTTTACTTTGTACGTTTATAATATATTAATTATATATTTGCAATTAGAAACTTTTGTTTTTGCTAATATGGTTGATAATGTATTCAATATTATGTTTTGTTCAACTAGATATCAAATTACTTAATAAATATTATATTTAAAAAAAATCAAGTCGAAATGTCTAAAATTAATTAATTTTGATTAAATAATAAATAGAGTGATTTAAAGAAATTTCATTTGCATAAAAAAAATAAATTTGTTAAATTAGATATAAATTGATCATTTAGTTAATTCGTGAATTTAATAAAATAGTTTGGGTTGAATATAATTATTTTTTATTTTTATTTTCATAAATTGAATATAGTTTGATTATTTTCAAATTGATCAATTTTATAAAATTTCTATAACTATAAGTTTGCCACAGCAATCTTGATATTTTCAAACTAGACAATCTCGATCAATATCATAAAAAAAACAATCTTATATATATTTTTTATTTTTCATAAAAAAACTAGATTTCATAAAAATCCATTATCATTACTATTGTACATTAATTTGGGTCATTTTTAACCCAAAATTGAATGGAATCTCCTATTCGGAATTTATTATATCCTAATATGTGAAGGAGCATTTTTTTTTTCAAAAATAAATGATAAACTCCATTCTCATACATCATCATTATTTTACATATAAATGATATAATTTTTTAAAGTACTCTTCATCATATTATGCAATATAATAAATTATAGAAAAAAGTTATAAATAAATAAACATAATTATCTATATCAAAATAATTATTATTTCATATTAAAATAAAAAGAGCTCAACGGCTGACAATTTTTTAATGAGATATACGAAAAAACTAAAAAAAACAATACAAAATATTGAGTTGTTATGCAAATTAATAGCAAAATGTGTATAATTTGATAATTAAATTTGCTTATAAAATAATTTCTTGTTGATTGAGCAACCAGCCAACAATTAAATAATTGCCGTTTTTATTATTATAATATGTAAAATTATATTTTAATTTAAAATATTGTATATGGTTTTAAAATACAATAACTCTATAAATATTTAAATAGTAAAAATATTTTGTGTACTCAATACAAAAATTATTATATATAAAATTTGTTATAATATACAGAAATTATATATTAGATTGGAATACAATCCGTAATCTAACTCAAAATATATTTTATAAATGGATCAGAATATATATATATATATATACGTTATTAACCCTACTACCATCTTCTCCGCCCACACTATTTGCAGCCGCCGCTACCTCCACTACCATCGACGATGGCATCAAATCTCAGCGAGGTCGATCCTCTCATCAGGGACGCTGCAGCGAAGGCGGTGGATGCAATACTCCAGTGGCTCCGCGACCGCGACAGCAAACCTCAGCTACTCGAGCAAGATGAATTCGTGTACCTCCAGCTCTCACTCCACCGCTTCCCCTCATCCTCTTCCAAGCCTGCTCGTGTCAATCCGCACCTCCTCCCCATCCCCCACTCCCTCTTCTCCGATCACCACTCCGCCTCCTTCTGCCTCTTCTTCGATGACCGCTCCGCCTCCGACTCCGAGTCCGCCTCCTCTGCCGCCTTTCTTGACCGCGCCCGCTCCCTCTCAATTCCGCTGGAAGCTGCCATCGGCCTGTCCTCCCTCCGCTCGGATTACCGCCCCTTCGAGGGTCGCCGTCGCCTCTGCGACTCGCACGATCTTTTCTTCGCAGATCGCCGCATTGTGCCCCTCCTTCCCCGCCTTATCGGCAAGGAATTCTTTCGCAGGAAGAAGGCTCCTCTCCCGCTCGACCTCTCCCGCCCCGGCTGGCCTCAACAGATCCGCCGCTGCCTGGACTCCGCCTTCTTCCACCCGCCTTCCAAGGGTACCTGTGCTGTCATCAAGGTCGGGCGGGCCTCCATGACTGCAGATGAGATCGTGGACAATGCGATGGCAGTCATCAAGGGGGCGGCAGAGCGCGTGCCCAAAGGGTTTGCAAACATGCGCTCTATCCTCATCAAGGCGGCTGGCTCGGTTGCTCTACCCATCTACCAGGCCGTCCCACATATGGGCCTTAAGATCGCTGTTGCTGCATCTGCCGAGGATAGTCTGTGTCTTGGTGATGAGCATGAGCAAGGAGAGGTCTTTGATGCCACGAGTGATGAAGAAGGGGACGAGAAGCTCTCTAGCCAGAAGAAGAAGAAGAAGAAGGGAAGAATTCATGACGAGATTGTGAAATACATTGATATGGATGAAACAGGAAAGGATACAAAAGGAAAAAAGCAACCCACCCAGAAGAAAAGCAAGAAAGGTAGTCATGAAGATAGTTGTGATGCTAGGATACAGGGCAATGGTGATCTTGAAGTAGAAGAAAGTGGTGGATCGGTGGCAGATAGAGTCATAAAAAAGAAGATGAAAAAGAGCAAGAAGGAGAAGGCTGATAGCAAACTGAACAAGGGATGTGAGGTTGAGCAAGCTAAAATAGTTGAATTCCCATCGCCTAAGAAGAAGGATGCCAAAGTTGATAGAATCGAGAAGAAAATTAAGAAGACAAAGAAATTGGATGGGGAGATTAAGAAGATAAAGAAGAGTAAGGTAAGACAAATATGATTATGATTACAAAATACAAATGGATGCAAGAGAGAATTCAGCAGCTACTTGGTCAATTTGTCATTCGTTTGAAGATGCTACAAACAAAGAGCTTCTCAATTATCACCACCTGCAAGAGATCTTTTTTCTCAATGGCTTATCTTTTGGTTATTGGAAATGGTGCTGCTGTCATGACTAGCAAAAACCATGTTAATCGAAATAGCATATGATATTGAAGGAGGTAATGCTTTTAATTGTTAAATTACACTGCATAATTTTATGTAATTGTCACATTTGTTATGTTTTCCTATATTTTCTGCTTAGTTAAGTGTTCTGACTTAAATTTTGAATGCTAATTTTGTATGTGTCTTTTTGCATTAATATATAATGAATTCCTATCAATTATCTAAAGTTGCAATAGTTGTTTGTAAATCTTAATGACTGTTTGGAAGTGCAAATGAAGGTGCACTGGATTGCTATGAGTTCTTTTTCTTTCACCATTCCTGTTTCCTCTTCAGATTAATTTCTGTGGTGTTAATATTCATACTTTTAAAGTTCCAATTGCCTAGGCATATTGAAGGTTTCTCTTATGTTGTATCAACTTCTATTGGTTGTCCATAGCATTCAGATATTTGCCAAATTCTTAATATTTCAATTCTCATCGCACTTTGAGATATTTATATTCTATTTTATCCGATTTTTCTTAATTATATTCTTGTTTTTGAAATATGACTTCGTGCAAATCTGGCCGTCCATACTCAGTAGATTCCATTGCATCGGATAGAATCGTTACAATATTTATAATTGCACTGGCGAAATAAACAAGCATGATTTGTGCAAATGCTTACAATTTGTGGTGTGCTAGATTTTGAAGTTTGAACTCAGAAGCTACTACAGTGATGAACATCGATGCTAGAAGACAATTGCATGGAAAACCTTAATTCCTATAAAATTGATAATTTTTATGAATTAATTTAATAACTAATATATAAACAGTAATATCTCAAAAATCAGATTTTGAAAGCAGAAAATTATCAGATCCGAATTTTGGGAATTAAAATTTTTAATATCGAAATTTAGTGGATTGGATACTTGTTTTACCTCTGGGCCAAAGTCTCTAATTGATTAGAGACTTTGGTAAAAAAATTAAATAAAAAATATTTAAAAAATGATTTAGATTTATAAAATATTTTTTATGATAAAAATGAGATATTAGAGTATAAAAAATATATTTTCAAACTCTTTAATGCATTAAATTTTTTTGCATAAAGTCTATAAATTAAAATTAAAAATTATGAAATATTCTGATGTAAAATATTTTTTTCGATCATAATAGATATTTTGTATTATTAAAAAATTATTTTATGAATTCAAATATTTTTTTAAAAAAATTATGAAATTATTATAAATTTTGTACAAAAGTCTCTAATGAGTTACTTTTATTTATAATAATTTTTAATTATAAAAAATAAAATTTAATTCACAAAAATATATACATGTGATATAAAAAGATGTTTTGGAGTTTATGAAAATATTTTGGATAAATAATATTTTAGTATTTTTATTTTAAATTTAAATTTATAGACTTTGAGTGAAAGTCTCTAATATATTGGAGACTTTTGCCCAAAGTTTATAATAATTTTATAATTTAAAATAATAATTTTAATTAATGAAATATGTGTTGTGGTTTAAAAAAATATTTTTCATCAAAAATATTTCATAATTTTTAATTTAAATTTAATTTTATAGATTTTTGCAAAAGTCTTTAATGAATTAAAAAGTTTGAAATATATATTTTGTAAATTTTAACACCTCAATTTTATTATAATTTTTTTATAAATTAAAATTATATATATATATATATATTATATTTAAATTCCTAACCAATGCGGCCTAGGGGTAAAATGAGTATTCGATCTACTCAATTTCGATTTTGAGAATTTTTCTCTTCCTAAAATCCCATAATTAATATAAACTGATAATTTATATAATTCCGTATAGTTTAGTTATACAAATATATTATATGACTTATAATTATATAATGTATATTGTTATATTTATTTAAATTATATTTAATTTTATATTATATATATATATATATATATACTTTTTTTATAATTGATCTAATTTCACATATATTATATTAATTTTAATTTGTATAATTTCATATTAAATATAATTATAAATATATAAATATAATTATTATAATAAAATCTAATTAATATTTAATTAATTTAATTAATCCCTACTTCATTAACTTAACCCTAATTAACTATAGTTCTAGCTGGTTGAAACCTTGCCCAAACCCTAAAATAAGATTTTTGTCGAAAATTAAAGGGGCAAAAAAATAATAAACATGCTGCAAATATATTACTAACATGGATTCGCGACGACGAGGCTTCGAAGCAGGCAACGGACAATGACAACAACGGGTGAGAGACCGACTAAAGAAAAAAGGGCAAGGATAGTAGTGAAGAAGAGAAGGGAAGGGCACGCCCGCGACATGCAAAAATAAATTCTATTATCACCAATAGCTTAGATAGACCATTGCAAAGTCGTTTGTAATAATTAGTTATCAGCAATAGAGTAGTGCAACTATCGCTTGACCATCACATGTGTAACTCTATAGTTGCAAAATCGTCGCAAAATTCATATTTTGTTACCCATTAGCAAAGGTTGAAGCATCTGTTGCTAAGTTGCCACTCTTAGCAACGACTATATCAATAGTTGATGATCGCCCGTAGGAATTAAACAAATTGTGACCATCAAGAACAAATATTATCCAAGTTGGATAAAAAGCTTCAGAATTTATCCATTTGAGGTGGACTTATTTAGTACTTGACCTTTTATCACTAAATCTATTATTAATTTGCATTCAACCCATCTATATCTACGCCAAATTCTTATCCAAACACCAATTCAGATGATCTATATATATATATATATATCATTGACAAAAATATGTGCTAAAATTAATTAATTATGAAAATAGTTAGCTTAAATTTGCATGTTGGCTTTTCGTTAAAAGAGAAGAGCTCTCCTTGGAACTGCAAACAAATGCCCAAGTCAATCTTGTCCTTTTTTCAAATGCAAGTGCATCTAGTTGATTAATCCATAAAACTACTGAGCTAAAAAACATAAAAGCACTGTAAAAGTCAAACTAATGAAAGATCTCCAGGCCCTTTGATAGTTATGTAGCATCGAATACTTGTGATGGCAATTAAGAACTCACCATCACAATTCCAATTTGTTCAATATATTCATTTATCTACTAAGAAACTTCAATAATATTTGATCAATGCAAGAAAGAGTACGAAGTCAACAAAATCTAGATACATAAAGCCCAGCGCAGGAGCGCACTACCATTAAAACCTTGATACTTTCTTTCGGTGGCCTTTGACCAAGTTCGAAGCAGTCGATACTCGATAATGATGGAAGAGTAGAGACAAACACAAATCACAAAGCATTGCATGCATCCTCGCATCATCGTCTCATTTCCTTTCCATTTCTTCTTCTTCTCTGGTTCACACTCTTTCTGAACTGTACACATTTATATGAGGCAGCGATATATGAGGTTGCCTTTTCCCCAGTCTGGGGATGACGACGGTGAAGACGCGTACCTCCACATACATTACTTTCTACTTACTATTCTTGCATGTTTAAATCTTTATGGTTTAATCAGTCAAAAAATATATAAACTAAAAATGTCTCCATTGAGACTGCTTCGTACAAAGACAAAAATATATATTGAGCTGGACACAACCATTAGAGGTATGAAATTATTAGTCAAGGTGGTCCGGTGCATCAATTTATGGATTCATTATTCCTCTCAAGCCAAAAATATGCTATAGGTGTGAGTGTGTGACTCTAACTCACAGACCAACTCAGAGATTGAGACAGGAGAATGGGTGCTTTCTGGGGTTATAACTTTATATGTCATCAGGATTGGACTTGTTATAACTTGTAACATTAGCAAGAGCTTTCGTTGATTTTGGTTCTGGATAATTAATTAGTTTTCCAACTAAGTGGTGCACAGTAGATGGCAAAGCAAAGATTGACTTAGTTCATGCAAATCCTCTTAATTTGCAAGTGAATTATCTTGTCAATGAAGAAGGAGACTCTCTTTCTGTAATCTATATATACACAGGCAAGGCATATATGGTCGTACCAGGTCAAGTCTACCTTCTCCGTAGCTAATACAATATCAAGAAGGTTCTTCGGCGGAGGAGGATGGGGAGAGCGCCGTGCTGTGACAAGGTCACCGTCAAGAGAGGGCCGTGGTCGCCGGAGGAGGACGCAGTCCTCAAGAACTACATCGGCAAGTATGGCACCGGCGATAACTGGATTGCTTTGCCCCACAAAGCAGGTCATTCATCGATCTACTTCGTTACATAAATCACTTTCTTTCTTTTTCCATCTTGTATAGAAGTTAATCTCACTTCATTGATTCATCAGGCTTGAATCGGTGCGGCAAGAGCTGCCGCTTGAGATGGCTGAATTATCTCCGGCCTGACATCAGGCACGGTGGCTTCACGGAGGAGGAAGACGACATCATTTGCAGTCTTTACAGGAAACTCGGGAGCCGGTAAAATTAAACTAATGGAGCTTCTCATTGTTAATTGAATCAATAATCCACTCCGTTTGTCTAATTAATCAGCTACGGTGTGATTGATTAGGTGGTCTATCATCGCTTCTCATCTGCGTGGAAGAACCGACAACGATGTGAAGAATTACTGGAACACCAAGCTCAAGAAAAAGCTGATCACAAGGCCAGATCCCAATCTATCCATTTCAAACCCCATTCTCATCCGCAGACCTTCAACAACTACAACTCCTCCTCTGGTTAGAGCTGAGACTTACGAAATGGAGTCTATTTCTGCGCTCACGGAGGACTTCGCCCGCAAGTTCTACTCACAACCTTCTCCATTCCTCTCTTCTCACGAAGAAGCCTCGGCAGCTTCGTCGTCGACTGTCACAGTCGACGACGGCCGCAGCAACAGCTACAAGAATTGGTCTGCAGGTGGACAAGCTGGTATTGAAGAAGATGACTTGCTGCTCTCGGAGCTTGATTTCGGATTTCTTCGTGACCTTCTCGACGGCATTAATGGGGGTGAGGAGAAGCTGGAGGAGGTGTCTCCCGGCTCCTTTTGGCCTACTTCTGAGACCATGGCATACACTCATAGCTAGCAGAGTCGTTCATGCTACGAGTGAAAGTAATTTAGCCAGGAAAATTATATTAGTGTAGCGTTCGTTCATGATTATATATATACGTAGAGTATAGTTCTTCATTAGTTCATCATGTTTTAACTTCATTGCCTCAAATCGAAAGTATGAAATATCACATTGCAGTTTACTGTTCGTACAAACATGAGATTTTTGTGATGGAAAATTATCTGGGAATGAAATGGGCGCGAGTTTTGTGGTGCATGATGATTGGTCAGCAAGACTAGTTGCCCAGAGATCATGAAACATGCATGGCTGGGGAAGAAATGGGGGACGCCCGTTCAAAGCAGATGAGGTAAACAAACATGGCCATGGCAGATTCTGTCAATCCTATGTTTCTTTATTGACCCACTTGGTCTTTCTCCTCCTCCATTATTCATTATGAAGCCAACAATTTTGAAATTGGCTTACAGCGAATCAGATTTGTTTATTAGTTTGAAAGTGTCAGCATCAGCTTCGTGGAAGCTTCGGTTGTGCTCATCATCATATCGGTTCATTGTGACTTTAAGAGATACTCCCTGTTGATTCATTAAGAGGGGTTGAAATATCCAGAGAAATGAACAAGGTCAATAATTGTATTATCCAGAAAGACTACGTTAATTAATTAGAATATACTTTAAATTACTGGAAGCTGATTTTATTTCCTAATTAATTTCCTATGACTTTTCACCATTTGATGGTGCTTAAAAATCAAAGAAAGTGAGCAGAAAATAGAGGTTGCAGTCGTTCTTGTCTACCAGCACAAATGAAGGTGGAGCTTAATTTCCTGCTCTCACGTTGCATTATTCACATGCCTAGACTTGTAGTGATTTGAAAGTTCAGCAGAGCTTTCTAAGTAAAAGAAATATCCATTTCAACTGCCAAAAATGAAAGGAACATCCAATTTGCCATGACTAAATATAGAATTTATGCAAGCTGATAAGTTTATGCAAGCTTAATTCCCAAATTAATGTCAGTATGTAGACAAGGTTTATGCAAGCTGATAAGTTTCAAACTTTGGTTTTACAAACTGGAAGCTATACTAAGCTAAAGAAAGCTTCTGGGAAGTCTGAAAAAGTACAAGATATAGAATTTGTTATGACATTACCTATTTACCTTGCTGCTGGAGAAATCCCTGAAAAATGATCTATTTCATATGCACTAGTCTGACTCATTCCGGTAGATTCTGCGTCTATGCTCTTGTTATTTAGATAAGGCAACTCCGACCTCTCGCGTGCAGTCTCGAGCGCCAAGCACTCCTTGAGCTCCAACACTACATCAGTCATAGTCGGCCTTTGATGGGAGATTCGCGATGTGCATCTAAATGCTATATCGGCAACTTTCCAGATGGAGTTCACATCATATTGGTTTTGTAGGTTTGCATCCACAACATCCTCGATATTCCCTGTCCCAAGCCTTTGGTGCACCCATTGAATCAAAGTATTATTTTCAGGAACTTTTAGAACAGGAGGTTGGCCAGTGATAAGCTCCAATAGTACCACCCCAAAGCTATAAACATCACTCTTCTCGCTGAGTTGGTAGCTAAAGTAGTACCTAAATGAAAACAACACTATGAATTAGCTTACTTTCTGTTTTCCTTAACGGGGTGCTTTAAAAAATGAAACTATAACTTGAAAAGAGACTAGAAGTGACACAACATAAACACACTTTGAGAATGATAGTAATCCTGTAGTATGATCCATAGTTTAGGACAGAGCAATAATGTTTTTTCCACAAGTGGAAGTAGAAGCTTTTCTTTTGACTATGGCATTTAAAGTCTTGCAGATGTCTTGTCTCCTTTGATAATCCATGTGTATTTTAAGCAGTTTAGTGCAGATTAAGACTTTCTGATCAACTGATAACTTGAGATGTGCGTGCGTGTGAGAAGAGTAGGGTTGATGCTTTCAATTCCTAAATGGCTAAAATTCTCAAGCTGCCTATGAATATGCGGAAAAAAGAAAGAGATATAAGGATAATCCATGACATACTCTGGATCAAGGTATCCCGGTGTACCGACCACGGTAGTAGATACATGACTATCAACATCGCTCCGGAAAGCCCTGGACAAACCAAAATCAGCTATTTTGGCTTCTAGGCTCTCACTCAACAGGATGTTTGAAGTCTTCACATCTCTATGAACTAGTGGTGGTTTGCATCCCTTGTGCAAATATTCCAGTCCTGCACATCATTTGAAGTAAAATGGACAGTACAGAAAGCTTGAATGGGGCAGGATAGATAATTGTTATGCATCATTAATGTCAAACCTTGTGCGGCGTCCACAGCAATCTGTAGACGCTGTCCCCAACTCAAAGCAGTTGCACTACGGGTTTTATCTGTTAAAGACAAATAAAGAAGTCGATGAAAAGTTCATATATAGTTTATTAAAGAAACATGTAGTGCAAAGTGTTTTCTATGCAAAAATTTGTCAATTCAACTTTCTATGCAGATTATACTATTCTTAGTGATCAAGTTATGAAACAAACTTGGGCATGAAATATTGTAGAGAATGCCACATTCGACTCGGGAACACCTCAGACTAACATGGTAACATCCAATTTAGTTAGTTTCCTTAAAGAGAAATCTAATGGTGCAAAAAAGAGTTGTACGATTACAAATCATAGAAAAACCTATTACAAATCATTATACTTTCAGGATTCATTACCTCTGAGATGATTGTGTAGGCTTCCCAGAGGCATGAACTCATAGACCAGTGCCAGATGATCACCATCCATGCAATAGCCAACTAAAGAAAGAAGGTTTCTGTGATGGATTCTGATCAAATTCTGGGCCTGTAATGAGAATTAGCATCATTAGATCCAGGATTTAAGAAGACATGCATTAGCATAACCAAGATGATATGTATAAGAGAAATAATATCTTTAAAAAGCGAAGGAGTGCGGTCAATAAGTTCAAATAAATTTCCTCAAAGAAAAAAGTTCAAACAAATTAATTCCATATACAACCAAAAAAATCATAACTGGAATTCATTGCTTCAATTTGCTATCTTTTACGGTACATCAAGAATGCAAAACACAAATAAGTTTCCATAAAAGAAACATTTGTCAATCTCCTTAGAGACATATTATTGCAAATCAAAATTCATCTAATATACCACTGTTCTAACTAGCAATGAACTAATTACCTCAGCTAAAAACTCTTTAGTGCCTTGTGATGATGACTGAGAGCGCAGCTTGACTGCAACTTGAGTACCATCTTCTAAGCAACCATGATATACAATGCCAAATGCTCCTTTTCCGATGTCATCCTTAAACTTGTTGGTTATTGTCTCCAGTTCCTTGTACGTGAACTGTCGGTTCTCAAGTTGCAATGGATTATCTCGACGTCCCTTTACTAATTTGGAGATATTACCTGGTCCAGGGAGACATGTTTTTGAGCTTTCCAAGTATAACATGGTCGCATAGGATGCAAGTCACACAAGGATTAAGAAACTATTTCTTTCCTGCTACAGGTGAACTTTAATTCAAATTGAAAGAAAGTAGAAAATAAAAATTTCTATCAGAAACACATGCCTTGCGACTTTCTCAGTTTCCACACCACGAATATGACCACAAGTAGCAGCAGAACAGAAATAACACATAGAATCACAATAATAGGTGTCGCAAGCTTCTTTGATTTTCCATCTTCAGGAATTCCCTCACATGGAGTTACACCAGTACAAAGATAAGGATTGCCATCAAATCTAGCAACACATTTTATAATTTGACATTATTATCTGTTAGAAGTGATCTAGCTTTTGCTACATATAACTTCACAGTCCAAGGGTGAAAATAAATTGCGTAAAATAGAGAAGAATACAGTAATGGCAATGGCATGAGAATAAAAATACATAAAAGTCAATCGACACCTTTATCTAAATCTATGATATAATCTCGACCTTACAACATCTTCTTTGTTTAGTATCATGATAATCTATACCATCATTCGTCCATTGTACTTTTGTTTCATTAGTGAATTTAAACTATACATGATACCTCCACACAGAATGCAACTCTCTGAAAATAACATACAAAGGGAAATGGTTAGTAAAAAAGTTGAGGCTGAAAAACACAGTAACAAGCAAAAAGGCACTATAATATCACAGATGGTTATTAAGGATCCCGGAAGAAGAAGATACGAACAATCTCATATTAATTTACCACAGCGTTAAGTTACCATGGCTTAGAAAATTAAGTAGCTAGGTTAGTTTCCAATATCAAATTTGTATTTCAGGGCCAACCAAAAGCATCAATCAAACAAAAAAAATACAAAGCAAACACTGCAATTGACAAGTTTCTCATGCACTCTTTGACACTAGCCCAGGACTATATCATTGTAGGAGAAGGGAAGTCGCATTTTAATTGCTTCCCATCCATTTCCTGAGATGGCTCAGGGCTTTCTTCATAGACTAGTATATTAGAGTTTGAAAAGTAAGGTTTTGTCCCAGTGATAACAATGCATGTTAAGATCTACCAGAGAGGAACAAACCCTAAATACATCCCTTGTTCTCTTTTTTGAAGCAGAGAAGCAGGAACATTTCCAGTAAGATTGTTTCCTGTCAAATTTCTGCAGAAAGGCAATAAAAAAATAAATTAGACTTACACTTAAAAAAAAAATCTTTTTCATGAATCTAAACTTAGGGCATTGTGATACTCACAAAAATTTGAGTGTTGGCAATTTTCCTAGCTCATCAGGTATTGATCCTGTTACGTTGTTGTCAGACAAGTCACTGAAATTAAATATCATGTGTTCAAGTAATTACTGATTCTTAAGCTCATGGCAAACTGAAAGCAACAAGATATGTTAATAATGACAAAATATGTGGAAAATCATAAAGCATTAACAATGTACTTAGTAATAGTCAATTCAATATATGCACAATGCCACAATGGTTCCTGATAGCCTGATCCACCATCCTTAGTAGGTAACAACATTATAATATTATATCCATAATAAACCATAATTTTTATTTATTTTAGGATTAAGGTAATTAGAAGTAGTTGGTATGTGTTGTCATGATGATTGATGAAATATGTAAAAAGTTACTATTGTATAGTGAATGAACATTCAGGAAAATATATCTACTGCAAGATTCAGAATTAACACCATGGTGAACCTACTGGATGCATTTATAGGTGCAAGGATGCATATCCAGCTTACTGTTGTAATATCACATGATTGTGACAGCCAAATACTAGAGCTAATGTTCGGTTGAAAAAATGTTAGAGATAACAGTTATAAATTATAAAAGAACATTGTTTAATGACAAACTAATGGGCATGACTTTATAGAACAAGATACTAGGTGGTTTTACATTTTTTCTAAAATTTTTCTTATGCTGGGCTAAACAGGCCCTTCAAGAAAGCCGAAAAGAAAGTAGCACTTACAGTTTCTCTATTGCATAAAGCAATGTAAAAGAAGGCGATATATAGCCATTTAATCCACTTGAAGATAGATCTCTGCAAGATATTTTAAGTATGTCAGAAATGGTGCTTAATAGATTGTAAATTGATATTCCATGTTCTGTAATGGTTTAAGTTCAATTTGTAATCTCACATGGTTGTGATCCTTGTTGATTGACCATAGCTACAGTTCAAGCCTTTCCAAGCATACTGAGTTGGTGTACATGGATCTCCCATCCAGTTTCTTGTCACTCTATACTCGTCCCTGATATGCCTAATGGCGATGACTGATTCCCAAAAGAACAACCATTAGAATAAAAATCCATGTATGGTAACAACTGATCTTTGCTCAATAAAATTATCACAACAGAGTAAAAACATATCACATAAATATATATCCTCCAAGAAGGTTCCTTCGTTTATGAAGATTTCTGGGAACTTGATGGTTATCCACTTATCCTACGCATAACTCATGGGTAGTAATCAGGGGTAAAAAAACTACAACGTACCGTCGTCGGAGTCGGTCAGGGTTTCAGTGAGTCGCATCGGCGTGTAGACCTCGAGCGCGTTGAGGATTGGGGGAAGGGAGGATGGGACCGTCGAGTTGAGAACCCATTGGTAGCGCGGGCTCTGCGCCAAGGGGGCTTTGCTGCCCTGGGTGGTAGACATGAGGTAGGGCGGAGTGACGTTGGAGTATAACTTGGCGCCATTGAGGTAAATGTCGAGTGTCCGCGAGCTGTCCGGCTGAAGCTCCGCGAAGTGGAGGTAGGCGTAGAAGGCATTCACGCGGGAGCCGGAACCGTCGAAGTCCCAGGAGAAGTCAAGCATGGTGGAATTTAGGGGGACGGCCGCTGTTTGCATGACTGCCGACGGCACCTCGAACGCGCCATTGCTACCGGGGTCGATCACCACGGTTTGGTTGGTGGTAATGGAGGTCAACGCGGGCTGGAAATTGAGCCTGTCGGACCAGAAGCTGAAGGGGTCCCAGAGCCGGTCATAGCGGTCGTCGGGATACCTGCAGCCGCAGGTATATATGCGAATTAACAACTACTTATCACGTCATTTATCAATCAATTAATTAATGCCGCTCACCTTATTACTTGGTCCGTTGTCGTTCCCAGGTTGAGTCGGAGGAAGAGGACGAGATACTGGCTCAGATTCATAGAAGAATAAAGAACATCCTGCAATGGCCTCAACTCCAGAGCCGATATGAAAGGCGTGCCGGAATCCGTATTTATCAGGCAAGCCGATATGTCATCTGCTAAAGCCACGGCGAGGACCTCCACAGCGTAGGCCGTCGACGGATCCGTGATGTTTACAGTCTTGCAGAAGTTGACGTCCACGTGGAGATCAAATTGCAGCGGCGGCTGTGCGCCACCGCCGGTGCTTCGCGAGCCGTCGTAGTTGCCGTGCAAGAAGGTTGCTCTCAGAAGGTACTGCTCGTTTTTGGCCACCGGCATGGTGTAGCAGTTCCGAGCTGAGGCAGAGCTGCTGGTACTGGGAAAGCTTCGAAGGGTTTGCAGGTGTTTGGGGAGCTGGAAAGAGTAATTAGCTGAGACTGTGTGAGTTTCTCCGGCGTCGATGTATTTGTCGTCGGTGGTGTACGATATGTCTGTGCTTTCATCTGTGTAGGTGTAATCTCCAGTGTTTCCACAATCGATGCTTATGAAGTCTGCGAGATTGCGAGGTCGATCCATCGATTTAGTCACACGTATCAGAATAATTAACTATATATATATATATTAATTCAAAGAACACGCGTCCTTACAAAATAATATTAATTAATTTTTAGATGTTTAGTTATTCATACATACTTGCTTTAATTTTCAAACCTTTCACGTAAAAGAGAGATTATATAATTTAAAGGTATACAAAGAAATCAAGAAGCGCAGAGAGGGAAAAGGGAACAGTAGATTTGTGAGCTTAACTACGTACCTCGGGTGCTTGGCTCATCGCTGACATGGTGTGCGACGACGACGCCCACAAAAACAATGAACAGCCAAGCTGCCATCTCCGGCGCCGACGATCCAGTAGAGCAGCAGCTCATCTTCGTCTTTGTCAATCCAACGAACACCTCGAGCGCATGCTTCCCAGATAAAACAAGTATATAAGAATTAAGAAGAACTAGTTTGCCTGGCGGCGAGGATTCTTTCTTTCCCACGTGTAGTAATCGCCCACCATGCACGCGCATGGCTCGTGCGCCAAGTTCTGCGGTAGTAGTAGTGGTGGTAGTACAATTAGTACAGGTTGATATATCGATGCAATTTAGAAAACTAATTAATTAAGTTGCTTTGAGATTAGCGAGAAAATGAATGAATTGATCCATCAGACCACGAAGACATTCCCGAGCCTCCTACGAACGGTTGGGATGTCCAGCTGCTCGGCAATTTGCATCATCCGAGTTGGGTCACTATTAATAGCGTTATTGACTTCACTCGCAGTAAGTTTTATCTTAATTCCGAGCTCTTGGTGGTTGGACATGGTATGATGTGATGTATGATTCTTTTTTCAAACATGATATTGATGTATACGAAATACATTATTAATTTTATATTTATAAATGTTGATTTTCCTAATTTAAATTAAAAATTAAAAATTAAAATTCATCTTTTATTTCATAGCTCTTTATCCCAAGTGATGAGAAAAAGATCAGCCTCACATAAGGGCCTAGGGGTGTTCACGGGTCGAGTTTAAGGGAAAAATCGATCCGACCCGACCAAATATAATCAGGTCGGGTCGGGTCGGGTCGCGTAGTCGGGTTTACCCGTTTAGGTAAAAAATAATTTTTTAATAATAATTTTTATTTTTTTTAAAAAAAAATAATAAAAAATAAATATTTTTAAATATAAATATTTTAAAAATAATTAAAAATTATATAAAATCCGAATAATCGGGTCGGATCTCGAGTCATCGGATTTTAAAGATTGAAACCCGGACCCGATCCGATTATAATCGGGTTTCAAAAATTTGAACCTGACCCGACCCGATTACCCGACCCGACCCGACCCGATTGGTTCGGGTCGAGTTTTTGGGTTCATTGGGTCGGATTTGACCCATGAACAGCCCTATACGGGCCACACGGCCATAAATTAAAAGTTCTGCGCCTTCTTTTGCTAAATTAGATTAACAAAAGAAGGACCTTGTTGTATTATTCAATGCATGATTTTTGTGTTATACATAAGAAAAAAATTCAAATGTAAACTGCACGATCTAGCCATAAATGAAGTTGACTTCTCCAACCAAGAAATCTCACTTTTGTTCTCCAACCTTTATTTAAACCTGAAAGTTCTAATAGTTGACCGAACCAACAGTACTCCCAATAAATTAAAGTGTTAGGCGTTGATTCAAATTGGGTTTGAACCGAATCTAAAAGATGGACCGCATTCAAATCAAAATTGATTTGATCAAAATTTAATTAAATTCATTATTAAGTCCAAATAATTTTATTATTAAAGTTTTGTGGGCTGATAGGCCCGCTGGCCCACGTACTCACGTAATTCATCTAAATTTTGACTTGGGCTCAAAATTGAAATGTGAATTTTTTAAATGGCAACACACATATCTCAGGTGATCGAGCATTCGAGCAATATCTTTACAATCATATTAAATATTTAATATGTTGCTTGGTGAGAAAAAGGTGGAGCATCACACGCATCACATGAAAGCAGCGCCTCATCCAGCCGTCCAATAAGTGTCGCCTCTTGGAATTTAATTCACCACCTCAACAGCTTCAATATCGAACATGACTTCCGATTTATTTGGTCAATCTTTCAAAACAGCCGTATGATTTGATCGAAGGGCTCTGCTCATTATTTGCATAAATTTTCTTGCCATAGGGTCCACTATTCTTATTAGTACATAAAGAAGTCTAATATGCAGTTTCAGAGCATCCACACTAATAGAAAATCCCACGTGTGAGAATTTCATAGATCCAAAAAATTAAAGAGTGCCGCTACAATCCTTTTCCAAGAAGAGACTCTTCTTAGTTTTCGACATACAACAGCAAGAATTCAATTTCAAGGCAGATCTTGCAGAGACATATATTGCCTCTATTTCGTACTGATTTCAAATTTAATTAATTTAAAATAATTTATTGTATTCTGAAGAGGATTTAAATTATTACACTCTTATTGTAAAATTCTTTTCTGAATTTAATATAACAATATCCTCTCCTTCCCGTGGACGTAGGATCGACACCCCGCCGAGTTCGAATCACGTTAATCCCTTTGTGTCTTTTTTTTTTGCATTATTATTATCGGATTTGGTTTTTCGTTTTTCTCGTTGGGTTCGGATTTTGTAGATCCTACATGAAATTATACATATAATTTTCAAAATCATCACATATATAATTATCTTCAATCATCAACAGGTCTACATTGTCAGAAAACCAACATATATAGAAAGTTCGTATTGAGACCTTGATACTTAACTAGCTGATGGAAAGAATGCTGCAGACTCTTCCATTTCAATAGCATTATTCTAGCTGCTCATCACACTTGTTTCAGTCGATAGGATTCAAGTAAAGCCCAAACTTCTATCACTATTCTGACTAATCTCAATAGATTCTGCGTAGAGATCACCTGGGCTTAGAGAATTGAAGCTACTCCCCACTCGAGATCTCTCTATTGCCAAGCTCTCCTTCAGCTCAATTACGATGTTGCTCATGGTGGGTCTCCGGTGAGAGGTTTGAGCCGTGCATTTAAATGCTAAATTAGCCACCTGCCTGATGGAATTCACATCAAACTCCCTCTGTAACTTTGCATCAACGACATCCTCCATGTTGCCTTCAGCGAGCTTTTGGCGCACCCAATGAACAATATGAGGATTCTCTGTATCTGCACGAATGGGAGGCTCCGCTGTGATGAGCTCCAAGAGAACCACACCGAAGCTATATACATCACTCTTCTCGCTTATTTGGTAGGTGGAATAGTACCTAAATAATAATATACCAATGCATATTAGCTTGTGATTTGTTCTTGATTCCTTCTCCTTTGTGATATAATGCAGTGCAGTAATCTCAAACCATCATATAAGTAAGATGAACAAAAGGCAAACATACTCTGGATCGATATATCCTAGCGTACCAACCACTGCTGTTGACACATGAGAATAGACATCGTTGTGGAAAGCCCTTGACAGTCCGAAATCTGCAATCTTGGCTTCTAGCTTTTCATTCAAGAGAATGTTTGAAGTCTTGACATCTCTATGGATCAACGGTGGTTTGCATGCTTTGTGTAAATACTCTAGTCCTGCACAACATTGAAAATAAGATTGTACAATCAAGAGGAAAACAAGTCACAAGTGCTGTAGTTTCTCGTCGAATTAACCTTCTGCAGCTTCAATTGCAATCTGGAGGCGCTTTCCCCAATTGAATGCACAGATACTGCTAGTTTTTCCTGTTGAAGGTATAATATTCACAAGAATTTTGGTCAAATACATGTACATGTGGTTGTAATAACTCAAATACTCTTTTTTTTCTTCTTATTTATACAGAGAGGCCGACCACAAGCTATTCCAGTTTGGAGATGCAAATTGAACAATGAGATTAATGCACGATTGAGAACCTCTAATATGATCTTGTAGGGTTCCTTGTGGCATGTACTCATAGACAAGTGCTAGAGAATCTCCTTCCATGCAGTAGCCAACCAATGAAACCAAGTTCTTGTGATGAATCCTTATCAAGTGCTGAACCTGCAAAAGAAACCATAATTGTCAAATTCAACATGGAAAGATAGCCTAATATGCTTTAGACATTTAATATATAACCATAACATGCTTTAGAAGTCGTAACATGGAAAGATAGCATTGACGAGTAATGAGGGAAAAAAGCTGGAAGATCAATGTTGAAAAGAAGAGGAGAAAGGCTTAATATGCTTTGGACATTTACTACCAATATATAGGAGCATCAAAACAGAGAGAGCCCCTCAACAAAAAGGCATTTTTGAGGAGCATAGACCAACTTAAAGGGTTCTAGAAGCAAGATGCTTCTTTGGTACTTACAATTGTATTTATTTTATAGAATCTACGATTATTTAATTCTCTCCAAAGCCTAAACATGCCAGAACCAAATGAGCTTCCAGAAATATTAAAGTCAGAGTTAGTCTTTTGAAATATTGAGTGTATATCCCGATTCTATTCAAGATCGTAGTGCAATTGAGTTGTTTACCTCAGCTAAAAATTCTTTAGTGCCCTGTGATGATGATTGAGAGAGCATTTTGACTGCAACTTGAGTACCATCTTCCAAGTAACCATGGCAGACAACACCAAATCCCCCCTTTCCAATAACTCTTTCAAAGTTGTTGGTTATTTTCTTCAACTCCTTGCATGAGAATTCTCGATTATCTTTGTGGCCATTTACTAAGTTAAACAAAATTTTCTTCTCCGACTCCACAGTGATACCTGTTAGTCCTTTTAAGTAAAACATGTAAACCGTAGATAATCATCAATGGGTGGGCAATTAGCGTGCTGCTTGTTGATCATTATATCTGAGCTAAAAAGATATGCATATGGAGTTCTGAATTGCTGCAGGAACAACATACCTTTCGACCTTGTCAGTCTACACAGTGTAAATATGGCCACAAGTAGTAGTATCACAGGCACTATACAGATAACCACGATAACAGGTGTTGTAATCTTCTTCTTTGTTGTTATCTCACATAAATTTCCATAATTAGTGCAGAGATTTTGATTGCCTTCAATTCTAACATTAAGTATTAAAATTTTATATTAGTATTTGCAAGAAACTTATGGTTCTTCATCATAGAAGTAAAATCTAGCTGAAACAAATAGTTTGAGAGTAATAAGGTTCAAAGAACCTCTAGAAAAAACATACAAAAATAGCAACCCTTGGCCTGATTTACTAAGTAGGGAAGATGGAATTGGTCCAGTAAGATTGTTGCCTCTCAAGTCCCTGCATAAAGTCATCAAGAGTTGGTAAAATTTCTTAAAATTTCAATATAAAGAACATAACAAAGTTATGTTTACTTTGAAGGAACTGAGGGAGGAAGGGGAGTGGAAGGAGGGAAAGGAAACTAAATTGTTTTTCCTTCATTTCTCTTATCCTCCCCAAATTTTCCACTCAAAAGGGGAGGAAATGGAAGGAAAGCCAGGAGTGAGCCATTTATAATATTGGCCTCCTTTCCTCTATCCTCACAATTAAACAAATCATGATTCCTTGCTATATTCCTTTCTGTTCTCTTTATTTTTTCTCCTTTCCTTCCTATTCTTTATCATCTCGAGTTAACATGCACCTAATGGATTCTTACAGGACTTGCAGTGATGCCAAATTTCCTAAAGCATCAGGTATTGATCCTATTAGGTTGTTGTATGACAAATCCCTGAAACAAAATACCACATATATAATCAAGACAGATTTCCACCTAAAAATGACGAAAACAACTAACATATGCATAGAACAAAATAAAAAATGACAGATCCCATAGAATCAATTATATGTATTCTGGGTGTATAACCAACTTCACACCAGCGTATGTGAGTAGAAGTAGAAACCATGATTTGCTCTCTCTTAAAAAACACATTAGAATTCGATTTCAATAATATTATCCTGAACAAAGTGGATCAGAGAGCAAATGAAGAAAGAATAAGGTTGCTAGACTTACAGGTACTTAATTTCAGTGAGATTAGCAAACGACGAGGAAATATGACCATTCAATGCACTTGCGGACAATGTTCTGCAGAGTATTTTGGTTTCTGATATCAGTATTTTTAATAATTTTCTCACATCACATCAATTCTCTGCAATTTTCTTTTGAAGACTCACACATTTGTGATTCTTTGTCGATTATGATTGGGAGTGTAGCTACAACCCAAGCCAACCCAAGCATACTCTACTGGAGCACATGGATCACCCATCCAATTTCTCTTCAGATGGTGTTGCGCCTTGATGGAGGTAATGGCATTTACTGTTTCCCAAAATTAAAATAGAAGACAGATACCACAACGATGATGTAGTATAATATTCAGCAAAGTGTAATTTGAAGAACAAAAATAACGGAAGGCATAAGGCAAAAATAAGGACACATATGTCAAGCAAGAACGAGCCCCATAAAGAAATACCTCCTTTCTGCTTACAGTACTGTCATGGGGATAACAATGTAAACCCTAGCACAATTGATGCTGGAGATTGAAACATACCGTCTCTACTGTCGGTCGGCACGTTGGTGAGGTACATGGGCGTGTAGAGTTCGAGTGCGTTGAGGATTGGGGGAAGGCTGGACAGGCCCGTGGAATTGAGAGTCCAGTCGTACCGCTCGCTCGGGTCGATGAATAGGATTTTAGGAATAAAGCCGAACGTGAAGTTGGGCGGCCTGTAGTTGGGATACCACAGGCTGCCATTGAGGTAAATGTTGAATGCCCTCGACGTGTTTGCGACGATCTCCGAGAAGAAGAAGTGGATGTACTCGTTCGTGAGGGAGGCGCCGTAAGACGTTGAGTCCCAGTAGAAGTCCATTATGCTGGAGTTGATGGGAGTGGCCGCCGTCTTCAACACAGCCATTGGTGGATTCAAGAAACCCAACAAACCATTCTGGCCGATGGTAATATTTTCGGTAGTGGATATATTATTCCACACGTCTTTACTCCATGACTTCCAAATGCGGTCGTAGGGATCATCTGGATATCTATTCATGCAAACAACAAGAAGCAAGAAAGCAAGTTCTCTGTTCAGAAATGCATAAACTCTACACGGTAATCGCTCTGTAAAATGATAAAAGGTCTGTTTGGAACTTGTTCAGATAAAGTATGATTTAGTAACGTATTATATAATATAATATTATAAAAAATATTATTATATTTAGAATAATGATATGATATGATATGATTAAATGACAATAGCTATAGAGAAGAATTGCGTCTTAGCTAAGCCGATCAAAAATGATAAATAAAAATATAATTTGATATGGGTATATAAATGACATAAGTGAAATTATAAATTTTAATTGATGATAATTTAAAAATAAAATTTTATGAAATCATCAAATTCATGATTTAAAAATTTGATCAAAATTTTTGATTTTTAAATTATGAGATTACCATACATGATCATTTATTAGAAGTCTTTCTAAATATAAAATTAAATCATACAATTTTATGATAAATCATATTCTATCATAAAATAAATAAGGTCCACAGATAAAGAAAGTGCGGGAAGAGGGAGGAAACGAAAAAATTAATACTTGGTAAGGAAAAAGAAGGAGCGAGAGAATTTTTTATTTAATATATATATATATATATAGTCATTTTTATTGCTATAAATATTAGATTTTTTTTATCGACTATAAATATTTTTTTCTCTGTTCTATTTTGTTTTTGTATTTAATAGAGACGAGAAGATGTCAGTAAAATTTAATAAAATTTTATATATGTATTGAAATAATAAAAATAAATTTATAAATTTATTTTGGATAAATTTTTATATTTTTTTTCACCATCATTCAATTTTAAATCAGTGTTGAAAGAAAAGAATGATTTTAAATCGGTGTCTAAAGAAAATTAAAATTTAGAGAAGAATTAAGATAAATAAGAAATAAAAAAAATCAAATAAGGAAAAAGATTCCTAACCCCAATCCAAGCGGTGTAAAAGAAATTAAAACATTTGATAAGAAAAAGAGACTATGCTCAACTTTTACCTGATGTTCTTTGGTCCCCCGACATTAAAGCGAAAGATATTTACCCGGTACTGTGAGGTACTGACGGCAGGATACATGGCGGTATCCATGGGCCTCAACTCTAGCACAGATATGAAGGGCGTTCCTGAGCCTATATCCGCCAAGCACACCGACAAAGAATCGCCCAAAGCAACAGCGATGATCTCATACTCATAGTAATCATACCAATATGGAGCAGTTATATTAACTTTCCGCCAAAAATTGACATCTATGTAGAGATCGAACATTATGTTGGCACTGTTTTTGTTGTCGTAGTTTCCGTACATGAAGGTTGCTCTGACGAGATACTTGCTGTTTTGAGTCACCGGCTTCAAGACATAACAACTTCGCGGTGCATCCGGAAAGCTTCGCAGTGTTTGCAATTGGTAGGTGGATGCTTGAATTTGGAAATTGATCCCGGCGTCCGTGAACTGTTCATCCGATACGTACGCTAACTTGGTATCTTTATCGGTGTAATTAGTAGTATTGCTACCGCAGTCAATGCTTATGAAACCTGCAAAAGACAATAATAAAAACAAACCATAATAAGTTAAATTCAATATTAAAGCTTGTGCCATTTCAATTTCATTATTATTTTAGGGGAGCTCGATGGATTTTTTGTTTTTGCGTTTCTATTTCAACTTATAATTAAGAGTAAAGAAAGGTCGTGTACGTACCTTGTGTACTAGGCAGCTGCCGCTGGGCATCAGCTGTGGCAGTGAAATATGCTAAGCCTAACACAAGGAAGAACAAATCAGCCATACTCTCGATCTAGCTCCTTCTCTGTCTCTAAGTCTACGGGGAATTGAGAACCCAAAGCAACCAAACGTCTTAGAGACTCACATACATGCTTCTTGGCACTTTAGTTTATACTTTAATTAAATAGGCCAATATGGCTCTCATGGCTAGTCGTCTCTGCACTGCGTCAACCTCAATGGATCATCTTCTGCATAGGTGACGCCATGCGCAGTGCGTCAAGGTCAATGGATCTTAGTGACGACTCCTTGTAGAAATTGGATTACGTGTAAGTTGGGCTCCTCCTGACTTGTCGACGGAAGCAAGAATTGGATGTGGTCCCTCTTCCAAATTGAAGATGACAAATACTGACGAGCAGAGAAGAAGACCGATTCAGCTTAATTTTGAGATCATTATCATGCATCGTATTAGTTGAAAGGTCGATTTCTTATGTCTGGAAGTGATTACTTTTTTAATTTGTACCAGGAGATTCAGTTTCTTCTTCTACTTCCCCAAGCAAATGCATGGATGAAATGTGTGTGCATGTTTTATCTCGGTATTCATTTTTTCTCTCAAATGGCTTACAATGATTGAATATGCGACCCGGTCATTCATTAATTGCTTGAAACATATACTTCCTTTGATATAAAAAATAAAAATCACAGCCTTTACATATATCACATAATGTCACACCAAAACATTAATTTGAAGGCAACATGTTACTGAAATCATCTATATTTACAAAATCGGGAACGTTGCTCCTAGATTACTATCTATGTGTAATGATATTTTCATCTGACTCTGAGTGCCTACCATGATGAGACAAATAAGATTTACTCGACTATCTTCACATTGTGCACAAAACGTTCTTGTCTGATGTCAGGTGATGATGATGATGTGGACCTTCGCGTCTCTTGGTTCGGCGTTGCTCCATAGGGAGACTTGCAAAGATGATTGTGTGAGTTTCTCCGGCGTCGATATATTTGTCGTCGGTGGTGTACGATATGTCTGCGCTTTCATCTGTACGTGTAGGTGTAGTCTCCGGTGTTTCCACAATCGATGCTTATGAAGTCTCCGAGATTGCGAGGTCGATCCATCGATTTAGTCACACATATAAGAATAATTAACTCTACACATATATATATATATATATATATATATATATATATAGTTTAGTTATTCATATATACATGCTTTAATTTTCAAACCTTTCACGTAAAAGAGAGATTATATATGTGCGCTTTAATTTAAAGGTATACGAAGAAATCAAGAAGCGCAAATTAAAGAGGGAAAAGGGAACATTAGATTTGTGAGCTTAACTACGTACCTCGGGTGCTTGGCTCATCGCTGACATGGTGTGCGACGACGACGCCGCCCACAAAAACAATGAACAGCCAAGCTGCCATCTCCGGCGCCGACGATCCAGTAGAGCATGCTTCCCAGATAAAACAAGAGTTTGCCTGGCGGCCGGAGAGGATTCTTTCTTTCCCACGTGTAGTAATCGCCCACCATGCACGCGCATGGCTCGTGCGCCAAGTTCTGCGGTAGTAGTAGTAGTGATAGTACAATTAGTACAGGTTGATATATCGATGCAATTTAGAAAACTAATTAAGTTGCTTTGAGATTAGCGGGAAAATGAGTGAATTGATCCATCAGACGACGAAGACATTCCCGAGTCTCCTACGAACGGTTGGGATGTCCAGCTGCTCGGCAATTTGCATCATCCGATCGAGTTGGGTCAGAGTCTGTCGCGCCCCGGCCCCGGGCTCGAGACGCGACGGCGACCCGAACACCGCGCAGCGGAAGGAAAAGTCACGAATCCGAATCATAAATCATAATCAAGCATATTTAATAATATATATTTACAAAACTCCAAAATCATCAACATCAAAATCAGTATAAAAAGACAATGTAGGACAAAAATACAAAAGCTGTGGCCATATCAGAGCTCCAGATCTACATGGTGTCTATCAACTATCTACACCTCGATATATAGATCAACAACTTACCCCTGCAAGTATGAAGCAATAACAATAGGAGTCGGCGAAAATGCTGAGTAGGAGAATCATAATATGATCAACAACATGAATAAGATGTCAACTCAACAATAAACAACAATATGCCCTAAGATGCAGTCAAAGGCGATAGATGTACAACAAATGCTTCACACCTACTCCTAATCAATGTTGACCAAATCATCGAGCGTATGGACTGTTGGGTAAAAACCCCACACTCTACCACCTGTAGAGTGGCATCAACCGTCCGCTCCAACGGTGACGCGACTACCCCCACCAAGCAGGTAGCCCGACGGGCGTCGTATCCGACATCCGCACACCCGAAGGTGCCCAAAGTGACTAGTCAATATCCATACCCTCACCCATGTCTGGAGGGTACCGCAATAAAATGGTCCTGGACCGAAGTACGTCCTCTCCGAGGTCGTAACCTCCAAGTCGACAACTCAACTCCAACAATGCAACAAAGTGTATCACTATAATCAATGGATAACAAATAACATCACCGATATCAACAATATAACAACTCCGAATGATGATGATATGATCAAAAGAATAACACCACAGGTAACAACATAATATCATGCATGACATATCATGATCAAATATCAACATCAATAATGTATATCACCATGATCAACAATAACACATGCAATTATCTACATGGCATGTCCAACAATAATATGCAATATGAGTTCAACGGAATTAGAAGCAATATTAAGCAGATCGAGGCAAAAGAATAAATCTGTCATTTCACCTAACAGTAATTCATCGGCTACAATGGGAATCAAACTCAAGCTCACACCAACCAATTACCTCTAAATCACCCTTTAAAGCAATATAATATTTTTATATTATTTAATTATTTATCAAATTAAATTAATAAATATTAATCACCGAATAATACTAAAATATAAAAAAGACCTACCAAACAACCTCCGATCAGAAATCCGACACCACCATCGCGTTCAGCACGCAAAAACATGCAATTTTGGTATTCATCTCGACTCGATCCGATGACTCTACGATCAACTATAAAAATACCTCAATAAATCTACAAATCAATCTTATTTCACACAATACAGCTCTCTTCACTTAAATACTGTTAATATCTCTCCACTACCACCCAACACCCACGCCCGACGCTCCCCTGCCCCGTTCCACCCACGCCGAGCAGCCCTCCTGGCCGCCGGCGATTGTTCGCCGGTCCAGACCGGCCTGCCCCGTGGCCTCCGGCGCCGGCGAGGCGCCGAATCATGGCCGGGAGGCCACGACGGCCTCCCTTTCTCTGCTTCACGCCCGACTCCCCTTTCCACCAACTCAATCCGTCGCTGGCTGGCCCCATTGCCGCCGGCGACCCACCCTGGCAGACTCGCCGCCTCCTCCGCCGGCCTACGACCCCCGGCGGAGCTCCGAACAACGCCGAAAAGCGCAGCCGCACGCTGCGCGCTGCGGCCTGGCCGCTGCCACGCGCAGCTGCGCCGACGCACAGCGGCGTCAGGTCGTGCTCCGACGGCCTCCGACCCCTCCAACCTGCTCCCTCGCCTCCGATTCCATCCCGCCGATGATTACCTCAGTGAAACGACAGAAAACAACAACGGAACGAGGGGAAGTTCCGTAGGGGAAAGACTCCTACCTCAAGATTTCGGCTCCGGCGACGACGCCGACGACGATCCGACCTCCGATTTCTCACCCTCCGATGCTGATTCCACCTCCTCTTCTCGCGCTCTTCTCTGCGACTGAGCCAGCTCGTATAAGAGCTGGCTATGAGGCGGTGGGGAGGTAAATTTTCAAATAACCCTCCACACCTCAAAAATTTACAACAAAGTTCTTCTTTTTTTTATACAGAATATAACAGAGTCAGTGCCAGACAGAGAATCTGCCCCCTGCTTCCCTTCGCCCTGGGTTGGCATATGTTAGCCCTAGCCTCATGGGAAATGTACTTTGACGGTGCCTCCCGAATGAATAGATGAAAAGAACAGTCCTCTAGTGTCGGCATTATTTTCATCACACCAGAAGGTTCTCCCGCATTCGTTCGGACGTCGGACATGAATTCACAATATACAGATTGTGTTGTTTAAGACATGATAGGGCAATAGTTCACGTCAAGTGATTGGATAATGGATAGAGCTTGTGCATCTTTTCGTTCATAGTGGGATAGCCTTTTCTGACCTTTTGCTTCTGTTAATGAGATCATGTGCCTAATCCATTAGATCATGGCTAAAAGTCATATCAGGGGAGACAGAATCCATTATAGAATAGAAGGTTTCATTCAACGAGTCCCCTCAATTGTTCCATTGCTTTGGCAGCTGCTCTCGCTTCGTGGCTTGCAGCGCCTGAATCGAATGCTCGAATTTTCTGCACAAATAATTGAATGACAGAGAGACTAATCCAAAATAGCAGATATGGAAAAAATGCATCTAACCGTGGTCATTTTTATAAAGTCTTTCTTGTTCCACTTGCAAGGCAAGGACAAAATGGTCACTATTAATAGCGTTATTGACTTCGATCACTTGCAGTAAGTTTGTCTTAATTCCGAGCTCTTGGTGGTTGGACATGGTATGATGCGATGTATGATTTTTTTTTCAAACATGATATTGATTCGAGAAAGAACTAGATTTTTTTTTTGATGAATGTGAGGCTCAACTGAGCCACACGATAGATTAGGTATAAGAAATCAATACAACGAAAGATAGACATCTCCACTTGCCCGACCAGTGGTCGAACGAAGGGGAGACAGAAGCAAAAAAACAAAGTAACTTACTAACAATTGGTTTGCCCAATAACCAAACCCCACGGAGCTAACTAATTAATGAATACCACCCTACGACCAAAGCATACACCTTACATTAACTTCCTATTAATCTATTATCCCAGATTGACATACAAGAAGCAAGAATCTCATCAAGGTCAGCCTTCTTATCCCCGAAGATGATAGCATTTCGAAGTAGCCATACATTCACTGCAAGAGATTAATTCTTTGGTGGTAATTAATTAGTAGAAATAAAATAATTACTGCTAAATATAAATAAATACAAGTTTTTTTTTACTACAAAAATTTATGATTTCCATCCAAATTAAATAATCGCGGCTAAATGCAAATAAATAATTGCTGCTAAATACAAATAAAGATTAGTTCTTTTAATACAAATAAATAATTACTGCAACACACTACCAGCATTCGTGATTTCTGTCCAAATTAAAGCCCAAGTTTATATAGATGTTAACCAGTCGAAGTAATCAAGCACTCTACAATCAAGTGCATCACAACTCCTTGAGCCTGTAGTGCGCTCGATTCTCGATCGTTGGCGATGGCAAAAGAGGGTAAAATTAAACCCTAACGTTCAAGATTTGACTAGCATTTGCTCTAACTAATGGCGAGCTCCTTTCCCCCTCCTCCTCCGCTGCCGCCGCCTCAACCACTGTTGATGGCTCCGACGCCTCCACCGCCGCACTCGGTACCAAAATATGAGGACCAGTCTAATGGCTCTGTGGCAGCGGCAACACTTCTTGTCCTGCATCTCCCCGAAGCGATACCTCACGACGTGCTCTCTTGGTTGTTCTCTCACTATGATACCTCGCAACGTGCTCTCTCGGTTGTTCTCTCACTATGATACCTCGCAACGTGCTCTCTCCGTTGTTCTCTCACTATGGAGCTTCCTCCATCCACCCTGCGCTGGGGAAGGTAGTGTTTTCCTCTTAATCCCACTTATTGCTTTGTGTTTTGATATGCTTGGATGCTATTAGTTAATTTGGGAGAATCAATGCTCAAAACACCTTGTTCCTTGGCCAACGGCTGAGCCAGAAATTAAATTGAGAGGGGGCAAGCCGACAGACTACCAGTAGGAGGCGGATCGATTTGTTGTTGGCCACACGGCGGAGCACGCTGTTAGGGACTTTTTCGATGCGCCGAGCGATGACGAAATGTCCCTTACATATTTGTAAATATGGACTTGTGTCCATGCATATTTTCATTCGATTCGTATTCGTTCATGAGAAACCCCGTTGTGCGATTCCCATGGGCCCGTGGTACGAGTTGTATGCATTTTGGGGTCATTCGACATTTGGTTCATCCGTTCCGGCTAAGCGGAAAACCTTGTGTTCATTCGTCATGGCCGTGGCCACGGAAAATCACCCCGTCGGGTGGCCCAAATTTTGTCATGCTCCTCGTGCTTTGCGGAACCTTGGGGGTGGCACATGGGGGTTAGAGGCCTCATGTATAGCGTAGGGGAGTGTTGGCTTACGAAACGGTGGCCTTGTGCGAATAACGAACGAGCAGCCCACATGGGCATGCACCATGTCGAATTCGCCCAAGGTGATTGCGGAACTCACCCTACATCCGTTTTTGCATTTTCTTGTGTCCATAGTCCTGTAAATGTTGTATTTTACTTTTTGCCTTCAATACCATTCGGCCAACATGGTCATTGAAGGCGCGGACATGGAATACGAGGTTGGCGCGTGGTCCGAAATATGCCCTGCGATGTTAAGTCGGGAAGCCCATTCGGGATGGATTTTATATCAAGGCTTATCCCTTGCATGCGATGCAAGGGTGCCGCACGGGTTCTTCCGCTCCAAAACATTTGGCCCGTGACAACGCGGTGACGTGAGCACGACCACGGCGACAGCGCACTGGTGCAGGGAGATCGAGAGATAATAGCCAGCAGGGGGTGAGACTGGCAACAACGGAAGGGAGGGATTGAGAGATAAGGGAAAAAAGATATAATTTATTGATAGAGAAGGAATTTTAAAATTTGTGGAGGGCAAAAGAGGATAAAAATTTAAAATATAAAGATGATTTTTTAAATTTACGAGGGTAAAAATAAATAAATATTAGGAATACGAGAGCAATTTTACGAAAAGAGCAGGGTAGAATTGTTCCTTACAAACTATAGATAGTAAAATTGAGATGTGGGGCAATTTTTTTAAAATTCATCATATATGAAATTACTTTTCAAAATTGAGATGGGGGCAATTACCCCCATCCCATCAACGTGGCTCCGCCCCTGTTCCTCGGTTGACGTTGTTAATTGATTAACTTTAGAGTTCTTAACTGATAATTCAAATAGAGTCTTACTTAGTAGCATATTGTGGGTTGTGTGCAAGGAAGTTTACAGCGGAAACAATAGGGACTTTGTTAAGTAAGCTAGTACATTTGGCATTCTGGTTGGGATTGGGAAATGCCCTTGTATAGCAAAGAGGCTGATTTTGCAAGTTTGCAACTCAAACCTACTAAGGTTCGTCCTCTGTATATTGAAGAAATACGTCTAAATAATATCAAGTATATTAACTAGAGTTATACGTCATTTAGAATTTATATCTCCCACTTGAATCTTTACGTCATTGAACTAATTATTCAAGTATGTAATCCTATTAATTGTGTTTACAATCATCTTCTATCTAGTAGCATATGGAATTTTTTGTGCTTTTACCATAAGTCTTTTCTGTTAAGTGGAATTTCCATCTTTAATCGTTTTTGTATATAGGCTAAGGAATTCTGCCTTTGTGGATTTTAAGGATGAAGCTCTGGCTGCTCAAGCTCAATCACAACTCAACAGGGTAGGTGGATCATTGAACTGATTTATACTTGATGATACTTGCGCATCTGATTTTTTTGCTATACTATCAGTGTTTTGCTTTCTGCTTCTTTTTCTACAAATTAAACTCAAATAGAGTTAGTTGTTATGATTCTTTGATCTATCAATCAAAATTTTTATTTTGGTATCTTTCTATTCTCATTTCTTCCTTTGGGATAATTTAGGTTGAAATTTCTTGGAAAAGTCTTAACAGTAGAGAGAGTGGCAAGGCTAAAATTAGAAAATCAGTCTTGGACCTAACTTTACCCCAAAGCTAGCTCAAAGGGAGAGGATTACGCAATCCATTTATGACACGTTTGTTTCACAGGATATGATTTCAGTCAGATAGAAATTCAGTTGGAATTAATTCGGATAAGAATCTCGTAGGATAAACTTATATCCTATCTGGCATTTGTTGAAATCTCGGATAAGCAGATTGGATAAGGCAAGATTTTGATATCCTATGTTTGTGTTGGCTCCGGATATAAAAGTCGGATATTAATAATTTAATACTTAAAATTAATTTTATAAACTTATTATTTTTAAATTATGAAAGTCAACTTACATAATTATTTTTAACATAATATATAATAAGAAAATTTTGACAAAATATCTCTAAAAATTGAATTAAAATTGACTTATCACAAATATGTATTCGTGGAAAGAACATAGATTTATATATATAAAAAAATAAAAATATATTTATATATCTAAAAATTATAGCAAGCATGAAATGCATAATTGTCTAGAACATACCAAAATACTAAGTATTAATCCATAATTCAAAATATAAAAATATATCAAATCTATAATAAAAAAATGTAGTAGTATCAATCTAACTCAAATTTTATTATTTTGCTAACGACGCTCATTATCTAGAATGAAATTTAAGTATTGAAGCTTGTCTTCCACATTTTGCATCCCATTAAAAATCAAAAGATCATCATCGTGTGTCCCCAAGTAGCGAGTTAGAAAAATGACATCCATTCAATCTCTAATTGGAAGTTTCTTCAACTCATCATGAATTTTCTTTTTCATCTTTTCCAATTCCTTGTCTTGACCCAATTGGTTGGACAACACCACCAAATTTTCAGCTATATCTCTCATTTTATTTGCCATAGCACCCATGTATTCTCCAAACTTTGAAATATCTGGTTCCATATTATATTCTCCAGAACGTCTCTTTTTTTGCCCTTGGCGAGTCATACTACTTGACGCTGCTACGTTAATCGAATCCATTAACTCCACATCATCTCTTACTTCAACCTCCTCCTCCTCATCTAGCATTTCAATTACATATGCAGGCGTTTGGACATTAACACCAGTTGCTTGGTCCTTCCCAAAGTCTACTAAAAGTTTTTCATAATAAGGAAAATGCTTATTTTTCAAACTCTTAGCATCAACTTCCTTCTGCACAAAAATAAATTGATGATGGTTAAAAACAATTAAATTATACAATTTATTAAAAACAATTAAATTATACCTTCAAATATTCTTCCCATATACCTTCTTCAGCTGTTACACATTTGTGTTCTGAATCCCATCCGAAGCCTGATTGTTTTAACATATCATATATTAAATTAAATTGTTTTTTCATAATTTTCAACTTTGATTCAATATGTGGGTTAGTTTGTATCCTACATCCCGGGCATATACTTTCCATTCGCTTTTCAATCTCTCCATACATTTCAGGCCTAAATCCATTATCACTTTTCCAACCAGCATTAACAAGATATTCTAAAATATCAATAAAAAAATCCTCTTCTTGTTTTGTTCAAACCCGTCTATCGCTAGTTCTCTTAGTTTGATTGCTTAGGCGATCTATCTATCCTGATAAAACATTGTAAATTAGTCAATATTTTAGCATTTCAAAATATTAAAGTTATAAAATTTCAGCAATCATAACCTCAACAATTTAAGATTTTAGCATTTAAAATTCCAACATTCGTTGCACTATTTAACATCACTTTGGAACCAAGTAGAACTGATAACAATAATATGTTATAAAAAAAACAAATTTGAAGACTTCAAGTAGCAATTATAATTCATATATCAATTGTTAACTCTCCACTCAGTATACATATCATTTGCTAGTTTCTCACGGAATTCGATCAGTCCAGTGAGATGATGTCTCTACACTACTTATGACATCAATGTCATCGCCATTTATATGATCATTATTTTCATCTATATGGCTTAATTACATTTCGAAAGGATCTAAACTCATTTCTCTCATAATGAAATTATGTAAAAGACAACATGCAATGATTATTTTATTTTGTATCCAGATTGAATAAAATGATGGACTTCTAAGAATAGCACAACGCATCTTTAGAAGTCCAAAACATCTTTATATCACATTCCTAACTGATGAATGACGCATGTTGAAAAACTCATGTGGTGTTGATGGAGCTCTAGAATCTTCTCCCCATTCTGTTAAATGGTATCTCGTCGATCTATATGGTGCGAGCAATCCTTCTCCATTAGTATAACCAGCATCCACTAGATAATAGTTTCCTAAAATAAAAATAAAGATCAATATTAGAACTTTCTTGTATAAGGGTTCTAACATATCTAATTATGATTTCAATTTTCATAAGGACTTACCGATGGGGACTTTTAATCCATTTCTCCTATTAAGAGCATCTTGTAGGATTCTAGAATCTGAAGCAGAACCTTCCCACCCAGGCATAACTAAAATAAAGTTCATGTTAGGAGCACAAACACCCAACACATTTGTGGCAATATCCCCTTTACGATTGTGGTATATGACGAGGTTTATCTTCAGATGAGACTCACACCTTAATATAAGTGCCATCAAGGGCTTCTAAGCAATTCTACATTTAAAAATGACGGTAAATAATTAACTTTCAATCATTAGCAAAAAGAAGATTCTTTTGGATTTGTTTTACATACCTTAAACCACTTCCATTTTAGATCAATGTAATTTTCTCGTATGGATTCTGGAGATCTCAACAATATGCCTTGCAATCTTATCATGATATTTTATACAACATTGAAATGTTTACTCATTGTCTGACCCGAACGAACAAAATTAAACTTGATGACACGATTTTTGGCATGGTGTGCAAGTATATGTAAGAACATTGCAACTTGCTCTTCTACTGTAACTAATCCCCCTCCCCTTAGTCTGCCCATTGTGCGGAGTAACTCACACAATATGCCAAATTAAGGTACGTCTATCTACTCTTAGTTGTTCAATGCAATTTATATCACTACTATTTATAAGGTCATTTAATCTTTCTAACCGAGTGCGATGACTCAAAAATCTATGCTCTCTTACAACGTGTTGTCTGTGCCTCCTATTTAAATGTTTTATAAGCAACACAATACAAGCACTAATAGCATAGATAACTTCACAAATCATTGTTGATAATGGTGCTACATATGCAGCAACTACATTTCTTGATGGCATGTCTATGAAAAATAAATTAAAATAAATAGTATTAATAAAGCAAATTAATTTTCGAAGTGTTTAACTAATTCAATTATAAAGGCATAACATCCAATGTAGAGAAAAATTTCTAATAAATGCATAATAGAAAAATTACCTAGCTCTCCCCTATTACTTGATGGATGAAACCTGTATGAATAAAACAAATAGTATTAATAAACTCTAAAATAGTATTGTGAAATTAATAAATTAACTAATCCCTCAAGTTCACATCCTTCAATATAATTATTACAGAAGCATAGGTGTAACTTTTTCTTTTGGCAAAAAATAGGTGTAACTTGTTAAAAGTTTCACAAAAGTTAAATCACCTAAAAAATAGGTGTAACTTATTAAAAATTAGTTACAACCTATAGATCATCAACAGGTGAAGAAGTAAGAGAGAAGACATATGAAAAGTAAATTAGAAATTAACAAAATGTACGCCATTCCATAAAATAAATTAGGTGGCTCAAACTATATAAGTGAAGGTCACATCTAGTCTAAAAAACTATTTTAGTGTCCTATTAGCAAAGTAGAAGCATGAAAGAAGATTAATCTAAGAACATTTGTTACAAGAAATAACATTAAAAAATAAGGATTTCTTCCTCCTATGTAAATATTGTCATCACATGACATGCAAAATAATTTTAATCATCACACAATGTTAATCCTTATATTTATATGAAAAAAAAATCAATCACAAATTTTAATTACACTCACAGAAGACAATGTTAATACTTTTATATATATATATATATATATATATGAAAAAGAAATCAATCACATCATTGAGGTCAAATCCATTGTACCAGAGGTATTATGAGAGAGTATAGTAAAAAAAAAGAAACATTGAAAGTTGACATCTTTTCACTTATTTCGTACTCAACTTTGAACAACCTATTATAAAAAAATCAATAAAAAATAAAATAAAAGTAAAAAATAGATCAAAACTTCATTTACACGGCTAAATCAAAGTTTTTTTTATCAAGATCGAAACCATTTGAAGCATGGTGACGAAGCAGTAGCTGGCGAAGGGTGATCCCCATCGACGACTTAAAAGCTAAGCCCATTGTTCTCGTCGCTGAGAAGCTCGAGGCGCTCGGTGTTGGTGGCGGCCGGCAGGCAGGCCGGAGACAATGCGCACCTCGCGCAATGTACCCATGTCGCTGCCGCCGACGAGGACTTGCAGCTCTTGGCAAAGTGTTTGTAGACTCGCGGCTTGTCGAACAGTCGCACGACCGACCACACCGCTACTGTGGGTGCTGACATCGCTTGCGTCAAGGCGGAGCCTTCGCCGTACTAGTGCGGCTCGACGATGTGGTCGTGGTGCCTCACCACCACCTTCGACACCTCGTGGCTCCGTAAACGGCCATCGCAATGGCTCCAAAGAGACAGAAATATATATTTTGCTTCTTTAGAAAGAGAGGGGGAGAGAGGGGAGAGATGTACCTACAGCCGGCGGAATCGAGAGACGCGTGAGCGAGGCGAGACGGCGGATGCAAGAGACAGACGCGAGTTATAAGAGATTAATTTCGAGGTTTTTAATTCTCACCCCTCTCTCGTGGACATCTATATCCCATATTAAGAGGAGTTAGATCTGGTCTTAATCAGCTTGTTTAAAATCCTATGCTCCATCAGACAGTGGATAGAATTTATCATATCCTATCCCATGTCTATATCCCATCAAACAAATACACCATTAAATATTATCTAGATCATAATTTTAATCAATGTGAGACTTTAATACACACCAATCACGCCTAGAATTTACATCTGGAGCGTGAAGTATTGCAAGTGTCCCACAATTAACAATAGATCTAATTCTGATACTAAATTAGAAAATCAGCATTAGATCTAATTTCATCTCAAAAGCTAGCTCAAATGGGAAGGATTGCTCAATTTATTTAAATATTATCTAGATCACAATCTCAATCAGTGGGACTTTAACAACTAATTCAAAGAGTGCATATCAGAAAAGTGAATCTCAGTTAAAGAAGAATTCAACTTCTATAAATCCATCACATCTCAAGGAATCTTTCCTAAAAAAAAAATATTACCTGCTAGTGAACCAATTGCTCCATGGCCGGTGTTGATTATCCTTTTCCGCCACACGTGGAGTATGTTTTTTGTGATCAAATATTCATTAATTGCTTTATATGGTTCTTCTTTCTTTGATAATTTAAAAGTAAATGATGGAAAAAATATTGTTTTGCTTAGGATGATTAAAAAATAAAACCTAAAAGGATAGAATGTTGAACGAGAAATCATAAGTACTTACCTGAACTACTATCTTGTATTGAGATGGTGTGGAACAATACAACATTTTCACAACTTGGTCAACTTACCTAGGTGGTTTTATAGTCAGTAGTGTAACAAGATAAAGGTCCAGGTATATGTTACCTTCTCTTGTTCCAAAATATGTTAACTATCTCCTTCTTTTCTTTTTTTTTGAATAAAAACATTGTATTCAATTCATGAGTGTGAATAGAATACATGGGAGGAGAGAGAGAAAACATAAGATAGAAATTTAAAACAAGATAGAAATAAAACAGATTGAACAAAATCCAACCAAGACGTACTATGTTATCTTGTAGGAACAAATGAAGGACAACATTGAATAAGTAAGATCCAGAATTCCTTTCTCGGAGCCCTCGAAATATCTCCTGTTCCTTTCACCCCAAGTGAACCACGACCAAATCAAGAGGACTCAGGCCCTTAGCAGATTGTCTGAGTTGAATTGATTTCATCTCTCATCACCTTGGTTCCAAGATGAATCAAAGACAAGTATATTCAATTGGTTGAGGTAGTGCATCCAGGACATTTGAGAGAACTGACATTTGTTGAATAAGTGATCGTGTGTTTCAGCTAAGGTTTAAAATCTCGGTCGGTACGGTAAGTCTGGTATTTACCGGTTTTTTAGGTTTCCGGTATACGATATACCCGGTATTTGAAAAAACCGGGTATATTGTGTATACCGGGCGGTATATGGTGGTATATGGCGGTATACCGCCCGGTATGGGCAGTATATGGTGGTATGTCGCGAAAAAAAAAAAAAAAAAACTCGGCCGGTATGCATTTTCATACTGGTCCGTACCGTGTGTTGGTACGGTATGGTACCGGTATATACCGGTACCGGCCGGTGATCGAAACCGGTACCGGTACCGAGATTTTAAACCATGATTTCAGCCTCGTTCTTGCAAAGTAGACAAGTAGTGTCAACATTCATTCCCCATCGGGCCAACCTATCACGTGTTAGAAGACGTTTGCGAACCCAAATCCACCCAAATATTGAAATTTTAGAGGGAATTTTGTCTTGCCAAAGAAGGTGATGCGAAGTATCATCCAAACTACGAAAACTCAGTATACGGTAGAGGGACTTAGTATAGAATACCTTGTCTAGTGTCCACCTCCAACAAATCATATCTTCACCGATGGAGAACTTAATATTCTCAAGCTTTTGAACCAAGGCGTAGATGTGTGCCGGATCCATATATGTGGAGAAAGAAATGTTCCAGCCAACGAAATCCCCCTGTTCATCAAGGTCCTAAACCTTCTGTTCATCAAGGTCTTAATATGAGTGCTTTTATCTTTTTTGAAAAAATCTTCTCTTCTCATTCTAGTTTCCTGAAATCTTAAGCCATTATTGTCCTCATTGCTTATGGTTCTGACCTGCAAGCTAACCACTCTACCTTCTTAATTGCCACTTCTTAAACCGAGACTTTTATGTAACATATAGAGACCCTTTCCTCACTTTCATTTTGGCAATATATGCATTTGTATACTCAATTACACCTCTAGCCATTCAGATCCACTAACTACTTAATAATCAGCATGTTCTGTTTTGTCATTAGTGGATGCAATTAGTTTCATAATGTAATTAAAAATGATCAAACTGTAACTGTGACAATCATTCTATTAATGATGGCTGTTAGTAGTGTGTTTAGCTTGAGTAATCAGGAGTATGTTTGCACTAGTAGTCTAGAATATACATCTTGCAAACTGACTTGAGGAGCATCTACTTTTTAGATAGAATAAGGTTCAATTACTATACGAAGAACAATAATTATATAATTTGAATGTGCCAGTTGTGCTTGCTCAAAACAAGACTGATTAAGTTCTATTATTTGAGAAGCTTCTCCGTGAAGTAATTGGATAACTGATGGTGGTTTCATAAACCAAAAAGGCAACTTGCTTTTTAATTGGATTAGTTTTATATAATATGGACAATGTCCTAAAAAGTTCTAATATTGCACAACAAATGTGCTCTTGATTTTTTTCGTCTTCATATTCTGGAATTCTCGCTATATTAGATAAGTTGCATTGTCTTCAAGCAAAATGTGGATGTTTAGTGATATATATATGTTCGGTTATATATACATTGGTATATAGTTTTTTCACTTTCCATTGTAATTCTTCACTTTATCCTATTGCTCTTGCAACAGCCAAGAAGAACATATATGTATGCTTTTAGAGTTTCAGAACATACACTAGATTCCAATGCCAATGCACTATAGGTGAAGAAGCATTAGAAAAATTCAAGGTATCCTCATATTTTTTAGAATATTCTGTTCTTTTGCTGTCCATTCTCAAATGTTTACACATTTTTGTGGTTCTTGCAGGATTACTAGGTGTTCAACCTGATTCATATATTGACGTGAAAAACAAAGACTAGGGAGGTTAGACAATGCATTTAAAAAGCAATTTTTATTGGTTTCCTGGTCAAACAATAATTCACTTTGCGCATCCAGGTGATAAATACATAAATGATGTTGATCCCATGCATATATCCTACTTATCAACCAAACCAACGCAATGGATCAATATCCTACTTATCAACCAAAGCAATGCAGTAGATCAAAGAATGAAAGCAAAAAATATATGAGGCGGAGGGATGACCCTCAACTAGAACGCCGAAGACCAGTTGGATCGAGTATACTTTTTTATGTTTTACTCATAATGGAGAGAGATGTATCTGGAGAATTTTTTTTTCATTTTTAGGGGAAGGATGGTTTAATCATTTTGCTAACAATAAGGATATGTAAGATTATATATATACTGGGTGAGGATGGGGTTAAACTCTCAATTGAGTTTCTTTCAATTTCTGACTTGCAATTCATGTGATAGTTGAAGTTTAAGTATTTCACAATATAATTCTTTCAATTTTTGTTTGATTAATCTCGTGATATTTAGTTTTTTTATAATAGACATTATATGCTATGATTACTAATTTAATGATAATTATAAAAGACATCAAAGAAGATTAGTTGAATAAGATATAAGATTTAGTAGCAATTGTAATTACTACAAAAATAGTCATTAAATATATATACATTTAGTGGTGATTGTTTTTATCTTTATCAACAATTGTATAAATTGCTTCTAAAGCCTTTAACGATAAATGATCTGGTGGGAATTCATCACACTACAACACAATCGACATATAGAGGCACATAATTAAAGACAAATTAGATTTTTATTTTTAAATCTTCACATTTAGATACTAATAGACACAAAATTTATCCATAATTAGCCTCTAAAAATAACTTTAGAGTCAGATCAATTAAGTGACTCTGTTGCTAGTGTTTCTATAGCTTAGAGTTAAATCAATTAAGTGACTCTATTGTTGTTGTTTCTATAGATCTTTGAGGCTGATTAGGAGCAAATTTTGTGTCTATTAATCTCCAAATGTGAAGATTTAGAAACAAAAATATATTTTATCTCTAATTTTGTGTCTTTATAGGTCAATTATGTTGTAGTATCAATTGCTGGTAAAGGTTTTTGCAGCATTTACAATTCCTAGCAAACATCATAACAATTATCGTCAAAAGGCCATAGTGTAGTAGTGACTTTTGCTCCAAATCATAGCAAGACACCTGACTCGTTCATCCTTCTCCTTGATCATCTCTAAATCCTCCCAACGGAAAAACAACTCTCTCTAGGTCTGCCTTGTCAAGAAGTGAAACCCAACCATCCTTAGCGAAGTTGCAATTGATCAACAGGTGCTCCTAGTCCTCTGTAGCTTGTGTACAAAGAACACACTTGTCATCCACCATAACCGATCCGTGTCTTATAAGTCTTCCCTTTGTCGGAAGCCTTTTCTTTAATACGATCCACGAGTGGATTTTAAATTTTAGCGGAATATTGCATTTCTAAATTTGACTTGCAGCTTCCCATTTTACCCTCGGGTCCATATACTTTGCATAGGCTGACGCTGTGGAGAACTTACCTTTTGCTTCCCAACGCCACCAATTTCTATCCGACCCCTCTGATATATCAAGACATCCAATTAAGTTGAAGAATTTTTGCACCCTATCAACCTCCACCTCTAATGCCCAGTGAAGATTCCATGCCCCTAAATTGTGGTCCAAGCACTGTTCGACAGTTACATTTTTGTATCGCTGAGCTCTGAACATATCTGAAAACTCTTGTGCCAGCCTTGTATTTCTGCACCATCTTTCCTTCCAGAAGCTGGTCGACCTACCATCTTCTATTTTCTTCTCCAATCCTATGTCGAAGAGCTCTTTTGCCCGAAGGATGCCCTTCCACGTGATTGACCAACCCATCGAACAGTAAGAGTCAAACCATTTCATCCTTTGAAAGTAGTTAGATTTCACAATATCCACCCAGATGAGGTCCCGATCATTAGCTAATTCCCACCACCAGCATCCAAGGTGAGCAAGGTTATGCTTGTCTAAATTTTTTATACCCACTCCCCAACCCCAAAGCCAGTAGGTAAAGTTGTATCATCCCAGTTCACCAGCTCTCCACTTCTGCATCCCTCTGCACCTTCCTTCCAGAAGAAAAATCTCCGTCTTTTATTTATTGCCTATATAACCCATTTTGGAGCCTTAAAAATTGAGAAATAATACCTCGGGATCGAGCTTAAGACACTATTTATCAGAACAAGTAGGCCCCCTCTTGATAGAAATCTATTTTTCCAAGAACTAAGCCGTCTATCTATTTTCTCGATAATACAGTTCCAGTCTCCCCTAAGGGGATGCCCATCCCTTAGCGGCAGACCCAAATATTTGAAGGGGAAGCTACCTTTCTTACAGCCCAGAATCTCTGACGGCTTCTACACTTTTCTCTTCGCTTCTCCCGACATGAACGACCTCAGTTTTACCAAAGTTAACTTTCAAGACCGTCATAATCTCAAAGCTCGAGAGCAGTAATTTCAAATTTAGAAGATCATTGACGTCCCCCCTTGTAAAGACCACGAAGTCATCAGCAAACTCCATGTGAGAAACCGCAATACCTCCACCCATCCTCATACCCCTAATCAAATCATTTTGTTCAGCTCTGTCTATTAATCTTGTGAAGACGTCCGTAACTAGGATGAACAAATAGGGTGAGAGAGGGTCCCCATGCCTTAGCCCTTTCTTGTCTTTGACCCATTTACCTGGTTCCCCATTCAGTACTACTGTGGACTCCCCGACTCGTCCTTAGTAGTAACGAGATTTCATTTATCCAAGCCATTGAAAATCCCCTCTCCCTAAGGAGTTCCAATCAGAAATCTCTTAGATATTTTTTATTTGATGTATACGAAATACATTATTAATTTTATATTTTTAAATGTCGATTTTCTTAATTTAAATAAAAAATTAAAAATTAAAATTCATCTTTTACTTCATAGCTCTTTATCCCATGTGATGGAAATAGCTCTTTATCCCATGTGATGAGAAAAAGATCAGCATCACATACGGCCATAAATTAAAAGTTGTCTTCTTTTGCTAAATTAGATTAACAAAAGAAGGACCTTGTTGTATTATTCAATGCATGATTTTTGTGTTATTCATAAGAAAAAAAATTCAAATGTAAATTGCACAATCTCGCCATAAATGAAGTTGACTTCTCCAACCAAAAAATCTCACTTTTGTGCTCCAACCTCCTTTATTTAAACCTGAAAGTTCTAATAGTTGACAGAACCAACACTACTCCTAATAAATTAAAGAACACATATAATTTTCAAATTCATCACATATATAATTATCTTCAATCATCAACATGTCCACATTGTCAGAAAACCAACATATATAGAAAGTTCGTATTGAGACTCTGATACTTAACTAGCTGATGGAAACAATGCTGCAGACTCTTCCATTTCAATAGTATTATTTTGGCTGCTCATCTCACTTGTTTCAGTCAATAGGATTTCAGTAAAGCCCAAACTTCTATCACTAGGTTATCCTCACTTGGAAGGAAAGAAGGGAGGAGGGAAAGGAAACTTTTTTTTTTTCCTTTTTTCTTTTCCTCCCAAAATTTTCTGCTCAAAATTAAGTCAGAGGAAATGGGAGAAAAGTCAAGAGTGAACCATTTGTATAGGCCTCTTTTCCTCCTTTCCTCACAAGTAAACAAATCATGTTTCCTTCCTATTTTCTTTTCTCTTCTCTTTATTTTTTCTCCTTTCCCTCCTATTCTTCATCATCTCAAGTTAACATGCACCAAATGGATTCTTACAGGACTTGAAGTGATGCCAAATTTCCTAAAGCATCAGGTATTGATCCTGTTAGGTTGTTGTATGACAAGTTCCTGAAACAAGAAACCAAATATATAATTAATCATGATAGATTTCCACCTACTAATGATGAAAGCAACTCAAAGAAGCATAGAACAAAAGAAAAAATGAGAGATCCCATAGAATCAATTATATATATATATATATATATATATGTGTATATTGAGAAAAGAAACCTGTAATCCATTCACCAATTTTATATATTCTGGGTGTATAACCAACTTCACACCAGCGTATGTGAGAAGAAGTAGAAACCATATTGCTCTCTCTTTAAAAAACATTAGAATTTGATTCCAACAATATTATACTGAACAAAGTGGAAGAGAGCAAATGAAGAACGAATAAGGTTGCTAGAACTTACAGGTACTTAATTTCGGTGAGATTAGCAAACGACGAGGAAATATCACCAGCCAATTCACTTGCGGACAGTGTTCTGCAGAATATTTTGTTTGTGAGATGAGAATTTTAAATAAGTTTCTTGCATCACATCAATTCTCTGCAATTTTCTTTTGAAGACTCACACATTTGTGATTCTTGGTGGATAATGATTGGGAGTGTAGCTACAATCCAAGCCATCCCAAGCATACTCTACTGGAGCACATGGATCACCCATCCAATTTCTCTTCAGATGGTATTGCTCCTTGATGGAGGTAATGGCATTTACTGTAGAAGACAGATATCAGAACGGTGATGTAGTATAATATTTAGCAAAGTGTAATTAATTTGAGGCGTGAGGCAAAAATAAGGAAACATATGCCAAGCGAGAGCAAGCCCCAGAAAGAAATACCTCCTTTCTTCTGCTTACAGTACAGTCATGGGGATAACAACGTAAACCCTAGCGCAATTGATGCTGGATATTGAAACGTACCGTCTCTAGTGTCGGTCGACACGTTGGTGAGATACATGGGAGTGAAGAGTTCGAGCGCGTTGAGGATTGGAGGAAGGCTGGACAGGCCCGAAGAATTTATGGCCCATTCGTACCGCCCTCTTCTTCGCCCTCCTCACCGCGAAGAAGCCCGTTGCTGCCATTGGTGTTCTGAAACAAAGTGGTTGTGCCTTCCTCGACGGCGAGCTTGTCGGCGGAGTCCCGGCTTGCTGTGGTAGATAGCTCTACTTTCAGCTAAATTGAATTCCGCGTAGCTTTGCTATCCTATACTTCTTTGCAAGTCTGGAGTGAAAATTCAGGTATTTGATGCCAATCCTTTAATAAAGTGCCACCCCTAGGTGCATGCGCAAATTAACCTTTATTAAAGTAGATATAAGAATGATAGATGTAAAGATTACAGAGAGAGTTTAATTACTTAAGTAGCAGTTAAAACTTAAAAGTTGAACATACATGAGATGAGCTCTTTTATCATCCATCTGCTTTATCTTTTTGCAGGTTCTTTTGCAGTTATGAATTTAATCACAGATTGCTTGAATTGATCTGTATATCTACCTTAATAATGAAATCAATATATCTAGTAGATTAATTTGTGTAAATTATTGTTAATTGTATACCACATAACTATATATTTAGCTACAATTAGAAAAAGTATATAACACCTTAGACAATAAAAAACTGCCAACAATATTTTAATGTCTGATATATAAGACATGTTTGAATTATTTGGTTTGATGCTCTTAATTAGTTGTAACCCTAGAAAGTAGGAAGAAAGAGGTCATGCATGTTTTTGGATAATTAAGCTAACTAGAAAGCACTTTATATAGTTAAAATTTTAATAGTTTAATATGCACATATATATATATATATATAGTTGGTTTAATTCATCCCAAAAACCTCTGGAAGGAATTAACCATTCAAAACAACATCAGCAAGTAATTATACTGGACAACAAATTAAACAGTAGTTAATTACAATCAATCAATCATGACATAATCAATTAATGAAAGCTTTAATAGATTAGAACAAAAAATTTCAGAAGACTGCATCAAGATATAAATAAAACTTCACAAACTTTAATCAAGTGTATGTATTTGTGATGGATCACAAGATCAATTCCAAAAAATGTACTGAGGCCATGATCAAACCCTTTCCAAGCATTGCCATCTGACGGATGACACATAACACCCCTAGGTCTACGATTCTCGTAATGCCATCTCATATGTGGTGCTGTACTCATTGAGGCGTAAAGCCTCTTCAACCTAGGTATTAGAGGCAAGTAGTGCATTCTCTTCACTGGCACTTCTTTAGCCTGAACTCTCCCAATAGTAGATCTTTTATATCTAGGAGCATGACAAAACTTGCAATCTCTTGCGTTGGCATCATCTTTATAATATAGCATGCAACCATTAACGCAACAGTCTATTCTTTCTACAGACAATCCAAGCCTTGACACTAGCTTTTTGGCATCATAATATGTTTTTGGAAAGTTTTGGGCAGACGGAATAGTATCTGACCATAACTGCAAAATCTCAGTAATGGCTTCTTGAGGGATGTTATAGTCGGATTTAGTACTCATCATCCTAACTGCCACAGATAATGGAGAGTGATGCTCACAACCCGCATATAATGGTTTGTTATACTCCGACAACAAGTCATAAAATTGTTGAGCATCGGCATTTGGCAGTTCTTCATTAGACTGTTGATCGACTGTGTCATTCTCATAATCCCTGAATGCTTGCCCATGCTCTTGCCTAGCTACATCTAAAACCATATCCCTATATCTATGCAAGGGATGTTCAACATTTGGTGCACTTTCGGCATTGTAATTGTTCTGAAGTGTCACCTCGTTGTTCTCATCAGGTTCAATCTCCCCATGGTCAGTCCAATACCAATAGTTGGGTTTGAACCCCCATCGATATAAATGGTATTGGACCTCATCCGGTGACAACAAGCACCCTTTTCTATGACATTTCACACATGGACATCGAATGGTTCCCTCCCTCTCATACTGTTTGAAGATATTATGCTTGTTATAGAAAATTCGTCGATAATAATATGATACTTTTTCGACACATTTTGGTCGAAAAGTTTTGTCGGTAATTATTTCCGACGATATGGGTGGTCGGAAATATAACGAAAATTTTCGACAACATCTTTTCGTCGGAAATTATGGTCGATAAATTCAAATTTTCTTGTAGTGTATGTAAATATTGTCATCACATGACATGCAAAATAATTTTAATCACCACACAATGTCAATCCTTATATTTATATGAAAAAGAAATCAATCACAAATTTTAATTACCTCACAGAAGACAATGTTAATACTTATATATATATATATATATATATATATGAAAAAGAAATCAATCACATCATTGAGGTCAAATCCATTGTACCAAAAGTATTATGAGAGAGTATAGTAAAAAAAGAAACATTGAAAGTTGACATCTTTTCACTTATTTCGTACTCAACTTTGAACAACCTATTATAAAAAATAAAATAAAAGTAAAAAATAGATCAAAACTTCATTTACACGGCTAAATCAAAGTTTTTTTTATCAAGATCGAAACCATTTGAAGCATGGTGACGAAGCAGTAGCTGGCGAAGGGTGATCCCCGTCGACGACTTAAAAGCTAAGCCCATTGTTCTCGTCGCCGAGGAGCTCGAGGCGCTCGGTGTTGGTGGCGGCCGGCAGGCAGGCTGGAGACAATGCGCACCTCGCGCAACGTACCCATGTCGCTGCCGCCGACGAGGACTTGCAGCTCTTGGCAAAGTGTTTGTAGACTCGCGGCTTGTCGAACAGTCGCACGACCGACCACACCGCCACCGTGGGTGCTGACATCGCTTGCGTCAAGGCGGAGCCTTCGCCGTACTAGTGCGGCTCGACGATGTGGTCGTGGTGCCTCACCACTACCTTCGACACCTCGTGGCTCCGTAAACGGCCATCGCAACGGTTCCAAAGAGACAGAAATATATTTTTTTCTTCTTTAGAAAGAGAAGGGAGAGAGAGGGAGAGGGGAGAGATGTACCTACAGCCGGCGGAATCGAGAGACGCGTGAGCGAGGCGAGACGGCGGAAGGTGTAAAATATGCGAGAGACAGACGCGAGGTATAAGAGATTAATTCCGAGATTTTTAATTCCCACCCCTCTCTCTAGACATCTATATCCCATATTAAGAGGAGTTAGATCCCGTCTAAATCAGCTTATTTAAAATCCTATGTTTCATCAAAAGGTGGATAAAATTTATCATATCTTATCCCATGCCTATATCCCATCAAACAAATACACCATTAAATATTATTTAGATTATAATTTTAATTAATGTGAGACTTTAATACACATCAATTATGCTTAGAATTTATATTTGGAGCGTGAAATTCTGCCGATGTCCCACAATTAACAATAGATCTGACTCTGATACCAAATTAGAAAATCAACATTGAACCTAACTTCATCTCAAAAACTAGCTCAAATAAGAAGAATTGTTCAATTCATTTAAATATTATTTAAATCATAATCTCAGCCAATATGAAACTTTAACAGCTAATTCAAAGAGTGCAGATCTGAAAAGTGAATCTCAGTTAAAGAAGAATTTAACTTCTATAAATCCATCACATCTCAAAGAAACTTTCCTAAAATAAATATATTACCTGCTCGTGAACCAATTGCTCCAAGGCCGGTGTTGATTATCCTTATTCGCCACATGTGGAGTATGTTTTTTGTGATCAAATATCCATTAATTGCTTTATATGGTTCTTCTTTCTTTGATAATTTAAAAGTAAATGATGGAAAAAATATTATTTTGCTTAGGATAATTAAAAAATAAAACCTAAAAGGATAGAATGTTGAACGAGAAATCATAAGTACTTACCTGAACTACTATATTGAATTGAGATGGTGTGGAACAATACAACATTTTCACAACTTGACCAACTTACCTAGGTGGTTTATAGTCAGTAGTGTAACAAGATAAAGATCCAGGTATATGTTACCTTCTCTTGTTCCAAAATATGTTAACTATCTCCTTCTTTTCTTTTCTTTTTGAATAAAAGCATTGTATTCAATTCATGAGTGTGAATAGAATACATGAGAGGAGAGAAAAAAAATATAAGATAAAAATTTAAAACAAGATAGAAATAAAATAGATTGAACAAAATCCAACCAAGACTATATTATCTTGTAGGAACAAATGAAGGACAACATTGAATAAGTAAGATCCAGAATTCCTTTCTCGGAGCCCTCAAAATATCTCCTGTTCCTTTCACCCCAAGTGAACCACGACCAAACCAAGAGGACTCGGGCCCTTAGCAGATTGTCTGAGTTGAATTGATTCCATCTCTCATCACCTTGGTTCCAGGATGAATCAAAGACAGGTATATTCAATTGGTTGAGGTAGTGCATCCAGGACATTTGAGAGAACTGACATTTGTTGAATAAGTGATCGTGTGTTTCAGCCTCGTTCTTGCAAAGTAGACAAGTAGTGTCAACATTCATTCCCCATCGGGCCAACCTATCGCGTGTTAGAAGACGTTTGCGAACCCAAATCCACCAAAATATTGAAATTTTAGGGGGAATTTTGTCTTGCCAAAGAAGGTGATGCGAAGTGTCATCCAAACCACGAAAACTCAGTATACGGTAGAGGGACTTAGTAGAGAATACCTTGTCTAGTGTCCACCTCCAACAAATCATATCTTCACCGATGGACAACTTAATATTCTCAAGAAGTGCTGCCTTGACAAGAAGTGCAATCCAACCATCCTTAGCGAAGTTGCAATTGATCAACAAGTGCTCCTAGTCCTCTGTAGCTTGTGTACAAATAACACACTTGTCATCCATCATAACCGATCCGTGTCTTATAAGTCTTCCCTTTGTCGGAAGCCTTTTCTTTAATACGACCCACGAGTGAATTTTAAATTTCAGTGGAATATTGCATTTCCAAATTTGACTTGCAGCTTCCTATTTTACCCTTGAGTCCATATACTTTGCATAGGCTGACGCTGTGGAGAACTCACCTTTTGCTTCCCAACGCCACCAATTTCTATCCGACCCCTTCGATATATCTGGAAATCCAATTAAGTTGATGAATTTCCGCACCCTATCAACCTCCACCTCTAATGCCCAATGAAGATTCCATGCCCCTTAATTGTGGTCCAAGCACTGTTCGACAGTTACATTTTTGTATCACTGAGCTCTGAACAGATCTGAAAACCCCTGTGCCAACCTTGTATTTCTGCATCATCTTTCCTTCTAGAAGCTGGTCGACCTACCATCTTCTATTTTCTTCTCCAATCCTATGTCGAAGAGCTCTTTTGCCCGAAGGATGCCCTTCCACGTGATTGACCAACCCGTCGAACCGTAAGAGTCAAACCATTTCATCCTTTGAAAGTAGTTAGATTTCACAATATCCACCCAGATGAGGTCCCGATCATTAGCTAATTCCCACCACCAGCGTCCAAGGTGAGCAGAGTTATGCTTGTCTAAATTTTTTATACCCACTCCCCAACCCCAAAGCTAGTAGGTAAAGTCGTATCATCCCAGTTCACCAGCTATCCGCTTCTGCATCCCTTTGCACCTCCCTTCCAGAAGAAAAATCTTTGTCTTTTATTTATTGCCTGTATAACCCTTTTTGGAGTCTTAAAAATTGAGAAATAATACCTCGGGATCGAGCTTAAGACACTATTTATCAGAACAAGTAGGCCCCCTCTTGACAGAAATCTATTTTTCCAAGAACTAAACCGTCTATCTATTTTCTCGATAATACAGTTCCAGTTTCCCCTAAGGGGATGCCCATCCCTTAGCGGCATACCCAAATATTTTAAGGAGAAGCTACCTTTCTTACAGCCCAGAATCTTAGACGGCTTCTGCACTTTTCTCTTCGCTTCTCCCGACATGAACGGCCTCAATTTTATCAAAATTAACTTTCAAGCCCGTCATAATCTCAAAGCTCGAGAGCAATAATTTCAAATTTAGGAGATCATTGACGTCCCCCCTTGTACAGACCACGAAGCCATCAGCAAACTCCATGTGAGAAACCGCAAGGCCTCCACCCATCCTCATACCCCTAATCAAATCATTTTGTTCAGCTCTGTCTATTAATCTTGCGAAGACGTCCGAAACTAGGATGAACAAATAGGGTGAGAGAGGATTCCCCTGCCTCAGTCCTTTCTTGTCTTTGACCCATTTACTTGGTTCTCCATTTAGTACTGCGGACTCTCCGGCCCGTCCTTAGTAGTAACGAGATTCCATTTATCCAAGCCATTGGAAATCCCCTCTCCCTAAGGAGTTCCAACTAGAAATTTCTTAGATATTTTTTATTTGATGTATACGAAATACATTATTAATTTTATATTTTTAAATGTTGATTTTCTTAATTTAAATAAAAAATTTAAATTTAAAATTCATCTTTTATTTCATAGCTCTTTATCCCATGTGATGAGAAAAAGATCAGCATCACATACGGCCATAAATTAAAAGTTGTATGTCTTCTTTTGCTAAATTAGATTAACAAAAGAAGGACCTTGTTGTATTATTCAATGCATGATTTTTGTGTTATTCATTAAAAAAAAAATTCAAATGTAAATTGCGCAGTCTCGCCATAAATGAAGTTGACTTCTCCAACCAAAAAACCTCACTTTTGTTCTCCAACCTTTATTTAAACCTGAAAGTTCTAATAGTTGACAGAACCAACACTACTCCCGATAAATTAAACACATAATTTTCAAATTCATCACATATATAATTATCTTCAATCATCAACAGGTCCACATTATCAGAAAACCAACATATATAGAAAGTTCGTATTGAGACCCTGATACTTAACTAGCTGATGGAAAGAATGCTACAGACTCTTCCATTTCAATAGCATTATTCTGGCTGCTCACCTCAGCTGTTTCAGTCAATAGGATTCCAGTAAAGCCCAAACTTCTATCACTATTCTGACTAATCTCAATAGATTCTACGTAGAGATCACCTGGGATTACAGAATTGAAGCTACTCCCCACTCGAGATCTCTCTATTGCCAAGCTCTCCTTCAGCTCAATTACGATGTTGCTCATAGTGGGTCTCTGGTGCGAGGTTTGAGCCATGCATTTAAACGCTAAATTAACCACATGCCTGATGGAATTCACATCAAACTCCCTCTGTAACTTTGCATCAACGACATCCTCCATGTTGCCTTCAGCGAGCTTTTGGCGCACCCAATGAACAATATGAGGATTCTCTGTATCTGCACGAATGGGAGGCTTCGCTGTGATGAGCTCCAAGAGAACCACACCAAAGCTATATACGTCGCTCTTCTCACTGATTTGGTAGGTGGAATAGTACCTAAATAGTAAAATACCAATGTATATTAGCTTGTGATTTGTTCTTGATACCTTCGCCTTTCTGATATAATGCAGTGCAGTAATCTCAAACCATCATATAAGTAAGATGAACAGAGGGCAAACATACTCTGGATCGACATATCCTAGCGTACCAACCACTGCTGTTGACACATGAGAATAGACATCATTGTGGAAAGCCCTTGACAGTCCGAAATCTGCAATCTTGGCTTCTAGCTTTTCATTCAAGAGAATGTTTGAAGTCTTGACATCTCTATGGATCAACGGTGGTTTGCATGCCTTGTGCAAATACTCCAGTCCTGCACAACATTGAAAATAAGATTGTACAGTCAAGATGAAAACAAATCACAGTGCTGTAATTTTTCATCGAATTAACCTTCTGCAGCTTCAATTGCAATTTGGAGGCGCTTTCCCCAATTGAATGCACAGATACTGCTAGTTTTTCCTATTTTTTTTTAGGAATAGAAACTTGTATTCAACTTCAAGAGAATTGAACATAATACAAGTATAGGAGGTAGAGAAAGAGAAAAAAATAAAGCCAGATAAACACAAAGAAAGAAAAAACTAAACAGACACAAACTGCTAGTTTTTCCTGTTGAAGGTATAATATTCACAAGAATTTTGGTGAAATACATGTACATGTGGTTGTAATAACTCAAATACTTTTTTTTCTTATTTATACTGAGAGGCCGAGCACAAGGGGTTCCAGTTTCAGAATGCAAATTGAACAATGAAATTAGTGCACGTTTGAGAACCTCTAATATGATCTTGTAGGGTTCCTTGTGGCATGTACTCATAGACAAGTGCCAGACAATCTCCTTCCATGCAGTAGCCAACCAATGAAACCAAGTTCTTGTGATGAATCCTTATCAAGTGCTGAACCTGCAAAAGAAACTATAATTGTCAATTTCAACACGGAAAGATAGCTTATTATGCTTTAGACATTTAATATAACCATAATATGCTTTAGAAGTCGTAACTTTGAAAGATAGCATTAACAAGTAATGCGGGAAAAAAGCAGGAAGATCAATGTTGAAAAGAAGAGGAAAAATGCTTAATATGCTTCGAGGAGCATCAGAACAGAGAGAATCCCTCAGCATAGACCAACTTAAAGGGTTCTAGAAGGAAGATGCCTATTCAGTACATACAATTGTAATATATTATAGAATCTACGATTGATTAATTCTCTCCAAAGCCTAAACATGCCAGAACCATATGAGCTTCCAGAAATATTAAACTCAGAGTTAGTCTTTTGAAATATTGAGTGTATCCCCATTCCATTTAAGATTATATTGCAATTCAATTGGTTACCTCAGCTAAAAACTCTTTAGTGCCCTGTGATGATGATTGAGAGAGCATTTTGACTGCAACTTGAGTACCATCTTCCAAGTAACCGTGGCAGACAACACCAAATCCTCCCTTTCCAATAACTCTTTCAAAGTTGTTGGTTATTTTCTTCAACTCCTTGTGTGTGAATTCTCGATTATCTTTGTGGCCATTTACTAAGTTAAACAAAATTTTCTTCTCTTGCTCCGAAGTGATACCTGCTGGCCCTTTTAAGTAAAACATGTAAATCATAGATAATCATCAATGAGTGGGCAATAAGCATGCTACTTGTTGATCATTATATCTGAGCTGAAAAGATATGCATATAGAGTTCTTAATTGCGGCAAGAATCACATACCTTTCGACCTTCTCAGTCTACACACTGTAAATATGGCCACAAGCAGTAGCATCACAGGCACTATGCAGATAACCACAATAACAGGTGTTGTAATATTCTTCTTTGTTGTTGTCTCACATGAATTTCCATAATTAGCACAGAGATTTTGATTGCCTTCAATTTGGGAGAAGTGCATATTTGGTTGTAAATTTTTTTAATTTTTTGGACTTTGGTCCTATAAGTTTCATTTTTGTATTTTCGGTCCTATAAGTTTGGCCTATGTTAGACGAATTTACTTTCTCTAGCCTCATTGAGATGTCTATGGATCCTTTCAAATAAAACAAGACAACATAGTATAGGCTCCAGAAAAGTGATTAAGTAGGTAGTGCTTGTTCATAATATCTGAGATGAAATGGAACAACAACATGTGCATGAACAATTATGATGTGCTGCAAGAAGCAGTTACCTTTTAATTTTCTTATTCTGTACAGGATTAATATGGTCACAAGCAGTAGTACCGAAGGAACTACACATATAACCACGACCACAGGTGTTGTGATCTTCTTCTTCCTTGGTGCTTCACATGAATTTCCATTGCCACAAAGATTTTGATTGCCTTCAATTCTAGCATTTAGTATTTTTAGTTTTCATTAGTATTAGCAAGTAATTTATGTTTCTTCACCAGAGAGGTCAAATCTAACTGAAACAGATAGTTTGAGTCATTGGAGAACTTGCAGGTTCAAGTATGTCTGAAGAGTAGTGGTATATGAGAAAGAGAGTAATGAGGTTCAATGAACCCCTAGAAAAAACATACCTCAATAGCAACTCTTGGCCTGATTTACTAAGTAGGGAAAATGGAATTGGTCCATTAAGATTGTTCCCTCTCAAATCTCTGTATAAAGGCATCAAGAATTAGTAAAATTTATTTTTAATTTAGAAAACATAACTAGGTTGTCTTCACTTGGAAGGAAAGAAGGGAGGAGGGAAAGGAAACTTCTTCTTTTTTCCTTTTTTCTTTTCCTCCCAAAATTTTCTGCTCAAAAGTCAGAGGAAATGGGAGAAAAGTCAAGAGTGGACCATTTGTATAGGCCTCTTTTCCTCCTTTTTCCAGAAGTAAACAAATCATGTTTCCTTCCTATTTTCTTTTATCTTCTCTTTATTTTTTCTCCTTTCCCTCCTATTCTTCATCATCTCAAGTTAACATGCACCAAACGGATTCTTACAGGACTTGAAGTGATGCCAAATTTCCTAAAGCATCAGGTATTGATCCTGTTAGGTTGTTGTTTGACAAGTCTCTGAAACAAAAAAACAAATATATAATTAATCATGATAGATTTCCACCTACTAATGATGAAAGCAACTCAAAGAAGCATAGAACAAAAGAAAAAATGAGAAATCCCATAGAATCAATTTTATATATATATATATATATATTTTGAGAAAAGAAACCTGTAATCCATTCACCAATTATATATATATATATATATATATATATATATATATATTCTGGGTTTATAACCAACTTATATATATATATTGAGAAAAGAAACCTGTAATCCATTCACCAATTATATATATATATATATTCTGGGTTTATAACCAACTTCACACCAGCGTATGTAGGTGAGAAGAAGTAGAAACCATATTGCTCTCTCTTTAAAAAACATTAGAATTTGATTCCAACAATATTATACTGAACAAAGTGGAAGAGAGCAAATGAAGAAAGAATAAGGTTGCTAGAACTTACAGGTACTTAATTTCGGTGAGATTAGCAAACGACGAGGAAATATCACCAGTCAATGCACTTGCTGACAGTGTTCTGCAGAATACTTTGTTTGTGAGATGAGAATTTTAAATAAGTTTCTCGCATCATATCAATTCTCTGCATAATTCTTTTGAAGACTCACACATTCGTGATTCTTGGTGGATTATGATTGGGAGTGTAGCTACAATCCAAGCCATTCCAAGCATACTCTACTGGAGCACATGGATCACCCATCCAATTTCTCTTCAGATGGTATTGCTCCTTGATGGAGGTAATGGCATTCACTGTTTCCCAACATTAAAATAGAAAATTAGATATTACAACGATGAATCGATCATGTAGTATAATATTTAGCAAAGTGTAATTTGAAGAGCAAAAATAACGGAAGGCACGAGGCAAAAATAAGGAAACATATGACAAGCAAGAGCAAGCCCTAGAAAGAAATATCTCCTTGCTTCTGCTTACAATACAGTCATGGGGGATAATAATGTAAACCCTAGCGCAATTGATGCTGGATATCGAAACGTACCGTCTCTAGTATCGGTCGACACGTTGGTGAGGTACATGGGAGTGAAGAGTTCGAGCGCGTTGAGGATTGGAGGAAGGCTGGACAGGCCCGAAGAATTTATGGCCCATTCGTACCGCTTAGTTGGGATGACGGGCTTGTCGCTGTAAATGTAGCCCTCCGTGAAGTTGAGCGGCGTGTAGTTGCTCTTCAATACCTTGCCATTGAGGTAAATGCTGAATGCCCTCGACGTGTTTGCGACTATCTCCGAGAAGAAGAAGTTGATGTACTCCTCGTTCAAGCCGTAAAACGGGGAGACGATGTAATACGTGGAGTCCCAGGAAAACTCCATTACGGTGGAGTTGATGGGCGTGGCCGCCGTCTGCATCACAGCCATCGGCGGCTTGAACAAACTATTTTCGCTGATGGCGATCGTGTCGGTAGTGGATATATTATTCCAGACATCTCGACTCCATGGCCACCAAATGCGGTCGTAGGGATCATCTGGATATCTATTCATGCATAGAACAAGAAGCAAGAAAGCAAGCATTAATCAGTTCCCTGTTCAGAAATGCATGCCTCTGCACAGTAATCGTTCTGTAAAATTACTAGGAGAAATTAAAACATTTAAGTGTTCAACTTTTACCTGATTTCCTTTGGTCCCCCGACATTAACTCGAAAGCTATTTACCAGGTACTGTGAGGTATTGGCGGCAGGGTACATGGCGGTGTCCACGGGCCTCAACTCTAGCACAGATATGAAGGGAGTTCCTGAGCCTACATCCACCAAGCACACCGACATGGAATCGCCCAAAGCAACGACGATGGCCTCGTAGTAACCATACCAATATGGAGCAGTGAGATTAACTTTCCGCCAAAAATTGACATCTATGTGGAGATCGAACATTATGTTGTCACTGTATTTGTTATCGTAGTTTCCGTAGAAGAAGGTAGCTCTGACGAGATACTTGTTGTTTTGAGTCACCGGCTTTAAGACATAGCAACTTCGCGATACATTCGGAAAGCTTCGCACTGTTTGCAGTCGTTCCGCGTAGTCGGGTGCACCATGAACGTCGAAATTTATGCCGGCGTCCGTGAACTGGTCATCCGATACGTAGACTAAGTTGGTAACTTCATCGGTGTAAGTTGTATTGCTAGCGAGGCCGCAGTCAATGCTTATGAAACCTGCAAAAGACAATAATAAAGTCCGCAGACAATAATAAATTCCAAAATTTCCACATATTTTAATATATATTTTCTTTTATAATATATATATATATATATATTCCTGTACGTTATATATTATATATTATTTTTTTTCCTTTTTTTTTACTTTACAATTGAAAAATTATTTTCTAAATTTATAATACTATCTTTAATTTAATTTAATTTAATTTAATTTCCTTTTTCTTTTTTTTTTTAAATTTTTTTATGGTAGAATTAGTTCATATTATCTTTAATTTAATTGTTTTATTATTATCTTTTCTCAATTTGTTTTTTTTTTTAATTTTTTAATCAAGCTCATATATGTATTTAGAAAAATACTTCAACTTTTTTTAAATCAAATCAATATATTTTTATTATATTGTTTACTTAAATTTTAATTTTTCCATTCAAATTACTTTGATTAATAAATTTTCAATAATTTTTTTAGTTAAAAAGTTTGCATTCTATAATAAAAAATTAAAATTTTGAATGAATATAGTTTAGCCGATTTGAATAAATTAGTTTTATGTAATATGTATATATATAATACATGAAAATTAATATATTTCAATCAATTTAAAAAATTTAAATAAATTTTACTCAAATTGAATTGAATTTTTAAATTAATTCAAAAAATTAAAAAATCTCAAACTCTAATAAAAGATGTAATTTCAAATATCTCTGAAATTTAAATATTTATTCAAATAAAAATATCAAATTATATATTCGATAAGCATATGCGCTGATATTCCTTTTTATTTTATTAAAAATCGACGCCATAAGTAGAGACGCCGGTAATCGATATTACAAATTTGATAAGAGTCATTCAAGTTGAAACTTTTCAATGTAGCATTAAATATTGTTGATTAAGAAAAAAATATTAATTATTTTTAATTTGTATCAAAATCTTACTTATGTATTGATATCATATGACATTATAGTTATATAGGTGAATAAGTCCAAAAAATTATGATTTCGATGTGGAATTAAATGCCAACATTTTTTTATATAGGATGATTATTGGAAAATTGGCGTGAAAACTAACATCAGTCTCTCAAGTTCATTCGTCAATTTTTGATCGATTTTATAATAAGATTTTTTTATTCCCTTCGTTGAAATTTTTAATTTGATTTATATTTCATATTTTCTTAACAAATTTGACTGAAACAACTATATATTAGTATTATATTTTATTATATAATTATATATTGAATATATATTATAAACAATATTTATTTATTATATTAATTATTTTTGTTATTCATATTGTTTGTTATAATTTATCAAAGATCTCATCTTTTATTTTTATTTTCCTTAATTTAATTCAAGTTTTATAATTTTTGATTTTTTTTTTAGTTTGGATTGCCGCATCATTTTTTTTTTCTAAAATTCAAACTTTAAAATATACTAATTATACATATTTATATATTTTTAAAATTCTTCTTTTATTTTTCTTCTTATATACTATATATACTATATTATTTATTATTACTATCATTATTTTATATTTTATTTTGTTATATATTATTTGTTGGCTTAAGCTTCGATCTTCATTTTGACGATAACAAACAAGTATTTAATCTATGTGTGAAGTTTTGAGTTTAGGTTGAGGTTGTGATAAGCATGCGAACTTCGCTCGTAGAAATGAAAGAAAAGAACGTCAAGAAAGGCTCGGGTGTCGGTTGAATATGTTGGCTTAAGGTTTTCAAGTTTAGTCTTAATCTCGGTTTTGATGAAAATAAACATGAAACTAATGATTTCATTAAAAAATCTTTCAGGTTCCATATCGGTTAGCGTTCGATGTCCTTGATCGAAAATATCGAAAGAAATTAGAAAATCGAAAGGACATGGGTCGCGTTCGGGTTCGTCGCGAAAATTTCTCGAAGATTGACATGTGCACCAAAGACGTATTGGACTAGTCCAAAGATCACATGGAAAGCTCTCCAAGTTGATACTCGTTGAAAGCCTGAATTCAAAAATGAAGCGTGCAAGAAGAAGGCTAAAAAAATAAAGTTCAACCTAGGTTCGATCGACTGGTCGATCGATCGAATGTAGTTAGAAATTGGCAGTAGCCTTGTCGGTCGATCAAATATCGCGAAAAAATGGCAGTAGCCATTCGATCGACCCGTCGATCGACCGAAGATAGGAAAGAAATTGCACAAGGCTACTTCAGTTGACCGGTTGATCGATCGACAGAGGTAAAAAATTGGCAGAGGGCGCATCGATCGGTCGATCGGTCGATCGAATGGAAAATCGCAAATCGCGCGCTTGGCTTCACTGCGTCAGTCGACCGATCGATCGACCAGACTGAGGATCGCGAGGCTTACGACTCATTTGGTCGACCGGACAGCGCGATTTAAGTGCAGTAAGCCTGCGATCGATCGATCGATCGATCGATAATCGACCGGCCTATCGATCGAACAACGGTAACGACTAGTTTTCTACCTGTTGAACCGTCGTTCAGCTGAGAGATTATAAATATCTCTCATCTAACATCTTTAACTCTTCTTACAGATTTAATTGAGTATTCAAAGGAGATTTTTAAGCATTCCAAAAGATTAATTGCTTGCTTGCGCTCGGTTCGTCAACCAATTTTTCAAGCGCCCCTTCTTCCTCAACTCGGGATTTGATTCGAGCTCTACGACTTCGCGAGTTGGAGGCGTTGAAGGCTTGAGAAGAGCACTGATTATTGGTTTCATTTCTAAGATCTTTTCATTATAATTTTAACTGTTATTTGAACTTGTTTTTCTCGGATTTGAGCTAGTGAAGACCTAGTGTCAGGTCTTGTTGTGTGGAAGTAGCTAGTTACCTTGGTGCGAAGGTGTAAAGTCACTTGTGTAAGCTTAGTTTGCTAGAATTAGTTGAGGTATCCCTTAGGGTTGAGGTGGAAGGGTGCTCTCAATTAGAAGGCGGAGACTTCCGGGTGTGAAAGTGCCTCAGGTCGAGAGTGCGATTCTTCGAGTCAAAGTCCTCATTGTAAAGGAAACAAGATTTAATCTAGTAAATTAATTAGTTTAGAAATCCTAAACGGGGTGCTTAGGTAGTTGAGTAGGTATTATGGCCGAACCACTATAAATCACTGTGTTTGCATTGTATTCTCTTGTGTTTGTTTAATTAGCATACTTACTTTGCTTCCGTTTGTTATTCAATTTGTTAATTGCCTAAGTAATCAACTAAACGATTAAAATTGAATTTAGGCGATAAGAATTAGTAAACACACTATTCACCCTCCCTCTAATGTGGTCATTTGTCCAACAGAATAGATGTCTTGTAATATACCCCTAGGATCTCATCCCAATCCTAATTGTAAAGTTATCCAAGTTAAAACTTGGTAACTAAACTCATAAAAAAAAGCATGCATCAAAGATAAGTTAAAAATCAGCCTCAGCCTAAGTTCGGTCGACTGGTCGGTCGACCAAACAAGGTAGAAAAATGACAGTAGCCATTTCGGTCGACTGGTCGGTCGACTGGTCGGTCGATCAAACAATGCCAAATATTGGCAGTGGCTAAAAATTGGCAGTGCTTGTGTCGGTCGACCGAATAGCAGAGGAACATAATCGCGAAAATGTGACTCATTCGATCGACCCTCCGGTTGACTGAACAAAGCGGTTAAAACACATATTGCCAGCGGTCGCTGGGTGATCGATTGGTTGGTCGATCGACGATCGACCGACAAGCGACCGAACGACGTCCAACGGGCGAAAAAATGCCCGTTGAAGAGCCGTTCGGTTGAGTGGTTATAAATACCCCTCGCCTAACTCCTTTAATGCTTCTTAGAAACTTAATTGAGCATTCAAAAGAGATATTTAAGCCTTCTAGAGATCGATTGCTTGTGCTCGGTTCTTCCGTCAACATTTTCTCAAGCGCCAATTCTTCCTCAACTCGGGCTTCGATTCGAGGTCAACGACTTGGCGAGTTGGAGGCTTGAAGGCTTGGAAAAGAGCATTGGTTCTTGGTTTTATTTCTTAGCTCTTATCATTGTATGTTAAGTGTTGTTTAAATTTGTTTTCACTTGTAATAGCTTGTTAGGTGTGCTAGTGTAAACACTTAGGGTATACTTTATAAAATTGTGTTTTGCCTAGGTGAATAAGTTTGAGGGATTCTCAAAGAGGTGAGAATCGTGTTCTTAATTATATTCAAAGGGAAACACAAGTTCTATAAAGTAGTTAGCTAGAAATCCTTAGTGTGAAGCCAAGGTAGTGGAGTAGGTGGTTGCCGAACCACTATATTTTCTCGTGTTAGCATTGTTGTGCTTGTTTGCTTATTATTGTGTTTGATATTTGATAACAAACATTATCGAGTTGCACTTGAATTTGATTGAAGTTAAAATTGAGCAAAAATAAAATTGAATAAATAGAAAAAAGAATACACACTATTCAACCCCCCATCTTCTAGTGTGAGATTTTACTCAATAATAAGTATCAGAGCGAGATCGTAGGATTAAATTTAACCATCTTTCCTATAAATTAAGATGTCTAGAGAAATCCAATTAGCTCAAGGGTTCTCTACTCATATTCCACCACTATTCGATGGAAACAACTATGCATACTGGAAGATTCCTATGAATGACTTCCTACAATCACTAGGCATGGATGTGTGGAGGATGATACAAGTAGAGTATAAGCAACCTACTAAGGACATGGATGAGTGAGACCAAGAAGAGATTAAAATCTTTAATGCAAATGCAAAGGTCGTCAATGCATTATATTGCGGCTTATCAATTAATGAGTTCAATAGAATCTCTACTTGTAAGTCTGCATATAAACTATGGAAGGTCCTAGAGACTATACATGAAGGAACTTCACAAGTAAATGAATCTAAGATAAATTTACTCATGCATGATTATGAAATGTTTAAAATGTTATCGCATGAATCTATTGATGCAATGTATGCTCATTTTCAAAATATTAGAAATGGCTTAGCTAACCTTGGTAGAGAAATAAGGGAAGATGAGAAGGTAAGGAAGCTCATCCGTTCCCTTCCAAAAGCTTGGGAGCCCAAGGTCATCGCAATCATGGAAGCGAAGGATATGAGCACTTTAAAGATCACCGAGCTCATTGGGTCTCTCATGATACATGAGACATATATGAAGCAATACAAGAAGGAAGATGCCCCCAAATGCAAGACTATTGCCTTAAAAGCATCACACCGAGTAGAAGAATCCTCATCATCCGAGGAAGAGATGGATGACTTTGAGAAAATAACGATGTTGGCAAGAAGATTTATGAGCTTCATGAGAGGAGGCATGCGAAAGGGAAGAGGAGGCTACACGTGCTTCCATTGCAACAAGGCCGGGCATCTAAGGAAGGATTGCCCACTTCTCAAGATGGCTTCCACCTTCAACCCTCACAAATAGGACAAATACAAGAAGAAGAAGAAGAAGTCAATGATGACTTTGTGGGATGAAAGTGAGGTTTCATCGAGTGAAGAATACTCCAAGAGTGAAAAGCAAACTTTTGCTTGATGGCAAATGACCATGAGGTAAGATTTACATTTAGTGAGTTTTATTTTACTCAATAAGAATTAGAAAATGAATTTGATCAAATGCATGATGAATTTAATGATATTAGGAGAAAATTTAAAGAGCTTAAAAAGGACAATAAATTTTTAGAGCTTGAAAATGATAGTTTACTACTCTCATGCAATGCTTTAAGGAAAGAAAAAGATACCCTTAAGGAAGAGAAACATGCCATAGATAAAGCTAAGAAAGACTTAGAATATAACAACAACAAAATTGGAAGATGAACACAAGTACTTAATTAGTGATCAAGTAGAACACTTGAATGATAGCATGCTAACATTAAAAAAGAAATTTTGCATGCTAAATGAGAAAATGACAACCCTACAAAATGTCATGCCTAAGGTTGTCTATGCAAAAAAATCATCACACTTCCATGCTTACACACACAATAGAAGGAAATTTAATGAAAGTTATTTTTCATGTGGTATATTTGGTCATATGGCTAAAGATTGTGCATTAATGAGAAACTCACATGCTAGATTTATTTGGATTCTTAAAATGACTAATACTCAAGGACCCCAAAAAAATTTGGATACCTAAAATAGTTTCTTCTCATTTTGTAGATGAAGAAGCATCCTCAAGCAAGTAGAAGCACTTGGATATTGGATGGTGGTTGCTCAAAGCACGTGACAAGTGATATCAACTTATTTACAACTCTATCAAGCAAAGATGATGGACATGTAACATTTGGAGACAATGCCAAAGGTAAGATTGTTGGCATTGGTGATATATATATACTTTCTTATCCATGCATTAAAAATATTTTACTAGTTGTGGGTTAAAACATAACTTTATTAGTATATCACAATTATGTGACAATGGATATATAATTATTTTTGAAGCATCTAAATGTATCATTAGGAGTGCACAATCTAATGACATCATGTTTATTGGAAATAGGCAAGAAAATATCTACACATTAGATTTAAATATCTTGCCTAATCCCCATGTTAGATGCTTGGTTGTCATAGAAAATAATTATTGGTTGTGGCATAGAAGGCTAGGACATGTTAGTATGAGCCTCATCCAAGAAATATCTAAGAAAGAACTAGTTAAAGGATTACCCAAGATAAAATTTAAAAAAGATAAACTTTGTGATACATGTCAACTAGGCAAGCAAGTTAAATATTCATTTCATAGTATTAATCAAGTAAGCACATTTAGAACTCTTGAGCTTGTGCACATGGATCTTTTTGGTCCATGTGATGTAGCTAGTATAGGTGAAAAACTATATTGCTATGTACTAGTTGATGATTTTTCTAGATTTACATGAGTTTTCTTTATAGCTAAGAAAAATGAAACTTTTAATTTTTTCAAAAAAAATACTAAGAAAGTTACAAATGAGAAAGGAGTTTTAATTTTAAAAATTAGAAGTGATAATGGAGGAGAGTTTTAAAATGATTTTTTTTTTTAATTTTGTGATAATTTGGGTATTGAACATACCTTTTTTTCCCTAGGATCCCTCAACAGAATGGGGTGGTTGAGAGGAATAATAAAATCTTACAAGAGATGGCTATGACCATGCTTTGCGAAAATAATTTACCTAAGTATTTTTGGACCGAAGCCATAAATACCTCTTGTTATGTGTTTAATCGCGCTTTATTGAGACTTGAAATTAAGAAAATACCTTTTGAGCTTTGGAATGGTAAAATCCCAAGTGTGAGATATTTTTATATTTTTGGATGTAAATGTTTTATCTTAAATACTAAGGAGCATTTAGGAAAATTTGATTCCAAATCTGATGAAGATATTTTTCTAGGTTACTCCAATAATTCTAAAGCATATAAAATATACAATCGTAGAACTATGATTGTCGAAGAATCTATGCATGTCACATTTGATGAAACTAATGATTCTTCTAGAAATGTTAGGATTGTGAATGTAGGTGAGGAACTTGAACAACTCACATTTTATGACAAAGAGGTGGAGGATGAAGACAATGAGGAAACTCAACATGAAGAACCACCATATATCCCCAACTCTACCTCAAGTTGAAGATGATGAAGAAGAAGCTCTACCGTCCTCCCCAAAGGATATCAGTTGATAAGGGATCATCCAATGGATCAAGTCATTGGAGAACCATCAACGAGAATGGTAACACGCTTTAAACTCAAAGATATTTGTCAATATATAGCATTTATATTTCAAGTAGAGCTTAAGAACATTAAGGAAGCAATAGAAGATGAGTTTTGGGTAATAGCTATGCAAGAAGAACTCAACCAATTTGCTAGAAATGATGTATGAGACTTAGTACTTAGACCTAGCAGACAAATCGTAATTGGGACTAAATGGGTATTTAGGAATAAGTTAAATGAAGGAGGTTTAGTCATTAGAAACAAAACTAGGTTAGTGGCACAAGGGTACAATCAACAAGAAGGGATAGATTATAATGAAACTTATGCTCTCGTAGCTAGATTAGAAGCAATTCGAATGCTTTTGGCTTATGCTAGTTTAAAAGGTTTTAAAAATTTTCAAATGGATGTTAAAAGTGCATTTTTAAATAGTTTTATCAATGAAGAAGTATATGTTGAACAACCCTTTGGATTTGAAAGTTTTGAGTTTTCAAATCATGTTTTCAAACTTAAAAAAACATTATATGATTTAAAACAAGCCCCTAGGGCTTGGTATGAAAGACTTTTAAATTTTTTAATTGAACAAGATTTTAACATTGGAAAAGCCGATGTTTCACTTTTTATTAAACATGATGAAAATTATATCTTATTAGTTCAAATTTATGTTGATGACATAATTTTTGGTGCTACTAATGAAACTCTTTGTGAGTGTTTTGCTAAGTGTATGCAAGATGAATTTGAGATGAGCCTGATGGGAGAGCTCTCCTTCATGCTTGGCCTCCAAATTAAGTAAACCAACAAAGAAATCTTCATCAATCAAGCCAAGTACACAAAGGAGCTCATCAAAAGGTTTGAGATGAATGAAGCCAAGATAGCTTCTACACCAATGAGCACGTCCATCAAGCTTGACAAAGATGAAGATGATGTCGAAGTCGACGAAAAATGATATCGATGTATGATTGGTAGTCTTCTTTACTTAACTGCAAGTAGACCCGATATCATGTTTAGCGTTTGTGCATGTGCTAGATTTCAATCTTGTCCTAGAATATATCATTTAAGTACGGTCAAACGCATATTTAGATATTTGAAGGGCACAGTTGACCTAGGACTATGGTATCCATGCCATGCATCTTTTGACTTAATTAATTTTTCGGACGCGAATTTTGTCAGGTGTAAAGTAGATAGAAAAAAATACTAGTGGGTGTTGTCAATTCTTAGGAGCGAGTCTTGTTTCTTGGTTCTCAAGGAAATAAAACTCAGTTGCACTGTCGACTATCGAAGCGGAATACATCGCTGCGGCTAGTTGTTGTGCACAAGTCCTTTGGATGAAACAAACCCTTTTAGATTATGGATTTAAGTATTTTTGCATACTTATTCATTGTGATAATACTAGTGCAATCAATTTAACAAAGAATCCTATTTTACACTCTAGGACTAAACATATTGATCTAAGACATCATTTTCTTAGGGATAATGTGACTAAGAGAAATATATCGGTAGAATTTGTATCCACCGACAAATAACTTGCCGATATATTTACAAAATCCTTGGGTGAGGAAAGCTTTACAAACTTAAGGATGTAATTAAAAATTTATGTTTTTCCTAATGGTTAAGATGTTCTTTTTCAAAACATATATGCTTTCAAAAAATTGCATTCTATAAAGTATCATCACGCTTATGTATTGTCTTGTAATGAGGCTTTGCGACTTATTAAGGTTTGCCTTCTATAGGCTTACTTTAATATGAAGGACTATAGTGGTAGATGATACTTGATTTTATGGATTTCTTGATTTTCATGATGGAACTCATTAATTATACATTAGCTCTTACCTTTTTTTATTGATGTCAAAAGGGAGAGAAAAAATAAGGTCACACATGTTTCATGATGCATATAGATATGAGGAGTTACAAGCATGTTATGCACATTGATAGGGGGAGCATATGTTAAGTTGTATAGGTGTTATGAATTATGTATGTCTTAACTCAAACTCACAAAGAATACCTATCGTTTTCTTCAAATTCCATATTGTGTTTGTCATCATCTATGTGTGAAGTTTTCTTCAACTTCGCTCGGAGAAATGAAAGAAAAGAACGTCAAGAAAGACTCGGGTGTAGGTTGAATAGATGTCTTGTAATATACCCCTAGGATCTCATCCCAAGCCTAATTGTAAAGTTATCCAAGTTAAAATATGGTAACTAAATCCATAAAAAAAGCATGCATCAAAGATAAGTTAAAAATCGGCCTCAGCCTAAGTTCGACCGACCGAACAAGGCAGAAAAATGGCAGTAGCCATTTCGATCAACCGATTGGTCGACCGAACAGTGCCAAAAATTTCAAAATTATATTTTTGACTAAAATTTTTGAAACTTGATATACACGCTTTAAATGCTCATATCTTGGTATTTTGAAAGTTTGAATGAAATCTAAAAATATCATTAAAAAGATAAGAACATACATGATTTAATTTTGAATTCAGATTTTTTTTTGAACATATCATGGAAATATTTAGTTTTGAACATATTATGTATGACTTTGTTTCATATCAAATATTTTCTTTTCATCCATTTGGTTGAAATTTTCATGTTTCATAAAAACTAAATTTAGAGTCTCAACTAAATGGCAGAAAAATGGCAGTAGCCATTTCGGTCGATCGAACAGCGCCAAAAATTGGCAGTGGCTACTTCGGTCGATCGGGCGGTGGATCGAACGAGGCCAAAAATTGGCAGTGCTTGCGTCGATCGACCCGATCGGATAGTAGAGGAACAGAATCACGGAATCGCGACTCATTCGGTCGACCCTCCGATCGATCGAAAAGAGGGGTTAAAGCACAGATTGCCAACGGTCGCTGGGCGGTCGATCGATCGGTCAACCAACGATTGACCGACAAGCGATCGAACGACGTCCAACGGGCGAAAAAACGCCCGTTGAAGAGTCGTTCGTTTGAGGGGTTATAAATACTCCTCACCTAACTCCTTTAATGTTTGTTAGAAACTTAATTGAGCATTCAAATGAGAGATTTGAGTCTTCTAGAGATCGATTGCTTGTGCTTGGTTCTTCCGTCAATATTTTCTCAAGCGCCAATTCTTCCTCAACTCGGGCTTCGATTCAAACTCAACGACTTGGCGAGTTGGAGGCTTAAAGCCTTGGAAAAGAGCATTGGTTCTTGGTTTCATTTCTTAGCTCTTTTCATTGTATGTTAAGTATTGTTTAAACTTGTTTTCACCTGTAATAGCTTGCTATATGTGCTAGTGTAAACACTTAGGATATACTTTGTAGAATTATATTTTGCCTAGGTGAATAGATTTGAGAAGTTCTCAAAGAGATGAGAATCTTGTCATCGGTTGTATTCAAAGGAAAACACAAGTTCTATAAAGTAGTTGGTTAAAAATCTTTGGTGTTGAGCCAAGATAGTGGAGTAGGCAGTTGGCTGAACCACTATATTTTCTCATGTTAGCATTGTTGTGCTTGTTTGCTTATTATTGTGTTTAATATTTGATAATAAATATTATCGAGTTGCACTTGCATTTGGTTGAAGTTAAAATTGAGCAAAAAAAATTTGAATAAATAGAAAAAATGATACACACTATTCAGACCCACCCCCCTTCTAGTGTGAGATTTCACTCAATATTATTTACTAAGAAAATATTATTTACCTTTAACTTGATTTCATTGTCACGTTCTTTTACTAATTTTTAAATTAGTTTAAGCTTTCACATTTTTTAGGGAGCTTAAAAATTTGAAGCAAAAAACTATAAATACCTAATATATATAGCTAATGGATGTTGTAGTAAAATAAATGATATGCTAATCAAATAATATAATAAAAGTGGTATATAGGAAGTAAGGACATTTTTTAGTAAATTTGATCAAAATTTTGATTAATATTATACTAATTATTATTTATTTTATCTATTCTTATTTTATTATTTAAAAATACATAGGCATTTAGTCTTATTATTCTTAATTAGTTAATTTGGTTCAAATTTTAAAAATTTGCATTGTAATTTATTATTTAGTTTGATGATTCATATTTTTTAAAACTATTTCAAAACTCTAAAACAAATTAATTATAATTATATATTTTAAATCTTTATTTCATTTTCCTTACATATTTTATATTTTTTATATTATTACTTTTTAGAATTTATATTTTTATTATTTATTTATTTTTAAAGTGAAGGAAGTATTATTTGTTCATTAAATTTGATTTTTAAGTTTTTATTAAATTATTTAGTTTGAGCTTTTATCTTTTACTTTCATTTTTAAATATTATAGTGAGATTATTTATATAATCAAATGATGCGGGATAAGTGAGACTCTTAATTATTTTTTTTAAGTCATTATTTTTTATATACTTTTATTTTTTTAAACCTTTATTAGAATTGCAATTTACCGAAACTATGTTCCTTTTTAATTGATTGAATACATTATTTTGAGTGTTTATGTTTAATATTATTTTTTTAATAAATATGTTTATTATTGTATTTTTATTAAAAAAAAATATCTACCTTTATTAAATATTCAATAATTTTAATTATGTATATTAAAGTTTACTATTATTATTGATTTTAAATTAGACCAGTGTAAAATTCATTTTTATTTTTACTTCTATTAATACATGATCATATATTTATATTAGAATATTTAATTATATTTTATTCATTACGTCTTTTATTAAATAATTGATTTCATATACTTTTTGATTAAAAATTATTTTATAATATTGTTTAATAAAGTGTAGTTAATTTTTTATCTTTGAGATTATAATTTTATTAGCTATGATTTTTTTAATTATCAAATAAATTATTTCACTTATTAATATTTTTATTTTGATTTTGTTCACGGATGTATTTTAATTTTAAAAATTATATTCATTTTTAATATATTTTTATTAATTTTCTATCTAGAATATTAAAATTTTATTATTACGATTGAATTTAAGTTTGCTACCGTAAAATTGATATTTATTTAACTCTATTAATAAATAATATTATTTTTATATATTAATGTATAATTATATTTTATTTATTTTATCTAATAATATAGAATTAATTTTATTATTATTATTAATTTTAAAATATTTTATAAAATTATTTGGATCCGCTTGAATAACGTAAGATCTTTTCTAAGTAAGAGTAAAGAAAGGTGGTGTACCTTGGGTACTAGGCTGCTGCCGCTGGGCATCAACTGTGGCAGTGAAATATGCTATGCATAACACGAGGAAGAACAAAACAGCCATACTCTCTCTCTCTCTCAGTCTACAGGGAATTGAGAAGCAAAAGCATCCAAACTTCTCGGAGTCTCAGAGACTCACATACATGCTTATTGGCACTTTAGTTTAGACTTTAAATAGGCCATATGGCTCTCAGCCCGTGCTTAACCAGCTGCTCGATCGCTGTCCAGTGCATATTTACCAAGTCGTCTCTGCACTGCGTCAACGTCAATGGATCATCTTCTGCATATTTATGCCTAGTAGTTGAGGCCAAGCGCACAACGTCAAGGTCAATGGATCTTAGCTACGACTCCTTATAGAAATTGGATTTCGTGCAAGTTGGGCTCTTGACTTTTCGACGGAAGCAGGAATTGAATGTGGTCCCACTTACAAATTAAAAATGGGCCAAGATCCTGGGTAGTTATAAGTCTAACATATATAAATATATGTGAGTATCCATCTGCATCATGGCCCCAGGAGACACATACCTTGCGTTGACAAGTACTGACGAGCAGAGAAGACCAAATCAGCTTAATTTTGAGATGCATTATCATGCATCGAATTAATAACAAGTTGAAAGGTCAATTTCTTATGTGTGCAAGCGACTACTTTTTCAATTTGTGCATTTGATTTTAGTTTTAGGAAATTTGAAATGATTATACAGGGGTATTTTTTGGGTATTCAAAATTTGGTGATATGTATTTTTTTTAATATTTTTAAAAAAAGTGAATTCTCTCTCATTTGAGTTCATCGAGGATATTTGTGTAATCTTTTATAAAATTCAGAAAATTATAAAATAAAATATTAATATAATTTTACTAAATTTCAGAAAAATCAAGTAATTTACCCAATTAAAAATGGGCCAAGATCCTGGGTAGCTAAGTCTAACATATATGTGAGTATCCATCTGCGTCATGGCCCCAGGAGACACATACCTTGCGTTGACAAGTACGGACGAGCAGAGAAGACCAATTCAGCTTAATTTTGAGATGCATTATCATGCATCGAATTAATAACAAGTTGAATGGTCAATTTCTTATGTGTGGGAGCGACTACTTTTTCAATTTGTGCATTTGATTTTAGTTTTGGGTATTCAAAATTTGGTAATATGTATTTTTAAAAAATATTTAGACATAAAAAATCTGTTTAATAATTTTTTAATAATGTGGCTTTAAAATCGATGCTCCTTATGCAATTTTATGTTTTATTTTACAATCTTTGTAACTAATGCTTGTTGTATTATATATAATATACATAACGAGGAAGGAAGAAGACAAACATCATTCCTTGATCTTAATTTTTTGCGTACAAAAAATATTGATTTCTCTCTCATTTGAGTTCACAGTTATCGTCAACCACCGGTGGGAAATTAAAGAGAATACTATACTATACGTAGATCAAGAAAGGTACCTAACAATCTAATTCTGATCACAAATGAACACAACAAACTAAAATGAACCATATCAGAAAATGACATGTACATCAGTGCATGGACTATTGCACCAATTATTTATTTATTTTTGTAGATTGCGACGAGCCTCTTTTGAAACTTAAGAATAGCAGCAATATCAGATTTGTTATGAAAAGTACAACCATATGATAAATAAGTACTCATATGATCTCATGCATCAACAATTAGCACTACTCAATTTAACAACATAAGCCCTGAGAATTCAGAATACTGATAAGTATCAGATCAGTACTCATCTTGCAGATGGAATAAACGCCTCCAACTGTTCTACTTCAATAATAGCCCTATTCTGGCTGATCTCATTTGTTTCAGGGAAGAGGATACTGCTGCTCCTGAAATTTAATGTCGCGTTATGTGAACTCTCTAGTGCCAAACTCTCTTTCAGTTCCATTACAACATCCGTCATCGTTGGCCTATTGTTGGAGGAATGTGATGTGCATTTAAATGCTATATCAACCACCTTCCAGATGGAGTTCACATCGTACTTGGTTTGCATTTTTGAATCAACGACATCCTCGATATTCCCTTTTGCAAGTTTTTGACGCACCCATCCAACTATATGAACATTCTCTTTGCCAGTTATAACAGGAGGTTCAGCTGTGATAAGCTCCAAGAGGACCACACCGAAGCTATATACATCACTTTTCTCGCTAATTTGGTAGGTGGAATGATACCTGAATAAGCACCAAGATTAACTCCTTAGTTTTTTTTTCTAACATAAGAATGGCACAAAAAGAATTTCTTCGAAGAAGAAAAATAGTTTCAATATGGTTATTACAGAACTCGATAATTTTGTGTTAAATTAATTCACAAGTTGCATATGTGGGCAAAGATAATAGTAACAAATAGGAGTGTTAATGACATACTGTGGATCGAGGTATCCTAGAGTACCAACCACTGTTGTGAATGTGTGAGAGTGCACATCATTTTGGAAAGCCTTCGACAGTCCAAAATCTGCAATTTTGGCCTCTAATTTTTCTGTCAAGAGAATGTTTGCAGTCTTGACATCTCTGTGGATTAGTGGCGGTTTGCATGCCTTGTGCAAATACTCCAGTCCTGCAACACAACATTGAAAGTGAGATTGTAAAGAAAAAGAAAAGACAAACAAATATATGTGTGTATATATATAAATTTCTAGCCAAATTAACCTTCTGCGGCTTCAATTGCAATCTGGAGGCGTTGTCCCCAACTCAACGGACCAATCTTAGTTTTGCCTATTGAAATATTACAACTTATTAACCAGTTTACTTAAAGTTTAACCAAACAATTGTAATACAAAATCCTTTGTAACCAAAAAAATTGCATGAAAAAACCATCACACTTTTGCCCCTCTAGATAGGTATGCTTTTATAGCAATCAAGTCACAAGACAGCTTGGCATTAGATGCTGCATTTGATAGTAGAAAGAACAGGTATCTATCTTAGCTATATTTGATACATTTACATGACTTACTACTGTGGTCCAAGATGCACTTACAAATTGTAATCTCAAAACAACATAGTCAATGTTTCAGTTTTGTTTCACTCAAAAAAAAAATATTAGTTTTGTTAATTTATTTTCCACAATATGGCAACACGATGACTTGTTCCCCCCAAAAAGGTTGTGAATTGTTGCCCCAAGAAACTTGTGAATTATGTCAGACAAGAAATCTATAAAACTTCTTGTGTAACTCAGAACCAAAATAAAACTGCAACTAAGAAGAAAATTAAGAGTTCATTATGACCTGCAGTCAAATGTTGTCCTTTTTGCTAATAATAACTTTAGTAACCTCAGACTTTTACTATAGCATCAAATGTGTAATTTTATCAAGGGAAATGTATTCAGGAAATGAGCTAAGCCAGAAATGTATGCAAATTGAATAATGTAATGCAAAATTTAGAACCTCTAAGATGATCTTGTAGGGTTCCTTGAGACATGTACTCATAGACAAGAGCCATACATTCTCTTTCCATACAATAGCCAACCATGGAAACCAGCTTCTTATGATGAATCCTTAACAAGTGCTGGACCTGCAACAAAAGCCAAAATTGTTGATAGGAAGACCAAAGAAGAGCATTAACCCAAAATATAATAGAATAGAATAGAAGCTCTTGTTCCAAGAAAGAGAACACTAATCATCAAAAAGAAAAAATCAGGAATCTCAACGTTGAAAAGCAAAGGGAAACATTCAATATGTAGTAAAAAAACAATGGGAAGAGGGAAATTCCAAAATTTTGCTTCACTAATGTCGTTAAAAAGATAAATAAACTGTTATGAATCATCATATCTTGCCAAAAACCAAGACATTACATTACATGCATTTATGAGGAGGAAAGTGGTGCTTCAGTAACGGTCGTTTTAAAAAAAAATTCAATAATGAAAGTCACATAATAGTTCCAGATGCATTATTTAGTCTCCACAAAATACATACATTTCAACTAAAAGTCATTTGATCTGTCTAGGATTGAATTAGTTACCTCAGCTAAAAACTCTTTGGTCCCCTGTGATGATGATTGAGAGCGCATCTTGACTGCAACTTGAGTATCATCTTCCAAGTAGCCATGGTAAACAGTACCAAATCCACCGTGGCCAAGAACTCTTTTAAAGTTATAGGTTATTTTATCTAATTCCATGTATGTGAATTGTCGATTCTCCAACTGCAAGGGATTATCTTGATGGCCTATGTTGGACGAATTTACTTTCTCTGGCCCCTCTGAGATGTCTGTCGATCCTTTCAAATAAAACAAGACAACATAATATAGGTCCCAGAAAAATGATTTAGTAGGTAGTGCTTGTTCATAATATCTGAGATGAAATTGAACAATGGCATGTGCATGAACAATTATGATGTGCTGCGAGAAGTAGTTACCTTTTGATTTTCTTATTATGTACAGGATTAATATGGTCACAAGCAGTAGCACCAAAGGAACTACACATATAACCACAATCACAGGTGGTGTAATCTTCCTCTTTCTTGGTGCTTCACATGAATTTCCATTGCCACAAAGATTTTGATTGCCTTCAATTCTAGCATTCAGTATTTTGATTTTTTATTAGTATTAGCAAGTAATTTATGTTTTCTTCACCAGAGAGGTCAAATCTAACTGAAACAAATAGTTTGAGTCATTGGAGAACTTGCAGGTTCAAATATGTCTGAAGAGTAGTGGTATATGAGAAGGAGAGTAATAAGGTTCAATGAACCCCTAGAAAAAATATACCTCAATAGCAACCCTTGGCCTGATTTACTAAGTAGGGAAGATGGAATTGGTCCATTAAGATTGTTCCCTCTCAAATCTCTGCATAAATGCATCAAGAATTAGTAAAATTTCTTTTTAATTTAGAAAACATAACTAAGATGTTTTATTTTTCTTCCTTCCCCTATTGTATTCAATTCTTCCTCATGAACTAATACAATTGCTTCTTCTCAAAAAAAAAAGGATCTTTACTTGGAAGGAAAGGAGGGAGGAGGGAAAGGAAACTATTTTTTTTCCTCCCAATATTTTCTGCTCAAAAGACAGAGGAAATGGGAGAAAAGTCAAGAGTGAACCATTTGTATAGGCCTCTTTTCCTCCTTTCCTCACAAGTAAACAAATCATGTTTCCTTCCTATTTTCTTTTCTGTTCTCTTTATTTTTTCTCCTTTCCCTCCTATTCTTCATCATCTCAAGTTAACATGCACCAAATGGATTCTTACAGGACTTCAAGTGATGCCAAATTTCCTAAAGCATCAGGTATTGATCCTGTTAGGTTGTTGTATGACAAGTCCCTGAAACAAAACACCAAATATATAATTAATCATGATAGAATTCCACCTACTAATGATATAAGCAACTCAAAGAAGCATAGAACAAAAGAAAAAATGAGAGATCCCATAGAATCAATTATATATATATATATATATATAGAAAAGAAACCTGTAACCCATTCATTCATCAATTATATATATTCTAGGTGTATAACCAACTTCACACCAGCGTGTGAGTAGAAGTAGAAATCATGATTTGCTCTCGCTTTAAAAAACATTAGAATTTGATTCCAAGAATATTATCCTGAATAAAGTGGGAGAGAGCAAATGAAGAAAGAATAAGGTTGCTAGAACTTACAGGTACTTAATTTCGGTGAGATTAGCGAACGACGAGGAAATATCACCAGCCAATTCACTTGCGGACAGTGTTCTGCAGAATATTTTGTTTGAGAGATGAGAATTTTAAATAAGTTTATTGCATCACATCAATTCTCTGCAATTTTCTTTTGAAGACTCACACATTTGTGATTCTTGGTGGATAATGATTGGGAGTGTAACTACAATCCAAGCCATCCCAAGCATACACTACTGGAGCACATGGATCACCCATCCAATTTCTCTTCAGATGGTATTGCTCCTTGATGGAGGTAATGGCATTTACTGTTTCCCAACATTAAAATAGAAAGATAGATATCAGAACGGTGATATATAGTATAATATTTAGCGAAGTGTAATTTGAAGAGCAAAAATAACGGAAGGCATGAGGCAAAAATAAGGAAACATATGCTAAGCGAGAGCAAGCCCCAGAAAGAAATACCTCTTTTCTTCTGCTTACAGTACAGTCATGGGGATAACAACGTAAACCCTAGCGCAATTGATGCTGGATATTGAAACGTACCGTCTCTAATGTCGGTCGACACGTTGGTGAGGTACATGGGAGTGAAGAGTTCGAGCGCGTTGAGGATTGGAGGAAGGCTGGACAGGCCCGAAGAATTTATGGCCCATTCGTACCGCTGACTCTGTTTGACGGGTTTTGTGCTGTAAATGGTGCTCGCCGTGAAGTTGAGCGGCGTGTAGTTGCGATACCACACATCGCCATTGACGTAAATGTTGAATGCCCTCGACGTGTTTGCGACTATCTCCGAGAAGAAGAAGTTGATGTACTCCTCGTTCGCGAGGGAGGCGCCGTAGAACGTGGAGACCCAGGAGAAATCCATTACGCTGGAGTTGATGGGCGTGGCCGCCGTCTGCATCACAGCCGTTGGTGGCTTGAAGAAACTATTCTGGTCGATGGTAATCTCGTCGGTAGTGGATATAGTATTCCAGACATCTCGATTCCATGGCCACCAAATGCGGTCGTAGGGATCATCTGGATATCTATTCATGCAAGCAACAAGAAGCAAGAAAGCAAGCATTAATCAGTTCTCTGTTCAGAAATGCATGCCTCTGCACAGTAATCGTTCTGTAAAATTACTAGGAGAAATTAAAACATTTAAGTGTTCAACTTTTACCTGATTTCCGTTGGTCCCCCGACATTAACCCGAAAGTTATTTACCAGGTACTGTGAGGTATTGGCGGCAGGGTACATGGCGGCGTCCAAGGGCCTCAACTCTAGTACAGATATGAAGGGAGTTCCTGAGCCTACATCCACCAAGCACACCGACAAGGAATCGCCCAAAGCAACGACGATGGCCTCGTAGTGACGATACCAACCTGGAGCAGTGAGATTAACTTTCCGCCAAAAATTGACATCTATGTGGAGATCGAACATTATGTTGTCACTGTTTTTGTTATCGTAGTTTCCGTAGAAGAAGGTAGCTCTGACGAGATACTTGTTGTTTTGAGTCACCGGCTTTAAGACATAACAACTTCGCGATGCACTCGGAAAGCTCCGCAGAGTTTGCAGTTGTTTCGAGTAGTTGGATGCCTGGATTCGGAAATTTATGCCGGCGTCCGTGAACTGGTCATCCGATACATAGACTAAGTTGGTAACTTCATCGGTGTAATTAGTTGTATTGCTACCGCAGTCAATGCTTATGAAACCTGCAAAAGATAATAATAAAAACAAACCATGATAAGTTAAATTCAATATTAAAGCTTGTGCCATTTCAATTTCATTATTATTTTAGGGGAGCTCGATGGATTTTTTGTTTTTGCGTTTCTATTTCAACTTATAATTAAGAGTAAAGAAAGGTGGTGTACGTACCTTGGGTACTAGGCAGCTGCCGCTGGGCATCAATTGTGGCGATGAAATATGCTAAGACTAACACTAGGAAGAACAAAACTGCCATGCTCTTTCTGCCTCTGTCTCCGTCCCTAGCTAGTCCGCGGGGAATTGAGGATTCAAAGGAGACTCACATACATACATACATGCATTACCAAGTCGTCTCTGCACTGCGTCAACGTCAATGGATCATCTTCGACCTGCATATTTACGACTAGTAGTTGACGCCATGCGCACTGCGTCAAGGTCAATATATGGATCTTACTCTTAGCGACGACTCCTTGACTCCTTGTAGAAATTGGATTACGTGTAAGTTGGGCTCCTTTGAGTCTTGACTTGTCGACGGAAGCAAGAATTGGATGTGGTCCCACTTCCAAATTTAAGATGGGCCACAAGATCCTGGGTACGTAACTCCAACATAAATAAAATATACGCGAGTATCCATCTGCGTCAAGGCCCCCAGAAGACACATACCTTACGATGTTAGAAACTTTTTCGATGCGCCGAGCGACGACGACTCATGACAAAATGTCCCTTGCATATTTATAAATATGGATTAATGTTCATGTAAATTTTCATTCTATTCGTATTCGTTCATGTAAAATCCCGTTGTGCGATCCCCAAGAGCCCATTGTCACGGGCCAATTGTTTTGGTGCGGAAGAACCCGTGCGGCACCCTTGCATCGCATGCAAGGGATAAGCCTTGATATAAAATCCGTCCCGAATGGACTTCCCGACTTAACATCGCGGGGCATATTTCGGACCACGTGCCAACCTCGTATTCCATGTCCGCGCCTTCAAATAACCATGTTGGCCGAATGGTATTGAAGGCAAAAAGTAAAATACAACATTTACAGGACTATGTACACAAGAAAATGCAAAAACGGATGTAGGATGAGTTCCGCAATCGCCTTGGGCGAATTCGACATGTCGCATGCCCATGTGGGCCGCTCGTTCATTATTCGCACAAGGCAACCGTTTTCGTAAGCCAACACTCCCCTACACTATACATGAGACCTCTAACCCCCAAGTGCCACCCCCAAGGTTCCTTTTGGCACGAGGAGCATGACAAAATTTGAGCCACCCGACGGGGTGATTTTTCATGGCCACGGCCATGACGAATGAACACAAGGTTTTCCGCTTAGCCGTAATGGATGCACCAAATGTCGAATGACCCCAAAATGCACACAACTCGTACCACGGGCCCATAGGGATCGCACAACGGGGTTTTACATGAACGAATACGAATAGAATGAAAATTTACATGGACACAAATCCATATTTACAAATATGTAAGGGATATTTCGTCATGAGTCGTCGTCGCTCGGCGCATCGAAAAAGTCCCTAACATCCTCCCCCACTTCAAGCTTCGACGTCCTCGTCGAACTCGCCTCGGCCGCATCACATTTGGCTGCAATTGCTAAAGTGAATTCTTCGCAAGTTATCGAAGGGAACACCGCCTGAGTAACGACATGCCACAATGGGGCTGCAACATGTCGAGTTTTGCCATGAAGTTCACCACCAGGAAATGACTACTTGAAACATCCTTGAGTTTCATCATCTCCTGTTGTTGCGAGAAAGGGACATGATATTCCCAAACTCGTTGCTGGGCAATGAAGTCCCAGACTTGTGGAGCAAACGATAGTCGTTGAGCAACGGTCGCCTGAAGGGGCACCAGTGCCATTGAGCAACGCTCGCTTGAATGGACATCGAGAAATAGCTACTAGATTCACCAAGTCTCGATGTTGCTAGGTTATGAGAGTCCCAGACTTTGTGGGGCACGCGAGCGCCGTTGAGCAACACTCGTGTGAAGGAACCCGAGAAGTGGTTACTCAATTCACCAAGTCTCGTTCTTGCTGGGCAATGAAAAGTCCCAGGCTTGTGGAGCAAACGAGTGTCGTTGAGCAACTTCGCCTGAAGGGGCACTAGCGTCGTTGAGCAACGCTCGCTTGAATGGACATCGAGAAATAGCTACTATGTTCACCAAGTCTTGTTTTTGCTGGGCAATGAAAAGTCCCAGACTTGTAGAGCCAACGGGCATTGCTCCGTGGCCGCGCCACACTAGAGCATCGCCCGCACCATCGCTTCGAGCCGATCACTGCTTGCTCACTCGCCCCTCCGCAGGAGTCATGGCGCCCACCACCGAGCCCATCTCCACGAGCTTCAAGTCTTACGGATCACTACTTGCTCACTCGCCCCCCGCAGAGGTCATGGTGCCCACCACCGAGCCCATCTCAACGAGCTTCAAGTCTTACGCTGCTCTCCGCACAAACCTTGCGCCTTATAGGCCATCATGCCATGCGCATCAACCTTGCGACTTAGGGGACAACACCCTGCGCACAATCCTTGCGACTTAGGGGACAACGTCCCTACGCACAAATCGTGCGACTTACGGGACTACGCCCCGCGCACTATCCTTGCGACTTACAGGAGAATCTGCTTTGCACACAATGTGTGTCTTACGAGAGAGTCTGCTTCACGCAAAGGACTTTGGTAACTCGCGAGCCATCGGCTCTGCGGTGCATCTTAGAGGCTAACGCCCTGCGCACCATCCTCGCGTCTTATGAGATAGTCTACTTTGCGCACAATGTGCGTCTTGCAAGAGATCTACTATGCGCGAGAATTTGCGTCTTACAGGGAACCATCCACCTTGCGCAAATGACTTTGCGTCTTATGGGCCCATCTGCCCTGCGCACAAGTCACGATCATCACCCCCATCAATGTATGCTTGCCACCCCGAATACAACAGTCAAAAAGTTCATCAACTGGTTCACTGCATCAGCAACTCGCGTGCAACAGACGGAATGCACGTCGGCTATGTCCGCATCGAGGGCTTCCTCAGTTGGGGGCTTGCAATTCTCGTTATGTGGGTGGACGACTTTGCGTCTTAGGGGCCTATCCGCCCTACGCAAATGTCCCAATCTTTGCATCAATAAATGTATGCTTGCCTCCTCGAATACAACAGTCGGAATGTCCGTTGATTGGATTCACTGCATTAGCAACTCATGCGCCACAGACGGAATGCACGTCGGCTATGTCCGCATTGAGGGCTTTCTTAGTTGGAGGCTTGCAATTCTTGTTCTGCTTGCAAACGACTTTGCGTCTTAGGGGCCTCTCTGCCGTGCGCAAAAGTCACCGTCTTTGCATCAATCATATGTATGCTTCACTCCCCGAACACAACAGTCGGAAGGTCCTCGACTGGGTTCACTGCATCGGCAACTCGAGCGCCATAGACGGAATGTGCGTTGGCTATGTCTGCATCGAGAGCTTTCTCAGTTGGAGGCTCGCAAACTCGCTATGATACCAACTGTCACGGGCCAATTGTTTTGGTGCGGAAGAACCCGTGCGGCACCCTTGCATCGCATGCAAGGGATACGCCTTGATATAAAATCCATCTTGAATGGGCTTCCCGACTTAACATCGCGGGGCATATTTCGGACCACGTGCCAACCTCGTATTCCATGTCCGCGCCTTCAAATAACCATGTTGGCTGAATGGTATTGAAGGCGTAAAGTAAAATACAACATTTACAGGACTATGGACACAAGAAAATACAAAAACGGATGTAGGATGAGTTCCGCAATCGCCTTGGGCGAATTCGACATGTCGCATGCCCATGTGGGCCGCTCGTTCGTTATTCGCACAAGGCAACTGCTTTCGTAAGCCAACACTCCCCTACACTATACATGAGACCTCTAACCCCCAAGTGCCACCCCCAAGGTTCCTTTTGGCACGAGGAGCATGACAAAATTTGGGCCACCCGACGGGGTAATTTTCCATGGCCACGGCTATGACGAATGAACACAAGGTTTTCCGCTTAGCCGTAACGGATGCACCAAATGTCGAATGACCCCAAAATGCACACAACTCGTACCACGGGCCCATGGGGATCGCACAACGGGGTTTTACATGAACGAATACGAATAGAATGAAAATTTACATGGACACAAATCCATATTTACAAATATGTAAGGGATATTTCGTCATGAGTCGTCGTCGCTCGGCGCATCGAAAAAGTCCCTAACACCATGGTACGAGCGGCATGCGTTTCGTGGTCATTCGACATTTGGTGCGTGCGTTATGGCTAAGCGGAACACTTGGTGTTCATTCGTCATGGCCGTGGCCATGAAAAATCATCATGTCGGGTGGCCCAAATTTTGTCATGCTCATCGTGCTTTGCGGAACCTTGGGGGTGGCACTTGGGGGTTTGAGGTCTCATGTATAGTGTAGGGGTGGCCCAAATTTTGTCATGCTCCTTATGTAATTTTATTTTTATTTTACAATCTTTGTAACTAATGCTTGTTGTATTATATATAATATACATAACGACGGAGGAAGAAGACAAACATCATTCCTTGATCTTAATTTTTGCGTACAAGAAATAGTGATTTCTCTCTCATTTGAGTTCACAGCTATCGTCAACCACCGGTGGGAAATTAAAGAAATTTTACCGAAGAACTACAAAACTATGGTGCCATTACAATTCACTTAATTCCTATTAATGCAATTCTAGAAATTCAGTCCTAGTCGAAGCCTGCTCGTCCAATTTTCTTCCTGGTCCTTAAAAATGATTCCATTCCGTATTGTCCAAAGCCTCTAACACCATATTGATGCAAGAGACGCATGTGTAGATTTCTAGCCTTCCTCTTCGCTTTTTGTTTATGAGATAATCTGAAATTTTGTTTCTCCTACCATTCTTAGGAACTCATTCCATCCCCTGCTCGTTGCCATACATTCTTTGAACATGTGAGCTGCTGATTCATCTGTTGTTGACAAAAAAACACAATTTGGGTCGATTCCTGTGCTTTCGTGTTTGATCCGCCGATCTTTTGTTTGCAACCTCCTTTTCATGACAAGCCCTAATACCGATCAAGAAAGGTACCTAACAATTTAATTCTGATTACAAATGAAAAGTAGGAAATGAACACAACAAACTAAAATGAACCATATCAGAAAATGACATGTACATCAGTGCATGGACTATGCACCAATTATTCATTTATTTTTGTAGATTGCCACAAGCCTCTTTTGAAACGTAAGAATAGCAGCAATATCAGATTGTTATGAAAAGTACAACCATATGATAAATAAGTACTCATATGATCTCATGCATCAACAATTAACACTACTCAATTCAACAACAGAATTCAACACCCCAAACGAAAGACACCTACAAAGAACTAGACAACTAAACTAATTACCATGCAATTTCAAGCACAAACAAGTTCCCATTCTAAGATAACCAACAGAGCCGCACTGAAGCCCTGAGAATCCAGAATACTGATATTGATAAGTATCATATTAGTACTCATCTTGCAGATGGAATAAACGCCTCCAACTGTTCTACTTCAATAGCCCTATTCTGGCTGATCTCATTTGTTTCAGGGAAGAGGGTATTGCTGCTCCCGAAATCTAATGCCGTGTTATGTGAACTCTCTAGTGCCAAACTCTCTTTCAGCTCCATTACAACATCCGTCATCGTCGGCCTATTGTTGGAGGAATGTGCTGTGCATTTAAATGCTATATCAACCACCTTCCAGAAGGAGTTCACATCGTACATGGTTTGCATTTTTGAATCAACAACATCCTCGATATTCCCTTTTGCAAGTTTTTGACGCACCCATCCAACTATATGAGCATTCTCTTGGCCAGTTATAACAGGAGGTTCAACTGTGATAAGCTCCAAGAGGACCACACCGAAACTATATACATCACTTTTCTCGCTGATTTGGTAGGTGGAGTGATACCTGAATAAGCGCCAAGATTAACTCCTTAGTTTTTTTTTCTAACATAAGAATGGCACAAAAAGATTTTCTTCAAAGAAGAAAAATAGTTTCAATATGGTTTATTACAGAACTTGATAATTTTGTGTTAAATTAATTCACAAGTTGCATATGTGGGCAAAGATAATAGTAACAAATAGGAGTGTTAATGACATACTGTGGATCGAGGTATCCTAGAGTACCAACCACTGTTGTGAATGTGTGAGAGTGCACATCATTTTGGAAAGCCTTCGACAGTCCAAAATCTGCAATTTTGGCCTCTAATTTTTCTGTCAAGAGAATGTTTGCAGTCTTGACATCTCTGTGGATTAGTGGCGGTTTGCATGCCTTGTGCAAATACTCCAGTCCTGCAACACAACATTTCCTGCAACACAACATTGAAAGTGAGATTGTAAAGAAAAAGAAAAGAGAAACAAATATATATTAATTTGTAGCCAAATTAACCTTCTGCAGCTTCAATTGTAATCTGGAGGCGTTGTCCCCAACTCAACGGACAGGTACTCTCAGTTTTGCCTATTGAAAGCTTACAACAATTTATTAACCAGATTTCTTAAAGTTTAACCAAACAATTGTAATACAAAGTCCCTTGTAACCAAACAAATTGCATGAAAAAACATCCAACTTTTGCCCCTCTAGATAGGTATGCTTTTATAGCAATCAAGACATAAGACATCCTAACATTAGATGTGAAAAGTGCAACATTTGATAGTAGAAAGAATGGGTATCTATCTGAGCTATATTTGATACATTTACATGACTTACTGCTGTGGTCAAGATGCACTTACAAATTGTAATCTCAAAACAACATAGTCAATGTTTCAGTTTTGTTAATTTATTTTCCAAAATATGGCAACACAATGACTTGTTCCCCCAAAAAGGTTGTGAATTATTGCCCCAAGAAACTTGTGAATTATGTCAGGAAAGAAATCTATAAAACTTTTTGTGTAACCCATAACAAAAAAAAATTGCAACTAAGAAGAAAATTAAGACTTCATTATGATCTGCAGTCAAATGTTGTCCTTGTTGTTAGTAATAAAACTTTAATAACCTCAGACTTTTCCTACAGCATCAAATTTGTGTATTTCTTATCAAGGGAAATGTATTCAGGAAATTAGCTAAGCCAGAAATGTATGCAAATTGAAGAATGTAATGCAAAATTTAGAACCTCTAAAATGATCTTGTAGGGTTCCTTGAGACATGTACACATAGACAAGAGCCATAAATTCACTTTCCATACAATAGCCAACCATGGAAACCAGGTTCTTATGATGAATCCTTAACAAGTGCTGGACCTGCAACAAAAGTCAGAATTGTTGATAGGAAGACCAAAGAAGAGCACTAATGCCGAATAAAATACAACTTCTTGTTCTAAGAAAAAGAACACTAAGCATCAAGAAGGAAAAATCAGGAATCTCAATGTTGATAAGCAAAGGGAAACATTTAATGTGTAGTAAAAAAATCATGGGAAGTGGGAAATTCCAAAATGTTGCTTCACTAATGTTGTTAAAAAAACAAATAAACTGTTATGCATCATTATGTCTTGCCAAAAACCAAGACATTACATGCATTTATGAGGGGGAAATTGGTGCTTCAGTAACAGTCATTTTATTTTTTATTTTTTTCAAAAATGAAAGTCACATAGTAGTTCCAGATGCACTATTTAGTCTCCACTAAAAACATACATTTCAACTAAAAGTCATTTGATCTGTCTAGGATTGAATTAGTTACCTCAGCTAAAAACTCTTTGGTCCCCTGTGATGATGATTGAGAGAGCATCTTGACTGCAACTTGAGTACCATCTTCCAAGTAGCCATGGTAAACAGTACCAAATCCACCGTGGCCAAGAACTCTTTCAAAGTTATTGGTTATTTTATCTAATTTCATGTATGTTAATTGTCGATTCTCCAATTGCAAGGGATTATCTTGATGGCCTATGTTGGACAAATTTACTTTCTCTGGCCCCGCTGAGATGTCTGTCGATCCTTTCAAATAAAACAAGACAACATAATATAGGCCCCAGAAAAGTGATTAAGTAGGTAGTGCTTGTTCATAATATACGAGATGAAATGGAACAACGACATGTGCATGAACAATTATGATGTGCTGCAAGAAGCACTTACCTTTTGATCTTCTTATTATGTACAGGATTAATATGGTCACAAGAAGTAGCACCAAAGGAACTACACATATAACCACGATCACAGGTGTTGTAATCTTCCTCTTTCTTGGTGCTTCACATGAATTTCCATTGCCACAAAGATTTTGATTGCCTTCAATTCTAGCATTTAGTATTTTTGAGTTTTCATTAGTATTAGCAAGTACTTTATGTTTCTTCACCACAGAGGTCAAATCTAACTGAAACAAATAGTTTGAGTCATTGGAGAACTTGCAGGTTCAAGTATGTCTGAAGAGTAGTGATATATGAGAAGGAGAGTAATGAGGTTCAATGAACCCCTAGAAAAAACATACCTCAATAGCAACCTTTGGCCTGATTTACTAAGTATGGAAGATGGAATTGGTCCATTAAGATTGTTCCCTCTCAAATCTCTGTATAAAGGCATCAAGAATTAGTAAAATTTATTTTTAATTTAGAAAACATAACTAGGTCATCTTCACTTTGAAGGAAAGAAGGGAGGAGGGATAGGAAACTATTTTTTTTTCTCCTTTTTTCTTTTCCTCCCAAAATTTTCTGCTCAAAAGTCAGAGGAAATGGGAGAAAAGTCAAGAGTGAACCATTTGTATAGGCCTCTTTTCCTCCTTTCCTCGGAAGAAAACAAATCATGTTTCCTTCCTATTTTCTTTTCTCTTCTCTTTATTTTTTCTCTTTTCCCTCCTATTCTTCATCATCTCAAGTTAACATGCACCAAACGGATTCTTACAGGACTTGAAGTGATGCCAAATTTCCTAAAGCATCAGGTATTGATCCTGTTAGGTTATTGTATGACAAGTCCCTGAAACAAAAAATCAAATATATAATTAATCATGATAGATTTCCACCTACTAATGATGAAAGCAACTCAAAGAAGCATAGAACAAAAGAAAAAATGAGAGATCCCATAGAATCAATTATATATATATATATATATATATATATATATATAAAAGAAACATGTAATCCATTCACCAATTATATATATTCTGGGTGTCACGCCCCGACCCGGGCCCGCCCTCGGCGACCCCGACCCGAAACGCGATGGCGACTCGAACACCGCACAGCGGAAGGAAAAGCCACAAATCATAACATAAAATAAAACAACAATATAAAATAGTTCCACATATTACATCTCCAAAATAACAATATCAAGATTTAACGTTATAAAGCGACAAGATGAAACAAAATACAAAAGCAGTCGCCATCAGAGCTCCACATCTACGACTGACTACTAGCTGACAAAAACTATATACACCTCGATCTACAAATCGACTGCTCACCCCTGCAAGTCTGAAGCAAAAACAACGGAGATCAGCGAATGCTGAGTAGGAGAATCACAATATGATCAACAAGTATCAAGTGTCAACTCAACAATGCATAACAACATGGCCTAAGATGCAGTCAAAGGCAATGAACACAACAAATACTTCTTATCTACTCCTAAACAACATCAACAGAATCATCGAGCGTGTGGACCATTGGGTAAAAACCCCGCACTCTACCACCTGCAGAGTGGCATCAACCGTCCGCTCCAACGGTGATACGACTACCCCCACCAAGTAGGTAGCCCGTCAGATGCCGCGTCCGACATCATCGCACCCGAAGGTGCCCAACATGCGACTAGTCAATATCATATATACCCTCTCCCATGCCTGGGGGTACCACACCGAAATGGTCCTGGACCGAAGTCCTCTCCAAGGCCTTAGCCTCCAGATCGACATCAACCATGCAACTCGACTCCAAGAGTGCAACAAGATATATCACCATGATCAACAATACAATAACTCCAAGTGATAACAACATGAACAACATGATAATAACAAAACATCATCATGATCAATAATATAACAACTCCAAGTGATTATGATATGATCAACGGGATAATAATATGCTCAACAAGTAAACGACACCACATATATCAACATGGCACTATGCATACAATGACTAATCCAATGCACCATAGGATTAGTACAATATATTATGATCAACAATAAACACCAATAAACAACAATAAAATGTAACACATGCAATTTCTCTACATGACATGTCCAACAATAATATGCAACATGAGTTTAATAAATTTCAGGAAGCAAAGCAAACAACGGAAGCAAATATATTTTCGTAATTTATCTCCGACGACAACTCAACAACAAACAAGGGACGACAGACTTGCAGGTTCAACCCATAACCAAAACTACCAATATTTCACACTAACTAACCCACCAAATTTTCTGACTAATAATTTAATATTATTTAAATACCTCGACAACCTCAACAACTAACCAACTGAAAGAACATCCTAACAATGACATCTCGAAAAACTGACCCCGCCATCGCGTTCAGCACGCGAAAATGATCAAGATTACTATTCACCTCCACTTCAACCGACAACTCGGGGCCCACCAACTAAATAAATTTCAAATACAACTATCAATCACTTACTCAACAACAGTAAAATATCAAAATCATATCAAACGATCTCCAATCTAAAATCCAACACCACCATCGCGTTCAGCACGCGAAAATCTACAACTTTGATATTCACCTCGACTCGATCCGACAACTCTACGATCAACTATAAAAATACCCCAATAATTCAAAATTAACCCAATTTCATATGATACAACTCTATTCTCTAAACACTATTCATATCCCAACCACTAGTCTACTGCCACCCGACGCCTCCACTCCCACTCGACCTCCCTCCCGACGCCGCCCCCTCCTTCGCTTGAACCCACGCCGACCGGCCATCCTGGCCGCCGGCGATCACCTCGGCGGCACGGCCGCCCTCTCCCGCGACTCCCGGCCCCGGCGAGACTCTCTCTCTCTCTCTCCTTTAACCCGTGGACCCCCTCCTCTCTCTCCCTCTCGGCCACCGCCTATCCGTCGCCGACCAGCGACACCACAGCCTCCGTCCTCTCCTCGACCTCCGCGACCGGTCCAACCCATCAGCGACTGAATGGTGGTCAGGAGGGCCACCACCAAGCACCGCCACCTGCTACTGCTGGCCTGCGCGTGTTCTGGAGCGCACGGCCAGCGCGCAGCAACGCATGCAGTGTCGCGGCGACCTGCACGCGACCAGCACCGCAACGGACATGGCCGCGCGGCCTGCGGTAGCCTGCGCGCCCGCGATTGCCCGCCGCCAACCCCCACAGTTCGTCGTTGTCGTCGTCGGTAGACAAATGCCGAAGTAAAGGAGAAGGGAGAGATCTCCTACCTCGATTTCGCGATTCCAGCGATGACGACGAGCTCCACCGGCGACACGACGCGCGCCGACTCCTCCGCCTGTAGGTTCCTCCCCTCTCCTCTTCTCAATTCTCTTCCCCAGCTCCATCTTCTTAAAACCCTTCAACGACACCTCTCCCTTACCTCCCATTACCTTCACCTGCCACCCCCACTCCCCTGCATTGACTCAAAAATTTAATTTAATTTAATTTTTTTTTACTGGATATAACACTGGGTGTATAACCAACTTCACACTAGCGTATGTGAGAAGAAGTAGAAACCATATTGCTCTATCTTTCAAAAACATTAGAATTTGATTTCAACAATATTATACTAAACAAAGTGGAAGAGAGCAAATGAAGAAAGAATAAGGATGTTATAACTTACAGGTACTTGATTTCAGTGAGATTAGCAAACGACAAGGAAATATCACCAGTCAATGCACTTGCTGACAGTGTTCTGCAGAATATTTTGTTCGTGAGATGAGAATCTTAAATAAGTTTCTTGCATCACATCAATTCTCTGAATAATTCTTTTGAAGACTCACACATTAATTCGTGATTCTTGGTGGATTATGATTGGGAGTGTAGCTACAATCCAAGCCATCCCAAGCATACTCTACTGGAGCACATGGATCACCCATCCAATTTCTCTTCAGATGGTATTGCGCCTTGATGGAGGTAATGGCATTTATTGTTTCCCAAAAATTAAAATAGAAGACAGATACCACAACGATGATGTAGTATAATATTCAGCAAAGTGTAATTTGAAGAACAAAAATAACGAAAGGCATAAGGCAAAAATAAGGACACATATGTCAAGCAAGAACGAGCCCCATAAAGAAATAACTCCTTTCTGCTTACAGTACTGTCATGGGGATAACAATGTAAACCCTAGCACAATTGATGCTGGAGATTGAAACATACCGTCTCTACTGTCGGTCGGCACGTTGGTGAGGTACATGGGCGTGTAGAGTTCGAGAGCGTTGAGGATTGGGGGAAGACTGGACAAGCCCGTGGAATTGAGAGCCCAGTCGTACCGCTCACTCGGGTCGACGGGTTCGCCGCTACAAATAGAGCCCAACGTGAAGTTGAGCGGCGTGTAGTTGCTTTCCCATACCTTGCCATTGAGGTAAATGTTGAATGCCCTCGACGTGTTTGCGACTATCTCCGAGAAGAAAAAGTTGATGTACTCCTCGTTCGCGAGGGAGGCGCCGCCGTAATACCTGGAGCCCCAGTAGAACTTCATTACGCTGGAGTTGATTGGCGTGGCCGCCGTTTGCATCACAGCCATTGGTGGCTTGAAGAAACTATTCTGGTCGATGGTAATCTCGTGGGTAGTGGAAATATTATTCCACACGGATTGACTCCATGGCTTCCAAATGCGGTCGTAGGGGTCGTCGGGATATCTATTCATGCAAGCAAACAAGAAGCAAGAAAGCAAGGGTTAATTGGTTCTCTGCTCAGAAATGCAAGCCTCTGCACGGTAATCGTTTGGTAAAATGACTATGAGATATTAAAACATCGATTAAAGAAAACATCGCGTACCTTGTGTACTAGGCAGCTGCTGGGCATCAACTGTAGCAATGAAATATGCTAAGCCTAACACAAGGAAGAACAAAACAGCCATACTCTCTCTGTCTCTGTCTCTGTATCTAGCTAGTCTGCGAGGAATTGAGGATCCAAAGGAGACTCACATACATACATGCTTGTTGAGACTTCAGTTTAGACTTTAAATAGGCCAAGTCCGTGCATATTTACCAAGTCGTCTCTGCACTGCGTCAACGTCAATGGATCATATTCTGCATATTTACGACTAGTAGTTGACGCCATGCGCACTGCGTCAAGGTCAATATATGGATCTTACTCTTAGCGACGACTCCTTGACTCCTTGTAGAAATTGGATTACGTGTAAGTTGGGCTCCTTTGAGTCTTGACTTGTCGACGGAAGCAAGAATTGGATGTGGTCCCACTTCCTAATTGAAGATGAAAAGTACTGACGAGCAGAGAAGAAGACCAATTCAGCTTAATTGTGAGATCATTATCATGCATCGTATTAGTTGAAAGGTCCATTTCTTATGTCTGGAAGTGATTACTTTTTTTATTTGTACCAGGAGATTCAATTTCTTCTTCTACTTCCCCAAGCAAACGCATGGATGAAATGTGTGTGCATGTTTTATCTCGGTATTCATTTTTTCTCTCAAATGGCTTACAATGATTGAATATGCTACCCGGTCAATCATTAATTGCTTGAAACATATACTTCCTTTGATATAAAAAATAAAAATCACACCCTTTACACACATCACATAATGTCACACCAAAACATTAATTTGAAGGCAACATGCTACTGAAATCATCTATATTTACAAGATCGGGAACGTCTCACTCTGAGTGCCTACCATGATGAGACAAATAAGATTTACTCGACTATCTTCACATTGTGCACAAAACGTTCTTGTATGATATCAGGTGATGAGGATGATGTGGACCTTTGCGTCTCTTGGTTCGGCGTTGCTCCATAGGGAGACTTGCAAAGATGATTGTGTGAGTTTCTCCGGCGTCGATATATTTGTCGTCGGTGGTGTACGATATGATTGCGCTTTCATCTGTACGTGTAGGTGTAGTCTCCGGTGTTTCCACAATCGATGCTTATGAAGTCTGCGAGATTGCGAGGTCGATCCATCGATTTAGTTACACATATAAGAATAATTAACTCTACATATATATATATATATATATATATATATATAGTTTAGTTATTCATATATACATGCTTTAATTTTCAAACATTTCAAGTAAAAGAGAGATTATATATGTGCGCTTTAATTTAAAGGTATACGAAGAAATCAAGAAGCGCAAATTAAAGAGGGAAAAGGGAACATTAGATTTGTGAGCTTAACTACGTACCTCGGGTGCTTGGCTCATCGCTGACATGGTGTGCGACGACGACGACGCCCACAAAAACAATGAACCGCCAAGCTGCCATCTCCGGCGCCGACGATCCAGTATAGCAGCAGCTCATCTTCGTCTTTGTCAATCCAACGAATTGAACACCTATAGCGCATGCTTCCCAGATAAAACAAGTATATAAGAACTAGTTTGCCTGGCGGCGAGGATTCTTTCTTTCCCACGTGTAGTAATCGCCCACCATGCACGCGCATGGTTCGTGCGCCAAGTTCTGCGGTAGTAGTAGTAGTAGTAGTGGTAGTACAAGCAGTACAGGTTGATATATCGATGCAATTTAGAAAACTAATTAAGTTGCTTTGAGATTAGCGAGAAAATGAGTGAATTGATCCATCAGACGACGAAGACATTCCCGAGCCTCCTACGAACGGTTGGGATGTCCAGCTGCTCGGCAATTTGCATCATCCGAGTTGGGTCACTATTAATAGCGTTATTGACTTCGATCGCTTGCAGTAAGTTTGTCTTAATATCGTTAGTATTTTTTTATTTTTTTTATTTTTTTTATTTTGATGAATGTGAGGCTCAACTAAGCCACACGATAGATTAGGTATAAGAAATCAATACAACGAAAGATAGACATCTCCACTTGCCCGACCAGTGGTCGAACGAGAGGGAAAACAAAGTAAATTACTAACAATTGGTTTGCCCAATAACCAAACCCCACGGAGCTAACTAATGAATACCACCCTACGACCAAAACATACACCTTACATTAACTTCCTATTATCCCAGATTCACATACAAGAAGCAAGAATCTCATCAAGGTCAGCCTTCTTATCCCTGAAGATGATAATATTTCGAAGTAGCCATAAATTCACTGCATTCTTTGATGACAATTAATTAGTAGAAATAAAATAATTACTGTTAAATACAAATAAATACAAGTTTTTTTTTTACTATAAAAATTTATGATTTCCATCCAAATTAAATAATCGCGGCTAAATACAAATAAATAATTGCTGCTAAATACAAATAAAGATTAGTTCTTTTAATACAAATAAATAATTGCTGCAACACACTACTAGCATTCGTGATTTCTGTCCAAATTAAAGCCCAAGTTTATATAGACGTTAACTGGTCGAAGTAATCAAGCCCTCTACAATCAAGTGCATCACAACTCCTTGAGCCTGTAGTGCGCTCGATTCTCGTCGGCGATGGCAAAGGAGGGTAAAATTAAACCCTAAAGTTCGAGATTTGACGAGCATTTGCTCTAACTAATGGCGAGCTCTTTTCCCCCTCCTCCTCGTCATCCTCCGCCGCCGCCGCCACAGCCACTGTTGATGGCTCCGACGCCTCCACCGCCGCACTCGGTACCAAAATATGAGGACCACTCTTGCCCTGCATCTCCCCGAAGCGATACCTCACGACGTGCTCTCTCGGTTGTTCTCTCACTATGATACCTCACGATGTGCTCTCTCGGTTGTTCTCTCACTATGGAGCTTCCTCCATCCACCCTACGCTGGGGAAGGTAGTGTTTTCCTCTTAATCCCACTTATTGCTCCGTGTTTTGATCTGCTTGGATGCTATTAGTTAATTTGGGAGAATCAATGCTCAAAACACCTTGTTCCTTAGCAGTGGCGGAGCCAGAAATTAAATTGAGAGGGGGCAAGCCGACGGACTACCAGTAGGAGGCTGATCGATTTGTTGTTGGCCACAGGGCGGAGCACGCGGTGACATGAGCACGACCATGGCGACAGTGCACTGGTGCAGGGAGATCGAGAGATAACAGCCAACAGGGGGTGAGACTGGCGACAACGGAAGGAAGGGACCGGGAGATAAGGGAAAAAAGATATAATTTATTGATAGAGGTGAAATTTTAAAATTTGTGGAGGACAAAAGATGATAAAAATTTAAAATATAAAGATGATTTTTTAAATTTACGAGGGTAAAAATAAATAAATATTAGGAATACGAGAGCAATTTTACGAAAAGAGAATGGTAGAATTGTTTCCTACAAACTATAGATAGTAAAATTGAGATGTGGGGCAATTTTTTAAAAATTCATCGTATATATATGAAATTACTTTTCAAAATTGAGATGGGGGACAATTACCCCCCATCCCGGCCATCAACGTGGCTCCGCCCTTGTTCCTCGGTCGACATTGTTAATTGATTAACTTTAGGGTTTTTAACTGATAATTCAAATATGGTCTTACTTAGTAGCATATTGTGGGTTATGTGCAAGGAAGTTTACAGTGGAAACAGTAGGGATTTTGTTAAGTAAGCTAGTACATTTGGCATTCTGGTTGGGATTGGGAAATGCCCTTGTATAGCAAAGAGGCTAATTTTGCAAGTTTGCAACTCAAACATACTAAGGTTCGTCCTCTATATATATATTGAAGAAATACGTCTAAATAATATCAAGTATATTAACTAGAGTTATACGTCATTTAGAATTTTTATCTCCCACTTGAATCTTTACGTCATTGAACTAATTATTCAAGTATGTAATCCTATTAATTGTGTTTACAATCATCTTCTATCTAGTAGCATATGGAATTTTTTGTGCTTTTACCGTAAGTCTTTTCTGTTAAGTGGAATTTCCATCTTTAATTGTTTTTGTATATAGACTAACCAATTCTGCCTTTGTGGATTTTAAGGATGAAGCTCTGGCTACTCAAGCTCAATCACAACTCAACAGGGTAGGTGGATCATTGAACTGATTTATACTTGATGATACTTGTGCATCTAATTTTTTTGCTATACTATCAGTGTTTTGCTTTCTGCTTCTTTTTCTACAAATTAAACTCAAATCAGAGTTAGTTGTTATGATTCTTTGATCTATCAATCAAAATTTTATTTTGGTATCTTTCTATTCTCATTTCTTCCTTTGGGATAATTTAGGTTGAAATTTCTTGGAAAAGTCTTTACAGTAGAGAGAGTGGCAAGGCTAAAATTAGAAAATCAGCATTGGATCTAACTCTACCCCAAAGGTTAGCTCAAAGGGGGAGGATTGCCCAATCTATTTGAAGGTTATCTATACCACAATCTCAATCAATGTAGGACTTTAACACACACCCATCACGCCTAGAATTCACATCTGGAGCGTGAAGTTCTGCAGGTGTCCCATAATCACTACTGGAAACATGGGCATCAGCAACGGCCGCTCGGGCCGTTGCTAAAAATATTATTAGCAACGATTTTGCCATAGACACGGAGCCGTTGCTGATAACTTTATTAGCAACGGCTAGTGAGCCCATAGCAACGCCGTTAGTAAAAGACCGTTGCTAAGTCGTTGCTGTAGGTCATCAACAACGGCTTTCGATACACTTTTAGCAACGGCTTTCCCACGGCTAAACCTCAAAACTAAAAAAATTTAAAATTCCAAATTTCCATTGATACATTTATACATTATCTAATACATAACTCACACACCCATACACTCATACACACATACACACATTCATTCACACATAACAAATACACCAAGATATACATCAAAATAATTATACTTATATTTATAATTATCCACAATAGTATAAAAACTATTCAAATGCAAAATTGAAATATCAATATCCAAACAAAATAAATTAAACAAGTATAGTATCTCAGTAACAAAGTTAATATTAAAAAAATCTCACGATCTGAAGGATGGTCTGGATCATATGGCGGAGTCTGGAGTGCTTGAGTGTACACCGGCGTGGACTGACTCGAGGATGATGGATGAGATGATGCCGAAGAGATGTCTGCTTCGGGATGACTTGACATGTTGCGTAGCATAGCTTGTATATCCGCCATCATCTGACTCTGGCGCTCCATCATCTCAGTCTGACGCGCGACCGTCTCCTCTAGTGTTCTTATCCTAGTACTATGATCATAACTGGATCTGGAGGTGGACGGCCGCTCACCAGCGACCGGATGGGTCGACGCCCCAAGTGGCCCTAGCACCACTTGCACATGACCACTATTTGCAAAGCCATATACGCGGTCATGCTCCCAGCCACCTGCGGCCTCGACCCACGCTACCGCGTCAAAGTCCTCGGAGGTGCCCCCGCGCTGCACCATCGTCTGGCTGTAGGTCTCCTTCTCGAGTTTGATTTTTTATCTAATATTTGTCATAAAACTTAAATTATAAATATATAATGAATAATTTAAACAAATATATAGTTACCATAACGTATGCAGCGTGGTTGTCGATGTACTCCCCCGTCCCATGTACTCGACGGTGAGTCCGCTCAAACATCGCCATCGGGGAGGGTCGCTGGATAGTCCCGTCATCCGACACCGTCGTCTATATTTACAAAACAAATACATTAATTAGTACATATAGTAACAAATAATATATATAATCGGTAGGAGGATCAACATCAAGAGGATCAGTAGTCTCACCGATCGGAGACTCCGAAGCTCTCCTGCGACGATAACCACGACCAGACATATTTGCAGTCGAATAGACATATAATCAGATTATTGTATAAATAGTAGAGATATATTTAATAAAATATATACTTTACAATTATTCCTCATCATCTGAGTAATAGTCTTGGAATTCTTACTCTTCTTTCTCTTCTTCATCTCCAGCTTCATCAATTTCATGATCGTCATCATTAGCATATTCAACTTCTAATTGAATTGACGTTGTGTCTGCATCCTCGAGTATTGGAATAATACGATCTACAGTAGGAGGATCATCTTCTTGATAGAAACCATCTGTCATATCAGGTATCAGCTCATTTTCTCCTGCTATCGGATCAATTTTTCCTCTACCTTTAGTCTTACAGACTACACGCCAATCTGCTCTATCTTTATTTTGAGCCGGATACTTCGCGTAATATACTTGTTCAGCTTGTGATGCCAATATAAAAGGCTCATTTGATACCAATTTAGATTTGTAATTAACCTCAATAAGTTTGTATTTTGGATGAACTTTCATGCCCCGTTCTGTTGTATCGAACTAATGACATCTAAATAGGATCACTGATTTCAAGCCAAAATATTGCAACTATATCACTTCTTCCACAAGTCCATAAAAATCCATATCACATTCAACATAGGTTGTCCCTTTCACGCAGACCCCGGCATTCATCGTCTTCTTTGTAAAGGCATATTCCACCGTGTGAAATTTGTACCCATTAACAAAATATCCGCTATAGCACGACACTAGTCGCGACGGTCCACTAACAAACTCAAATATTCTTTCATCTATTTCAGCTCTGTGATCTTTGCTGTAAGTTTGAATCCAAGTAGGGAAATCATGATTCCGTAATCTCTCCAATTCTTGATTGTTGTGAATAAAGTATTTTTGCATCATCTCATTGTGAAATATTTCAATGAATTGTTCAATCTCTGGACAATTGAGTAATACATACAAGTGTGCCAAATGATACTCTTCATCGCTTAAGTGTCGAGATGGATGAGAACCAAAAGCACGACCAGAGTGACAAAATATATTTAAACGTCCATCTGAATGTCGAACACCCCCGTCGTCGTTACGTGGAAGACGATCAAATCTTGTCTGTACTGTCGATTCAAAGTAAAATGAGCAGAATGTTGAAATTTCTTGGATGATATACGATTCAGATATTGATCGTTCAATAGCTGCAGTGTTCTGTACTTTTTTTTTAGATGATTCATGTATCTTTCAAATAAGTACATCCACCGATATTGAACGGGGCCACCAACTCGTGCCTCGTATGCCAAGTGTATCGGTAGATGCTCCATCGAGTCAAGAAATGCAGGAGGGAAAAATTGCTCCAGCTTGCATATGATTTCAATAATATTATTTTCAAGTGTTGACATATCTTCTCGACTCGAAGGACATTTGCACAAATGTTTCTAAAAAACATTCTTAATTCAGTCAACAGACCCAAAATATTATTAGGTAGAAGATCTCGAAAGGCGATCGGAAGCAATCTCTGCATGAATACATGACAATCATGGCTCTTCATCCCTGATATTTTGCAATCATCGACGTTCACACATCGAGATAAGTTTGAAGCATATCCATCGGGTAATCTGAGTTCTTTTACCCATTGGCAAACATCTTTGATCTGTTGTTTATTAAACACATACGGGGCCTTCGGTTTCAGATATCGTCCGTTGACCTCTTGTAACTCCAACTCTGATCTTTTACAAAGTATTTTCATATCATGTCGGGCTTTGACATTATCTTTAGTTTTTCCGGAAACATCCATCAAAGTGTTGAAAATATTATCAAACATATTTTTTTCAATGTACATGACATCTAAATTATGTCGAATCAGTAATGAACTCCAATAGGGCAATTCCCAAAAAATACTTTTTTTCGCGCAGTTATGTGTTTGACCAAAGCCTGACACTCGTTCATTCCGACCAAATATTATCTCTGGAAGTGCTGAAACACGTGCTAACATTTGTTCACCAGACAACATCAGTGGTGGCCCATCTCTTTCGACTCTGCCCTTAGTAAATTTATTACGATTCCTTCGATGCTGATAGTTAGCCGGTAGGAATCGACGATGATAATCAAATAATGAGATTTTTCGTCCGTTCTGAAGACTGATTGATTTAGAGTGTTCCATACAATACGGACAAGAGAGTCGGCCGTGAATGCTCCAACCAGACAACATGCCGTACGCCGAGAAATCATTGATTGTCCACAAGACCGCGGCCTTTAAATTGAAGTTTTGCTTCCGATGACAATCATAAGTGACAGCTCCCTCAGTCCACAATATTTTCAATTCATCTATCAAGGGTCTGAGAAACACGTCAATTTCTTTTCGTGGACCCTTAGGACCCGGAATAATCATCGAAAGATAAATAAATTCATCTTTCATACACATTGACGGTGGCAAATTATAAACTATCAGCGGCACTGGCCAAACTGAATAAGGAGTTGCAGAATGTCCAAATGGATTAAAACCATCTGTGCACAATCCCAATCTTATATTTTTAGTATCCCTAGCAAATGAAAGATAACATGTATCCAAATATTTCCATGCTTCACTGTCGGATGGATGAGTCATTACTGTATCATCACGACTTCTTGCATGCCAACTCATGTAAGGAGCCGTCTTTTCCGATATGAATAATCTTTGAAGCCTCGGTGTTAGTGGAAAATACCGAAGCACCTTAAACGAGATATTTTTCTGTCGGATCGATTTCTTCGCCTTGTAACGAGGATATTGACATACAAGGCATTTATCCAACTGCACATTTTCTTTATAATATAAAATGTAATTATTTTGGCATGCGTGTATTTTTTCGTACCCAAGCCCCAATTTTCTCATCAGCTTTTTAGTTTTATAAAAAGTTGGCTCAAACTTATTAACAGTAGACAACATTCCATTAATCAATCCTGCAATCCGATCATACACAACCCCGCTGATATTACAATCGGCCTTGATGTTTAGGAGCCGTGTCATTGCTGAAAACATATTGTATTTAGGACAATTCTCATACAAAGGTTCATCGGCAGCTTTCAACATATCGTAAAATTTTGCAGCTTCTTTATTCGACAATTCAATCTCTACCGCAGTTTGTACTTCTGTGATATCAACCGCTGTAGTATCTTGTGGGACTGATGTTTGAGTAAAGCCGATCAACATTATCATTCAGGTGGAATTGACCCCCAAGACTATCAAGTATCATAGTTCTATAGGAATTAGATTGACTGGATGAAGAAGCACCAGCAGAGGAAGATTCACCATATGTCTAAACGACAGGATTGCTCGACGTCCCGACTTCACGTGACTCCCTGTGACAAGTCCATAGAAAATATCTTGGTGCAAATCCTTTGCTATATAGATGTAAAGTGACAATCTCCCGCAGTACAAATAACTATATTCCCAAATTATCCAATCAGGGATAATTCAAGAATTGTACGTCGTATAAAAGATCATCTACTTCTTTTACACGAACATATAATCCTCGAACGGATCTAAGGTTTTGCTAAATCATATCCGACTCGTCGATGCGTACGTGAAACATATCAACTCGTCGGATGGATGATTATTTTCTAAATGTTTCGAGTCAGTTCGAGTCCATATTGGACAATTCCGACACGAGTACAAATTAGACGATTCCGACAGGAGTCCAAAATGAACTATTCCGGCGCGCGTCCGAAGTGGACAATTTTGGTACAATGCCGAAGTGGACAATTCCGACGCGAGTCCACTGGGGACAACTTTGGACTAATTAACAATATTTTAACTAATTAATTAATATTAATCTAACTAAATTAAACTAAAAATTAATATAAACTCTAAAAATTAATCTAAACCCTAATAATTAATCTAACAAATTAAACAATTAACCTAAATAATAAATAAATAAATTTAAAACTACAATAGGGACACTGTACAAGATCCGGCGGCGGCCATCGGCCATCCGTCGCCGGCCGAAACTCTAAAAATAGGGTTTCAGTCGGATTTCCCGCCGGTCGCAACGGGAAGAGAAGGCCGGGCGGCGAGGAATACCTGAAATCGGTAGTCGATGACGGACGGCAGCATCGTCAGCGAGTGGCGGGAGGAGGAGGCGGCGGCAGCAGTGGGAGGAAGAAGGGGCGGGCGCGATCTGCGACCTATATAAACTTATTAGCAACGGCCTACTCGCCCGTTAGAAAACCGTTGCTGATAATTAAAATCATCAGCAACTGCTCGCATGTCCGTTAGAAATCCGTTGCAAATAGCAACGGCTTTAGCGGCCATTGCTGATAGCCGTTGCTGAAGACTCAATTTCTAGTAGTGAATTAACAATAGATCTGGCTCTGATACCAAATTAAAAAATCAGCATTGGACCTAACTCCACCCCAAAAGTTAGCTCAAATAGAGAGAATTGCACAATTCTTTAAATGTTATCTAGACCACAATCTCAGTCAATGTGAGACTTTAACAACTAATTCAAAGAGTGCAGATCAGAAAAGTGAATCTCAGTCAAAGAAGAATTCAACTTCTATAAATCTATCACATCTCAAGGAATCTTTCATAAATAAAAAAATATTATCTGCTAGTCAACCAATTGCTCCAAGACCGGTGTTGATTATCCTTTTCCGCCACATGTGGAGTATGTTTTTTGTGATCAAATATTCATTAATTTCTTTATATGGTTCTTCTTTCTTTGATAATTTAATAGTAAATGATGGAAAAAATATTGTTTTGCTTAGGATGATTAAAAAATAAAACCTAAAAGGATAGAATGTTGAACGAGAAATCATAAGTACTTACCTGAACTACTATCTTGTATTGAGATGGTGTGGAACAATATAACATTTTCACAACTTGGCCAACTTACCTATGTGGTTTTTTCTTGTAATATAACTTTCACAACTTGTAATAAGATAAAGGTCCAGGTATATGTTACCTTCTCTTGTTCCAAAATATGTTAATTATCTCCTATATCCATGGTTTTTTCTTGGTTTATATCCAAAGCGGATCCATATATGTGGAGAAAGAAATGTTCCAGCCAACGAAATCCCCCTGTTCATCCAAGGTCCTAGCATCTTGAATGAAAATATTTGGATTAGAGGAAAATCTGAAGAGGTGTGGAAATAAGTTTGCCAAACTTTCACTGCCACACCAAGGTTCAAGCCATAATTTGATTCTTGCACCATTTCCGACAGAGTAAGAGATGCCACATTTAAATGCTTGTTGTAATTTCAAAATATTGCGCCAAATCGGGGAGGCCTGTTTAACTATCTCCTTTTATATCCATGGTTTTTTCTTGGCTTGTATCCAAAGCGTTCCAGCACTACAATAAAAATTTAAATTATTAGTTTTATTGCATAATCCTCCAAAAACTTCTACTTGTTCACAGTATCTTATTTTTCTTTGCTAAATTATTTCGTTGCAATTCTGTTGTCATCACTGATCAACTCATCTTTTACCTTTTTTGAAAAAATCTTATCTTCTCATTCTAGTTTCCTGAAATCTTAAGCATGTTAGTGTCCTCATTGCTTATGGTTCTTACCTGCAAGCTAATCACTCTACCTTCTTAATTGTCACTTCTTAAACTGAGGCTTTTATGTAACATATAGAGACCCTTTCCTCACTTTCATTTTGGCAATATATGCATTTGTATACTCAATTACACCTCTAGCCATTCAGATCCACTAACTACTTAATAATCAGCATGTTCTGTTTTGTCATTAGTGGATGTAATTAGTTTCATAATGTAATTAAAAATCATCAAACTGTGACAATCATTCTATTAATGATGGCTGTTAGTAGTGTGTTTAGCTTGAATAATCAGGAGTATGTTTGCACTAGTAGTCTAGAATATTATACCTCTTGCAAACTGACTTGAGGAGCATCTACTTTTTAGATAGAATAAGGTTCAATTACTATACGAAGAACAATAATTATATAATTTGAAGGTGCCAATCGTGCTAGCTCAAAACAAGACTGATTAAGTTCTATTATTTGAGAAGCTTCTCCGTGAAGTAATTGGATAACTGATGGTGGTTTCATAAACCAAAAAGGCAACTTGCTTTTTAACTGGACTAGTTTTATATAATATGGACAATGTCCTAAAAAGTTCTAATATTGCACAACAAATGTGCTCTTGATTTTCTTCTTCTTCATATTATGGATTTCTCGTTATATTAGATAAGTTGCATTGTCTTCAAGCAAAATGTGGATGTTTAGTGATATATATATGTTCGGTTATATATATGCTGGTATATAGTTTTTTCACTTTCTATTGTAATTCTTCACTTTATCCTATTGCTCTTGCAGCAGCCAAGAAGAACATATATGTATGCTTTTAGAGTTTCAAAACATACACTAGATTCCAATGCCAATGCACTATATGTGAAGAAGCATCAGAAAAATTCAGGGTATCCTCACATTTTTTAGAATATTCTATTCTTTTGCTGTCCATTCTCAAATGTTTACACATTTTTGTGGTTCTTGCAGGATTACTTGGTGTTCAACCTGATTCATATATTGACGTAAAAAACAAAGACTAGGGAGGTAAATCAATACATTTAAAAAGTAGTTTTTATTGGTTTCCTGGTCAAACAATAATTCACTTTGCGCATCCAGGTGATAAATACATAAATGATGTTGATCCCATGCATATATCCTACTTATCAACCAAACCAACGTAGTGGATCAATATCCTACTTATCAACCAAAACAATGCAGTAGATCAAAGAATGAAAGCAAAAAATATATGAGGCGGAGGGATGGCCCTCAACCAGAGCGCCGAAGACCAGTTGGATCGAGTATACTTTTTTATGTTTTACTCATAATGGAGAGAAATGTATCTGGAGATTTTTTTTTCATTTTTAAGGGAAGGATGGTTTAATCATTTTGCTAACAATAAGGATATGTAAGACTATATATATACTGGGTGAGGATGGGGTTAAACTCTCAATTGAGTTTCTTTCAATTTCTGACTTGCAATTCATGTGATAGTTGAAGTTTAAGTATTTCACAATATAATTCTTTCAATTTTTGTTTGATTAATCTCGTGATTTTTAGTTTTTTTGTAATAGACAATATATGCTATGATTACTAATTTAATGATAATTATAAAAGACATCAAAGAAGATTAGTTGAATAAGATATAGTAAGATTTAGTAGCAATTGTAATTACTACAAAAATAGTCATTAAATATATATGCATTTAGTGGTGATTGTTTTTATCTTTACCAACAATTGTATAAATTGCTTCTAAAGCCTTTAATGATAAATGATCTGGTGGGAATTCCTCACACTATAACACAATCGATATATAGAGGCACATAATTAAAGACAAATTAGATTTTTATTTCTAAATCTTCACATTTAGATACTAATAGACACAAAATTTATCCATAATTAACCTCTAAAAATAGCTTTAGAGTCATATCAATTAATTGACTCTGTTGCTAGTGTTTCTATAGCTTAGAGTCAAATCAATTAAGTGACTCTATTGTTGTTGTTTCTATAGATCTTTAGAGGCTGATTAGGAGTAAATTTTGTGTCTATTAGTCTCTAAATGTGAAGATTTAGAAATAAAAATATATTTTATCTCTAATTTTGTGTCTTTATAGGTCAATTATATTGTAGTGTCAATTGCTGGTAAAGGTTTTTGCAGCATTTATAATTCCTAGCAAACATCATAACAATTACCGTCAAAAGGCCATAGTGTAGTAGTGATTTCTGCTCCAAATCATAGCAAGACACCTGACTCGTTCATCCTTCTCCTTGATCATCTCTAAATCCTCCCAACGGAAAAACAAGCCTCTCTAGGGCTGCCTTGTCAAGAAGTGCAATCCAACCATCCTTAGCGAAGTTGCAATTGATCAACAAGTGCTCCTAGTCCTCTGTAGCTTGTGTACAAAGAACACACTTGTCATCCACCATAACTGATCCGTGTCTTATAAGTCTTCCTTTTGTCGGAAGCCTTTTCTTTAATACGATCCACGAGTGGATTTTAAATTTTAGCGGAATATTGTATTTCCAAATTTGACTTGCAGCTTCCCATTTTACCCTCGGGTCCTTATACTTTGCATAGGCTGACGCTGTGGAGAACTCACCTTTTGCTTCCCAACGCCACCAATTTCTATCTGACCCCTCTGATATATCAGGACATCCAATTAAGTTGAAGAATTTTTGCACCCTATCAACCTCCACCTCTAATGCCCAGTGAAGATTCCATGCCCCTAAATTGTGGTCCAAGCACTGTTCGACAGTTACGTTTTTGTATCGCTG